>OX101818.2:57994588-58594588 GCA_944452925.2 Chrysolina oricalcia | reverse complement strand
GGTTATGCCCGACAGACGATCGGGGTTTCTTACCATCTCCAACTCCAAATTGAAACATGAAATGAATAAAACTCGATATAGTAGAAAATTCAGTCTTTATTCTACGTATTTTGTCATAAAATGTAAAAAAAAGATTCGAAAATCGTACAAAAACGTGAACAACAATCTGTGTCGAGTCGAAATCGAAAAAATATTACTTGCAACATGCACGTGGAATATAAAAACCATCTTTTCAAAAATTTCTGACTCAAACTTCCTGAAAAAACCGTCAAAACATTCCACAAAATATACTTAACACTACTGCCTAAAATCTACGAATCAAATAGTAATTTTAGTGATGAGGGCAATCTTGAAAATTCCCAAGAAAAATTACCGACTAGTTAACAACACTCAAGCATATTCCAAATAATATTTTTGGATCAATTCATTATTTTACAAAAATGTGAGAAGCTAAATATTTTGTGATGAACTATTAAAATATGATAAAAGCCTTGGATAGGAAGGACCATTGGTATTGGTGTATAGCATTTCTCTTAAATTTGAAATATAAATATTTTTATCCCATAAGTCAAATAATGAAAATATTTTTCTATGAAATAAAAGCCTAATTTATTTTTAACTGGAGACAAAAAAATCAATTCTTCTGAAATAGAACCACTGTAACATTCCAGATGCAAATATTATCTGCGTTTACAAAGTACTAGAAGAAAAGTAATGGATATTTTAGTTTGGACATTATCACTAAGCAGTTCTATTTCAAAACGATGGTTGTATGTGCCCGATAAAGAGCTTTTCACGCATACCAATTTATTTTTGAGAGAAAATTCAGTAGATACGTCAACAATTGAAATCATCAGCAGCAGCTTCTTCTTCAGCCTCATACTCGTCGTCAACTGTAGCTTCTTGATATTGTTGGTACTCAGAAACTAAATCATTCATATTGGATTCTGCTTCGGTGAACTCCATTTCGTCCATACCTTGAATAGAAAAAACTCATTAGACGCAAGAAACAAAATAGATCTGTCAAAACTTCATTCAATATTGATATTACTGCTAGGTGTTTCTTTTTTGGAGATCCAACACAATGCGTGAAATCATAATACTGGGTATGCAAACAGCGAAACGAGTGGCATCATTTATATTCCTCAACTGATTTGGTAGGTCATTATACATCTTGAGACCGTTGCAAGCAATAGAATCTTTAACTAGAGTTGAGGTAGGTATAGGAAGTTTGAGATCAGCGGTCTGTCGGATGTCATAGTTAGAGATTCCCGAAGGATATTTTGATATATGTTTATTCATCAAGCGAACCGTTTCCACGATGAAAATGAAATACACTGTTAGAATTGTATTTTCCAGAAATAAGGACCTGCAAGACTCCCGTCGTTTAACATTGTAGATGTATCTGATTACTCTTTTTTGAAAACGAAAAACCGGCAGTAAATGTGTTTTTGCACATACTCCCCAAAATCGGATTCCATATCTAAGTGCGATTCTATCAATGAGAAATGAACAGTTTTTGCTGCAGAGCATCCATATGTTCAATAGAGCTTACTCTTAAAACGTAACACCATGAAGAAAGCTTTTTATTGATAGCAGTAATGGGGTCCTCAAACCTGAGCACGATATCTATAGATACCCCTAGAAATTTGGTGTAAGTTTTGCTTTCTACCACGCAACTGTTTGGGGCTAAAACTATGTCATCAACACTACATCGGAAGGATATTGTGTTGGTTTTTGATATGATAAACGATAACAGATTTGAGTTACACTAATCTTTGAGTTTTTAAACATCTGAAATGATGATTTTGTAGAGATCTTCCGTACTATTTTCGTGACGTAATATAGTTGTATCGTCTGCAAATATGGTAAATTGTTGGTCCTATCATTGATCCTAGTGGAACACCGCTGATGGCCTTCTCCGAAGGTGTTGTCATTTTTACAATCTGACTTCTACCAGTTATGAGCCATGCCATCCACGTTATAGTGATTCAGTCTTCGGAGCAATATTCCGTGATGTACACAATCAAACGCTTTGGATGAATCACAAAATACTGAAAATGAAAATATTGCCTGATAGGTACTCTATTTCGACTGGAATACAAACTAATTATATTGTAAAATAAGATCAGAAGTCAGATAAGCGATTTTTTGGCCCCGTCATTATCATTATTTATCCGTGAACATTGCTTGATGGATTCTCCCAGAAAGATTGATAATGGATCTCAACCCACCTGCCCGCCCTGCTTAATGCCACCAAGCGGAGAGAATGACTAGGTTGGATTCTAGGCTAACCCCTTTCGAATCTCTCTCGTACATATCCATTACCTCTGCTTCGCATATAGTCTCAAGAGCCGAGACTCTATGTCCAGGGTCTATCCTCGTATATCCCAACACCTACTCCAATGTTTCTTTTAGTGCCATCCGTGTTTCAGATTTGCCCTCTTGATTGGTAGGGCCATTCATGAGTCTTTTCCATCTTCTATGACGGTAGTGTATGTTCCTTCCAAGCAGGGGACAGAGATTTATGAATCACTTCTAGGCTAATTGTTGATGTGGTGGACATAGCACCAGTGACTGCGAGCAAAGCCTGTCTTTGTACTTTACCCAGCCTTCCTCTGGTTGTCACTTATTCTACATTTAGCCACCACAACAGGGCACCATATAATATAGAGGGCCTCAATATCGCAAAAGGATTGTGTGGGTCCAACTCTCCAAAATCTCGGTAGTGTATGTTCCTTCCAAGCAGGGAACAGAGATTTATAAATCACTTCTACGCTAATTGTTGATGTGCTGGACATAGCACCAGTGACTGCGAGCAAAGCCTGTCTTTGTACTTTACCCAGCCTTCCTCTGGTTGTCACTTATTCTACATTTAGCCACCACAACAGGGCACCATATAATATAGAGGGCCTCAATATCGCAAAGGGATTGGGTGGGTCCAACTCTCCAAAATCTCGGTAGTGTATGTTCCTTCCAAGCAGGGGACAGAGATTTATAAATCACTTCTAGGCTAATTGTTGATGTGCTGGACATAGCACCAGTGACTGCGAGCAAAGCCTGTCTTTGTACTTTACCCAGCCTTCCTCTGGTTGTCACTTATTCTACATTTAGCCACCACAACAGGGCACCATATGATATAGAGGGCCTCAATATCGCAAAGGGATTGTGTGGATCCAACTCTCCAAAATCTCCAAAATATGGCGAAGGATCGCCTGGCCATCAATGTCCTTGCCCCTCTCAACACTTTTTTCAAATGTTTACTGCATGTGACCTTTGAGTCCAGGTTTCTGACATCTGTAGGGTTTCCCAAAAAATTTTAAGAGCTCTGTCGGTAAAAAGAACCAATGTGTTTTTTAGGAGATGACATTGAGGTTCTTTGTCGTTCACCATGTCTGTGAGTTTGTGAGGGCCGAGATTTAGACCCCATGTCAGCATATCGTCAGCGTTTTCTTGGACAAACACCCCTCCTTTGTTTGAATCTGTAAGGAGGCTGATGTCTACCACGAGGTTCTACAGTACAGTTTGGCAAACATAGCTGAGATTGTGGAATGGCGGATATCCACTGGTATCACTGGTTTCTTTTCCTGAGAGCTAATGTGATAGAAGCGTATGTGTTATCGAAAGCTCCTTCTACGTAAAAAACGATAAGAGTAATCTCTTCATTCGAGAGAAATTTCTCGATCCTACCGATTTCTCTTACTCAGATATCTTGGAACATACTTATTGAATTTGTTACAAAATAGAAACCTCTAGTAAAAGCATAATCAATAATCTTAAAATTGTTCCTTTTGGTGAAATTAAATTATCTCAAAAAATGATTAAAAAGATCAATAGGTACATGGTTAGATAATGAATCATGGAAGAATAGTGTAGAAAAATGATTGAACGAATTTGTGAGTGAGAAAATAGGTAGATATCCATGAATTAGCTATTCATGTAACCAGTTACGAAAAGCTTCGTTTCCCGCAAAATAACACGAGCTACACAATATATATTTATGATATAAGGTACTAGCTGTGAAGATTGTCGGACGAGGCATTAGCCGAGTCTGTTTGTATTCTCATGTCATTGTCAAAGTTACATTAATTGAAAAATTCATCAAGCATTTTTTTTGAAATTCATAATTTTAACGTTTCAAATGTGTCTATATTTTTTTCATTATAGTCCTCAGTACTCTAATGAATCACTATAGTACTCAGTCCTTTGAAGTATGTCATTTTGATACTAAAAATGAAATCCATAATGATGTCATTATGACACGTCGGAATATAAAATGTTATTTCGTAAGATGTTGCATAAAATATTTTTTCTAATTTTGAATATCTGCCTTTGAACATAAATGAAATATGATTATGAATTTTGTATTTAAAAACCAGGAAAATCAAGATATCTGTGTGTGTATGATTCCATAGTTACTGATGATCCTAATCAAAATTTTACAAATGTTATTTATTCAGTTCCAAAGACAGAGATAATTTATTAATACAGTCAACCTAACAAACTGCACAATCTGCGTTGTAAACGTTTACAATTTCTCTTTATTTTTGATAATTAAATTTTTTATAATGAACTTCTCCTTACCTGTTAGGAAAAGTAAAAAATGTCCTAACTGGTGATGAAAAGTTGGACGTTATAACATTCACGTCAGTTTTGAAAAGTGTCACTTTATATCTCAATATTATAAAAAATTATCAAATGGATAAAAAAGTGATTACCTTCTCCGGTGTACCAATGCAAGAAAGCCTTACGCCGGAACATGGCGGCGAATTGTTCGGATATTCGCTTGAACAACTCTTGGATGGCGGTGGTGTTGCCGATGAAGGTGGAGGACATTTTCAGGCCGACTGGAGGAATATCGCATACGGCTGTTTTCACATTGTTCGGGATCCATTCCACGAAATAACTGCTGTTTTTGTTCTGAACCGCCAGCATTTGTTCGTCCACTTCCTTCATGGACATTCTGCCTGTGAAGAAACAATGAGAGCTGAATTAGGATTTGATTACATGGCGGTGAGCAACGGCAAAGGCGTGGTTGGAAAAATGAAGTCTGCTTTACAGATATAGTAGCAACTTCACCTAATATGTTGATGGGTGGCGTAGACAACAAAGGATGGGCCATTACGATTGTAATTATTTATATTTATACAGTGTCCAACATATAATTCAATTCTGACAAAACTGACAGCAAATCAAGATGCCATATCATATAAGAGGAACATGTTTCAAGTGGTTCAGTTCATACCTTGAGAATATATCACAAATGGTAAAAATGAATGAATGAAGTATGTTCTAATTTTTTGACAACATATTGTGGAGTGCCTAAGGGATCATCAATGATCTCACTACAATAAATAATGAAGGTCCCTCACAATTTTTGCAGACGATACCACATTATTGAGGCATGAAAAAAATAATCAAATTTTTAAACAACTGGTCTCTCCAGATTTATCTGAGAGTAAAGAAAGGTGTGATTCAAACTTTCTTTGTTCCAATGTCGATAAGACTAAAATTGTTAACTTTAAATTCAGTTATGATAACTTGCTGCTAGATGGTACTAATATTGTAGAAACGAGCTGTACTAGGTTTCTTGGCTTGTGTATTGATAATAAGTTGAAATTCAATGAACATATCACATCATTATGTAAGAAGTTAGCCTCTGGATCATTTGCGACAACTCAATGAACTCTACATATCAGCCATATCGACTTACTTCGCCCTAGTAGAATCCCATGTACGATATGGCATTCGTTTTGGGGATTTTGTAGTCAAGGACTCCTTAATCTAGTATTTGTGCTGCAAACGAGATCTCTTAGATATGTTTGTAGAGGTAACTATAGAGATAGCTGTAGATTTCTTTTTGTACCTCAGAGAATATCAGCTGTGGTGAGTCTTCATTTTGGAAATGGTATGCCTGATTCACAAACGATGTTACTGATCCTCCTGAAGATAGGTCTCACAATACTGGACAGAGCCGTAATAATAATATTCACCTGCCAGTATACCTAAGCTGAGTTTAACAAAACACTCTACTAACCAAGAATATATCACATCATAGAATTTTCAGAATATCGGTCTCAAATCTGCTTCTTGCGGAAGCATATTATAGTATGCAGGAATATCATGTTGACGTGCTTCAAATACCGTAACGTGATGCTACAACAATTATTGTATGTGCCATTGTATGCATTAATTGTGATACAATTGCATTCATAGTATGCAAGATAATAATAATTATTATTGTAATTATAGTAATTATTTTCATCTTTAATTTTTGTATTTTGACTGTATGTATTGTATTTACACCTATCTGTATTATATCTATTCAGTTTTTATTATTTATGTTTTACCAAAATTTATATTTACATTGATATTTATATTTTATAGATATTTTTTACTCACTTTGTCAATGAGAAGTATTAAACTAAAACTAAAACTAAAAAGTAATATCGAAATAAGACTCATGAAAATGTCAACCAACTGAAAACTATTATTCAAAGCAGTAGAGGAACTCAAAATCTTAAACATTTTCAAAAACTTGATGAGTTGTAGAATTGGATGATTTGAATATCTCAAGTATACAACTATGTGTGCACTTTGCTTTGCCTTATTAACGCATGTTATTAACTTTTGTTTCTTCTCATAATAATATGAGATCACTGGACATTTTACCTACAAAGTCAAAGATACTTGAGAAAACAATAGAAATTCATCTCTGCAAACACTTGTTGAAAAATGAAATAATTCACGCAAACTAATCAGGACTCAAAAATCGAAAATTATAGTTAGTTGTACTGCACCGATGATTTATTCAGGAAAAACTAACGCTGTTGGTTCTGTTAGATGACTCGAAAGCGTTCGACACTCTGAATCATCAAATAATTGAGGTTTTAATGAAATTTTGTGGTTGGATTATTTGAGTCAGAGGATACAAGCAGTGAGTTCAAATAACAGACCGTTTCAGTAGTTTTAATCAATAGCATTGATGTTCCACAAGGATTAGTACTTGGACCGTTAATATTCACAGTGTACATTTTCAGTCTCAAAAAAATATTATCATCGTACAATCATCATTTTTACGGAGAAGATGCACTATAGAGTATATAACTTTCTAGCCTGATGAATGTACACAAGCTATAACATCTCTGAATTATGGTCTTCACAATTTTATCACCCATTCTTCATAGCATTGCTTGAAAAAGTCTATCGCTATTTTGTTTGGAAGGATCAAAGATCTGCGAAGCTCCTATTGTATAGGAAATTTGCGAAAGGTTGGTTTTTCGAAAGTCCATTTTTATTAAAGAAATAACATAAGTATTTCGAATAGGCAAAATTAGAGAATGATTAGCAGAAATAAAAAAAAAGGAGAACGAAATAAGACAAATTATTTTCAAATTATAAAAGAACAAAGCTCTAGGACTCGATTGTATATTCACTCATAAATATTATTCATAAGTAATAAGTTTTGATATTCCTCCAATATTAATTAGGAGAGATGTTTCTCAACGATCGGTACTTGAACTAATTCTCTTTCTGATTTATTTGAATGATATCAGCAACCTCGGTGTTAAAGGATAATTCAGCTCCATTGAGTCTTCTAGTTTCCATATTCATCCTAGCAACATCTTTCAACTTATAAGAGTTCCTTTGACTTCTTATTCCATATATGAGTCGCAAGTATGAAATGTGGAGCTTCTTTATTTTATTTTCATACCGTTGTCAAATCTTGGCCTTAAGTATAATTGGCATAGTTGAAATATGATGAAAACAGTGTTTCACATAAAATTGACTTCAATATCAAAGGAAGATTATTTCCAATATCATAAATCAATTTCATCAAGGAATATGTCACATTTTATCAAAGAGCTTTTCAAACTAAAGAAGAATATTGTTATTTTTTTTTGTTATTGTTATTTCCGTCAACCGATTGCACCCCTACGCGCAACCCTCAGAAGTCTTCGAGAGACTTGTGTGAGCTAGGGAAGACGCAGCCCTTACCTTTTAACGTGTGATGCCATGCACGAGACCGGTGAATCGGTGGATCAAACCCACGACCCCACGCATGCGAGGTGAACGCACTACCAGCCGACCAACACGGCCCATAACCTCTAGAATTTTAACTTCCTTCACTATTATGCTGATGGATTCGAAGTAATCTTTTGTTTATGGGACCAAATAGCAAAATACTAGATTCACGTGGGTTATGATGTGAACAGTCATCTGTTTCAGTATTAACAAAGTAATTCAAATCGATTGCTTTACAAGTGTGTTCAGTATCGAGAGAAGGAAAACTGTAATAAACTTGGGTCTCGTCTGCATGAAAAGACACCCTGCATTTACTTGAGTTATTATTAAGGATGGAAGAATTAGCATTGATCCCAAAATTGTTCCTTGTGGTGCTCCTCGCTGAGGATGATGTATTACTGATGAGAATGTTTCTCTCAACACCAACGTACGCTAAGCGAAAGAGTACCGAATGGAGCCTATTACTTCCGATAGACTGTTTTTTCTTCAATAGACAAATAACAAATTTGGATATGTTGTAGTCATAATCTCGGAATCAGATCAGCTGAACAGTTAAACAGAAAAAACTGCTGATTCATCAAAAAGCTGAGTTCGATTTACAGAGAAATTTGGTTTCCACTTTGCCAAAGGATTGTTTGATCAAAATCTATTTAAAGATATCAAAAAAAGTGCCCACCGATTCAAGTCAATTTGATTAAAAAATTTTCCATGTTGCATATGGTTCGCTGATATTCTACGACTTTTCTGAAAACAAAATTATTTTCGATGTTGAAAGTGCGATCCTTCTTCAACTCCCTATATTAAATAACAATTCTATTTTAGAAATGTCTCGTTCGTCATTCGAATTACAAGAAAACCAAAGGAAGTGTGATTGTTTCATGAAACCACAATAGATAATATGATGAATTTTTCCATATTCAACATGGTGATGTAACAATAAATCAAACTGAAATGGTTATAATACGATACCATTTTTGATATGGTACATGCATTGCATTCTCGATTCCTGGTGATCGTCTTGGCTTCCATATTTTGTATGACAAACAACATTTATAGAGTTAGGTTACGAATCTGTATGGGGTTATTAATCTGTACGGGGCAACGTGATATTATTTTATTATTTTTAGTCCGTGTAAAAACGTTGTACTTATATATAAATTTTGTTGGTTTGTTGTTTGTAAACGAATGGTTTCAAATTTGGAGATGATAAAAGTGTAAAGTACTTTTATTTGTGACAATATCGAAAATTGGCACTATAAATAAGTTGCTCGGAATTAAAAAAACACATTAAAATACTCATGCATATTCATCTGCGCTTGAAATAAAAAAAACGGATTTCCATATATTTTCATCTACGATTTATCGACTAAATAATTTTTTTTTTGTAGGTGGAAATGATTCTGTATTTGAAAATGAATAATAATGCTGAACAACTTTTCAAATTTGATTATTCAGAATGAGGTTCCAACAGAGAGAATAACACGGACTACCGAATAACCTACAGAAAAGTCTCCAAGGAAGCAATGTGACCAAACTTAAGAAATTTCTTAAATCAATTAACATTCTGAACACAATTTAGATATACAGGGTGTCAATTTGAAAACTTCCCACCCTTAATATCTTCCTTCCAGTAAACAATATGAGTAATCGAAAAAACAGGTCAATTTTATTGTCAAGGGGGACACTTTCACGGACTATTTGTAGCCCTCGTGGTTCAACCCCCTAGGAGGGGTAGATGTTACCCTTAGAATTTTAAATGGGAAGGGGGGTCAAGTGGCACATCATTTTGATGGGCGTTCAATTTTTGTTCCAATGGTACCCTGACTTATTATTTTTTGATGAGCATTTTCTGAAAAATTGCGTTCTAAACTAACAGAAGTAATTATTAGAACGCCTATACTGAGATGCATGGTTTGGCCAGAACTGGTTAGAATATTAGGTGGTACCGTTCCAACCCTTTATTAGGGGTAACATTAGCCATTAGCTCCAAACACTTTACATAAAAAAGTAGTCTAATAGTAAAACGTAGATGGTAGTAAAGTTGTGTTTATTAAATGCTGAATTTTTAAGTGTCATCGCAGAAATTGTACAGATAGCCTTCCTTTTTTGCTACTTCTGCTGTAAAAAGTTTCTGTTTTCCGGCAAAAAATTGGTTAGCAAATTTGAACTATGTGGTAGTATTGTGAATACCGTTGTACCTGTTGGGCTGTTTAGGAATTACTTTAATAAGTGTATAAAAGTGTAAAAATGGTTTACATTCTTCAAGACAGAATTGAAATGATTGTAATTTATGGCGAAGTTGGAAAGTGCGCACGAAGGGCGGCATGTCTTTTTAACGAAAGACATCCAAATTGTAATGTAAGTCACCGGTATGTGCTTGATTTGGTGAATAAGTTTTACGAAACTGGTTCAGTGACAAATAAAAAAGAAATAACCCCAGAGTACTAAATGAAGCAGCTCAAATTGAAGTTTTGGGAACATTTGCTGCAGGGCCCACGAGCTCCTTACGATCAGTATCAGAACAGACGGGAATGTCATGCGAGACTATAAGAAAAGCATTGAAAATGCATAAATTTCATCTATATAAAATGCAGATTCTTCAAGAGCTCCACGAGGATGATTATGATAGAAGAATAGAGTTTTGTGAAATCATGTCTCATCGAGTCAATACCATCCCTAATCTTCTGTTAAACATCTGTTTCAGCGATGAGTGTTCATTTTTTCTGAATGGCAATGTTAATAGACAAAATTGTCGCTATTGGAGTGACGAAAACCCACATATTTTTCGGGAAGGGCATACACAACACCCACAAAAAGTTAATGTTTGGGCTGGTATTCTTGGAAATGCCATTCTTGGTCCATTATTTCTGGAAGAAAACTTGACTGGCAATCTGTACCTTGATATGCTTGAAGAGACTATCGATCCTCTTATAACTCACGAGCTAGAAACTCAAATTGATGCAGAAGGTAATGAACTTTTGCAGGAGGATCTGTTACATTTCCAGCAGGACGGTGCTCCACCTCATTATTTTCTTCCCGTCCGACAGTGGTTAAACGAGAGATTTCCGGGTAGATGGATTGGCAGAAGGGGAGCAGTTGAATGGCCTCCGAGATCACCGGATTTAACACCCTTAGATTTCTTTCTTTGGGGGCATCTTAAATCCGTTGTTTATAAAACACAACCTTCTGATATTGACGAACTTAAAAGACGAATTACAGCAGCAAGCCGGTCAATTCCTAGTGAAGTTTTCCGTAATGTTAGAGAGGAGTTCGAAAACAGACTGTATTACTGTTTAGAGCAAAATGGACAACATTTCGAACAGCTAATAAGATAAGCGTAAGTAGATTTTATGTTGGAAATGTCTTTCTCGCAAATTAAATTTTATTGTGTAGAAGGAAAATAACCACCAAATAAAAAATCCCATGCGTAATAAATTTATTCCTGTCATTCAAGGGTTGGAGCGGTGCCACCTACTAACTCTTCTAACCATTTTTATTAAAGGGAGTCAATACAATAATGCATCTCAGTATAGGCGTTCTAATAATTACTTCTGTTAGTTTAGAACGCAATTTTTCGGAAAATGCTCATCACAAAATAATAAGTCAGAGTACCATTGGAACAAGAATTGAACGCCCATCAAAATGATGTGCCACTTGACCCCCCTTCCCATTTAAAATTCTAAGGGTAACATCTACCCCTCCTAGGGGGTTGAACCACGAGGGCTACAAATAGTCCGTGAAAGTGTCCCCCTTTTCAATAAAATTGACCTGTTTTTTCGATTACTCATATTGTTTACTGGAAGGAAGATATTAAGGGTGGGAAGTTTTCAAATTGACACCCTGTATATGTAACAACATGTAACTACAGGTTGATTTCATTGAAAATATGAACAGGATGTTCATGAAGTCAGTTGTGGAATCATCTGCGACTGAAAGTTGGAATTTAGTCGCTATTTTCCATCGAACAAGATAACCTTGGAAGGGATTCATGTTTTAAAGAGAAACATTCTCAGTTGAAAATTGAATCAATACATGACTCCTCTGGAAATGGAAAAAACCCTACGATAAAATTGAAGTTACTTTTTTGTAATATCTAACAGAAAACAACTACTTCCCTGGCTAAAGCCACGCTGGACATTGAACTACATCTGATAGATATAACTTGAGAAAAAAAATCTGAAAGTGAAAATTTGCATTTTCATTCAGATAGTTGATTATTTATTGAATGTCCAGTTTCCGTTGGAGATTCTTATCTATGAATGAGATAAGGGAGAATGTTATTTATAAGTATCACTTCTGAATAACATTCTCAACAACAACAACAACAACAATCTGAATGAAAATGCAAATTTTCACTTTCAGATTTTTTCTTCAAGTTATGTAGGGTCTTTCTCAATATCTATCAGATGTAGTTCAATGTCCAGCGTGGCTTTTGCCGGGGACGTAGTTGTTTTCTGTTAGATATTACAAAAAAGTAACTTCAATTTTATCATTCCAGAGGTGTCATTTGTATTGATTCAATTTTCAACTGAGAATGTTTCTCTTTAAAACATGTAACTACAGTTCCACCGCTAATAACCTTCAATGGTTGATGCGGTATATTATATAAAAAAAGAATGAGGTTCTAGAACATGTAGAACTTTTTATGGAGAAAAACCTTTTTTCCTGAAACGAAAAATAAAAATATTTTCCACGTACGAAAACTTAGTGGCATAAGTCAAAAATGACCAGAGATTAAGTCAGTCACTTACGCCTAAATGGTTCAGAATTTTTGGTGTATTTTTTGTTCGTCTTTTTTTACTAATGTTTTGAATGGCACAGAACGAGGAGATCAGGCCAAATTTGTTATTCAAGTCAATTAACGGCTTGGTCGTAGGGAACCTGTAGAGAATGAATCAAAACTTAAAAAAAAATTGAGATACGTTCTTTGCCGAACTCGATTCTGGCATTAGAATCACCCGGGGGTGCACGAGGGGTGAATTGGGGTAGAAATGGCAGCGTACATGAAACTCGCTCCAAACTCGTTACTCGGGGGTTTTCGGGGATGCCGAATTCAATTCTGGCATTGGAATTCCTCGGGGGCGGCTCCATGGGGGTTGCGGGGGTGGTCAATTGGGGGAGAAATGGCAGCGTGCATGAAAATCGATCCAAACTCGTTACTCGAAGGTTTTCGGGGATGCCGAATTCAATTCTGGCATTGGAATTCCTCGGGAACGGTTCCCTGGGGGTTGCGGGGGTGGTAAATTGGGGAGAAACGGCAGCGTGCATGGAAATCGATCCAAACTCGCTACTCAGGGGGTTTTAGGGGATGCAAAATTCAATTCTGGCATTGGAATTACCCGGGAGTGGCTCTGTGGGGGTGGAATTGGGGAGAAATGGCAGCGTGCATGAAAATCGATCCAAACTCGCTACTCGGGGGTTTTCGGGGATGCCGAATCCAATTCTGGCATCGGATCCCCGCAGGCCTTTGGTGTACCCCAGGTCCCACAGGCTGTGACCCGAGATGCGTGCAGATATAAAATTTAAATAATTGATGAAAAGAAGAAAAATCTTATAATTCAAGATTAATAAGAACTTCAATCTGTTATTTTAACTAAGTATTATTTTCATAATTTGCGTCACAGAGAGGAAGAAGAGTTCGAACATGATGTTTAGTATTTAAGTTAAGAATTGACATTTATGAGTCAAGATTAATAAAAACTCCTATCTGTTACTTGAATAAAGAATTCTTTACATAATTTGTGATTTTTCACCTTCTCCTTTACCATTTGCCACGGCGCCCCCGGGGAAGTGTTTTCATGAACGCTGCCATTCTCCCCCATACAACCCCACAGAGGTGCCCGCGAGCTCCCTCGGGTAATTTCAATGCCAGAATTGAATTCGGCATCCCCGAAAACCCCCGAGTAGCGAGTTTGGATCGATTTTCATGCACGCTGCAATTTCTCCCCAATTTCACCCCCGCGCACCCCCACAGAGCCACCCCCGTGCACCCCCGGGTAATTCCAATGCCAGAATTGAATTTTACATCCCCGAAAACCCCCGAGTAGCGAGTTTGGATCGTTTTTCATGCACGCTGCCGTTTCTCCCCCAATTGACCACCCCCGCAACCCCCATGGAGCCGCCCCCGAGGAATTCCAATGCCAGAATTGAATTCGGCATGCCCGAAAACCCCCGAGTAACGAGTTTGGAGCGAGTTTCATGTACGCTGCCATTTCTCCCCCAATTCACCCCCCGCGCACCCCCACAGAGCCACCCTCGTGCACCTCCGGGTGATTCTAATGCCAGAATCGAGTTCGGCAGACCCGACAACCCCCGAGTAACAATTTCCGAGCGATTTTTCCGAGTTTCCAGTCGTTCCTGTAATGGTACAAGTAGTGATGCAATTGGAAAATGCATTTTCCGGCCCAGAAAGCATTTTTCAAAAAAGCGAGAAACCACACCCTATAGACTCATTTGCTGTGACCTTCCTGAACACAATGCAGAAAACCGCATCTCGATATCTGTGTGACGGCCAAATTTAGTTATTTTTTTCTATCTTCCCTGGACTAAAAGTGTACTATTACTATAAATCTTGCTCTCTTTTTGATTTTTTTACAGAATTTCAGATTGAACAAAACCTCTGAATCAGTATGTCGGAAGTACGATTTCACCTAACCAAATTATGTTAAAAGATAATGAGCTCCTTTTTTGTACAGTAATGATGAATACATTAATTTTTATTCAGTTAGGTTACAGACATATCCAAGTTTGACTGTTTTCTGGTTGGCTTAATACTATGCGTCCGAGCATTTTGATATCAAATTATGATATCATGAAATGCAAATAAAAGACCTTCAGATTTCTCATGAAATAATTTACTTCATATCATAGGCAAACACCAAATTTGTATTATTATTGGTTTTGCATAATATAAACAAATTTTAGATTTTTTCAATTTATACTAAATATTGTAGAAAGTGATCCACAAATGATAGCATGACATTATTCTTGATCAGATTTTTTTTTCAAATAATTGAATTATACCGTTTTTTCTAAATGACCTGCCCATTTTAGCATAATGCTCGACAGTACTTCGATGACGTGTATCCAAATCGTTCGATAGGCCAAGCAGAACCTCAACCTTAGCCTCTCAGATCTCCAGACTCAAACCCCTTGGACTTGCATCTGGGGTCACCTTAAATCATTGGATTTTCCTCCTTTGAATATGTAAATGAATTAAGGAAACGTATAATTGCAGGCTGGAGGTAGTCATTTCGAGCAGTTTAATAACTCTGTTTTGTCACAATTTGTGCAAACAAAACATGACAGCCACCTACTACTAGATTTTTTCGATTTCATTTACAGAAGATACGTCCATGCACGATATTGTATTTATTTAGTTTTTATCAAGAAACTATTGCTAAATCATTCTTTCCATCAGATATTTTCAAATGAAGAAATTTTATTTCATTAAAAAGTTCTGATAAAAATGTAATAGGGGTTTCATTTATAATGGACTACCCTGTATATATCGGACTTTATACTTACCTCTGAATACTGCAGCAACGGTGAGATACCTTCCATGCCTGGGATCACAGGCCGCCATCATATTTTTCGAGTCGAACATTTGCTGAGTGAGTTCCGGAACAGTCAACGCCCTGTATTGCTGATTCCCACGTGACGTAAGAGGCGCGAAACCAGGCATGAAGAAGTGGAGACGAGGGAAGGGAACCATGTTCACAGCCAGTTTACGAAGATCAGCGTTCAACTGTCCGGGGAACCTAAGACAGGTGGTGACTCCAGACATGGTGAGGGACACTAGATGGTTCAAGTCGCCGTAGCTAGGGTTTGGTACCTTTAGGGTTCTAAAGCATATGTCGTAGAGAGCTTCGTTGTCGATGCAGTAGGTTTCGTCTGTATTTTCTACCAGCTGGTGGACGGATAAAGTCGCGTTGTAGGGTTCCACCACCGTATCTGATACCTTGGGGCTAGGCATCACCGAATAGGTATTCATTATTCTATCGGGGTACTCCTCCCTGATCTTGGAGATCAACAGGGTACCCATTCCGGAACCCGTGCCTCCACCTAGCGAGTGTGTGAGCTGGAACCCCTGGAGGCAGTCGCAGTTTTCGGCTTCTTTTCGTACCACGTCTAGTACGGCGTCTACTAGCTCTGCGCCCTCTGTGTAGTGACCTTTGGCCCAGTTGTTGCCTGCTCCTGATTGGCCGAAGACGAAGTTGTCCGGTCGGAAGAGTTTTCCGTAGATTCCGGATCGGACCGCGTCCATGGTGCCTGGTTCCAAGTCCAGGAGGATGGCTCTTGGGACATATTTTCCTCCATCGTGTCTAGACGCCACTGCAAGAAAAATTGAAAAACGGTGAGTAATATATTGGGATTTTTCTATAACAATAAATTAATTATGTAGTGGTAAACTGAATCGGAGGAATTCGTTATTATTATGGGTTCTGAAAACTCTACAACTTTTAGGCCGAGTTTCACCAAGACTTTAATCTCGCTTTAGGAAATAACCGACAATTTTAATCGAGCGTATTGCTCAACTGGCCATCATTGGCCAGTTGAATATGACCAAAAACAGCCAATTGAGCAATACGCCCAATTTAAATTGTCGGTGATCTCCTAAATCGAGATTAAAGTTTTGGTGAAACCCGGCCTAAGATCTTAATCCCCGAGTCATCTGCAAATAACAATATTATAAATTGATGCGAATTTGCAGCTGCGGAAGGAATTGTTTTAAATTTAAAATTGTTATTTCCGTCAACCGATTTCACCCCTTCGAGAGACTTGTGTGAGATAGGGAAGTCGCAGCCCTTACCTTTCAACGTGTGATGCCATGCACGAGACCGATGCCCATGCGAGGCTTTGAACCCTCGACCCTTCGTTTCAAAGGCGAACGCTCTACCACCACGGCCACCAGGGCCCATTGATAAGTGCAATAATTTTCAAAATAGGTCGATTTAAGAGTTGAACTTTTGCCATATACAGATGACACCCTATATATTTCTCAGGAACGAGTGTTCTGATCCAGAATCTGATGTTAGTTCAGTGATAAAAGAATACATGATACGTTTTCCCAATTTTTCAATTTTCAATCTGTCATAGTTAGCCATGAAAAAGTGATTCTTGGTTACTTTCTGAAGTAGTAATGAAACACTTCTGGGCACTTTGGACAAAAAAGACTGTATATTTCGATGAATCAGCATTGAGTTCTGGGGTTCTGGGACATTCTAAGACCAGGAATTGGGGTTAATTTTTCAATAAAAGATCCTTAATATATTTTTTCCTAATTTTTCACTATTCAAAAGGTCATAGTTTGTCATGGAATAGTAATGTTTGGTTCTTTTTCGCAATATCAATCGAATATTTTGTGAATTTTGTAAAAAGTGAAGAAATTTCGAAAATTAAACAAATATGACTGATGAAAAAAAGACAATCACATTGCCAGCTACAAATGACATCCTGTATAATCAATTGATTCAAGCATTGGAATCTAGGAGTTTGAGAGTATTCTAAAACAGAATTTGATGTTAATTTTGTGATGAAAAAACCCCCAGTTTGGTTTCCCCACTTTTTCACCTTTCAATTGGTCATAGTTGGCCGTGGATTGATTTACGAATGTTTCATCAACATGAAGAAAGGTATTCCTGAGTACTATAATATGAAAAAAAAATCATTATTTTAAGCTGTTTTTTGTCGTTGAACCGTATTCAATAATGTTTTGAAAACTTTTTCAATATTACGTCATAGATTTGACTATGGCTTCAAAATGGTGCATCTCGTTTAAAACATTCTGAGTATGACGCTAAAATGAAAAGTTTTGAAAATGGCCTAAATAATTTTAAAAAAGTGATACGACAAAAAAACAGCTTCAATCTCAATAAAATATGATGGTGTGGCTGCTGAAAGTGGGACACACTGTGTATCGATTAAATTTTATTCAAGAAAACACCTTTTTCTTGGTTCTCAGGAGGTGCTCTGAGCACCACATGATTTTGCTTTTCATTGAAAGCAGAAGAAAAAAAGACACGGGGTAGGTTTATAAAAACGAATAAACTCGATTTTTGACAAAATGTTCAATCTAATCATTACAGCTATTCTCAACTCTAAATGATTTCTTAGTGGAAAAAAAATCATTCTTTAGTTTTTATATTATTGTGATTACTAATTATAGAAAAAGATTAGGTAATGTGAGTTTATGATAGAAAATAAAGTTATAAAGAAATGCCATTTCTTCCTTATCGGACAAACCGTTGAGGCTGGACTGACTATACGATAATTATAGTGTAACGAGCTACAACCGGGCCTGTCTGGCTACGACAAGATTGAACGAAATGCATTCTCATCGCTGTCACCAATGGTTATTCTTATTACTAATATCAGTTGAAAATTTCTTTTCCTCTCCATATGGTGGCGGATATCCAACAGAAAACAACTACTTCTCTGCCTCACGACAGGACGGACATTGAATTACATCCGACAGACGTCTGTGCAACATTTTCTAAAGAAACCCTGGGTACGTAATTGCAAGTACCGCATGTATCAAAGAGCAGAACTCAATCTGATATAAAAGGGAAGTTAAACCAGCTGAAGAATAGTTCACACCTCATTCATTGCTTTAGCTTTTGATGCAACTATCTGCGCTGAGGTTGAAACAGTGACAAGATATCGTTCTCTCCCTGAACAACATTAGAAGCACTCCAAAACAAAATACTTCTCACTCTTGAACATGAGTAGTAATGATGATAATAATGAGATGATCATAGACGTTCAAATAATAACAAAGCTTAGGCATGGTTTCAAAAAGGTTGATTTTCGAGTTTAAATGAAAGATTTCAATACAAAATTTCTCAGAAAATGTGTTACTTCATAAAAGTTTCTATGTTTGTTCCAACTCCAAATACGCATCACCTAAACTTCCGTTGTCTCTTTCTGTATATATACGATGGAAATATGCCAAATTAGCATTAGAAATATATATTAAATGCCAATAAAATACACTGTACTGAATCCTCTCGCCAAGAATCAAAGAAAGATAACTTTGATCATTATTTAGAAATGGAAATGTTTATTCAACAACTCAGTCTTGCTTCACAACATTTGGTTTCAGTAATAAGACTTCGTTTTTTTTGTGAACGAGATATATATCGTCATAACTGTCGCTACTGTGTCGACAGGAACACATACATATTCCATAATGTTTGCGTTCCCTATAAGTCTGAAAAATTAAGGATCTCGCACATTTTTCACGCCAATTTTTTTGAAAATGCATTATGTTTTAAATCATGGCGTCTTTTCAATTTACAGATCGGTCCTATTAGACAAGTGCTGATGCATTTTTGAGATAAAATAATTAACACCATGAGACCTACTGGAAAAGGGGCGAAATATTGTTTGAATGACGGGAAAAAAAATTTGTAGTCGACAAAATGGAGAAAAGTGGAGCGGGGTGAACTTTTAGGGGTTGAAGGTGGTACGAGGATGTATTGATATCTAGTTAGCCTAGACCAGTTCCCTGTATAAACAAAATATTGTGTTACCATAAAAACGGACAATAACTTATTAGAAGTGTCAATGTAAAGTTTGACGTCAAAAAAGTAAACCAGAGTTACACAATAAATTCAATGTCCTTCGTATGATCTGCTGGAAAAGTTCTTGCTTCAGTTTTTTGGGATTGCCATGGAGTAATCATGATTGATTTTTTGTATAAGGGTAGAACAATAACTGGAGATTACTATTCGACATTGCTGACCATTCTACAGAAAAAAATTAAAGAGAAAAGACGCGGAAAGCTATCCAAAGTTGTTTTGTTTTTGCAGGACAACGCCCCTGCACACATATCTCATGTTGCCATGCAAAAAATTCGTGATTTAGGGTTTGAATTACTAGAACACCCCCTTATTAACCAGATTTGGCTCCGTCCGACTATCATCTCTTTCCTCAACTGAAAAAAAGTTTAAAAGGTCGTAAATTTTCTTCCAACGAGGAGGTAATAAAAGCTGTAGAGGTCTGGTTTGCAGAACAAAAAGAAAAAAAATTTTGAAAGGTCTAGAGACGTTGCAGGTTCGCTGTAATAAATGTATCCAATTAAGAGGAGAATTTGAGTAATAAAATATTTTGACATTGAAATTTTGTTTGGTTCTATAGTAGGCTAGGAATTTTTCAATATATCCTCGTATTTCTCGGTTTTTCGCGAATTGAAACGAAAGTTGACCTCCTATCTGCATTCAGCAATTTTCCACATAACCTCAAATTTCCCGGGAAAATCGAAAAACCGATTTTTCAGTCTTTAATATTTTTCTCGCACAGAAATGAATTTTTTTTCAAGAAATTTTGGGGAAAATATCACGGTTCAAGTAAGTTGTAATTTTATTGTAGCGAAATACGGATTTTTCTTTTTCTCCGACAAATTCCGAAAAAACGACCTTATTTTCAACTGAGAAGTTTCACCGGTAAAATTTGCCTTTTCAAGTTCGCCAGTAGCCATTATTTCCGTTGAAACGTCTACTTTTAGATTTCGTAATAAAAGAGTAGCACTACTACGGAATTATTTTTCCAGAAAACGCGAAAAAATCAAAAAACAGATTTTCAAAAATCAATTTAATTTATTTTAGTTCTAGCTCATTTTCATTTATTGACATTATAGAAATTTACAGTTGCAACCTTTCGAAAATATTAATTTCGTGTTACCTCAATAGGGACAAGAAATAAACAAGGACATAGATAAGGACTGATTATGACATTTGGGGGTAAAAATGGTTTCTCACGATTTGCAGTGAAAATTACCCTTTTACAAAAAAAAGTTAAGGAAAATGTTGTTGGCAATAAAAAAATCTACAACTTTTGTATTCAACCTTTTTCCAGATAACCTCAAGTCTTCCGGGAAAATCGGAATAACCGTTTTAAATTTTAGTGGAAATATACTTTTTTCTTGGTGTTAATTTTTTTCCGCTTTTATATTTTTTGGCTCCATCCGCACTGGCCTATATTACCAGCTTTCAAATATGAGATTATCGCTGCATGGAATATTTGAATCTATCTGATTTTTGTGCTTTAATTCGTCATTAGTCTGTCTTAGAAAGAAATGTATGTCTTAGTTGTAGTTCATAAATCCTTCCATTCGAATGAAAAATAATGTGACACATAGAGTGTTGCATTCTATAATGGCAAGAATATGTTCATGGAAATAGACAAATATCAATAACATTAGCATTTCAATATTCACTCAGCCCGTGAAAACTGGAAAACAGGCGGCTAGAATTAGCCAAGTTTTTGACAAAGTGTGGACTCCACCACCAACATGAGGTTTCTTTTCATTGTCTGTCCAACAAAGTGCAGTTTTCCATGTGCAAAGTAACAATTTAAAAACTGTCCCTGTATGATGTAATATTGAAAGGCCTTCCCATGTCACTCAGTAATATTGAACCAATAAATAACGTCAATTTCCACACACCATACCGGGTAACATATTAGTTGAAATAATGAGTTAATAGCCAGCAATAAATTGTTCAATCAATAGTGAAATTGAACTACAATACAAGCCGTTTAAAATGAATGTAGATGAATTAACTTTAGATTGAATTTGATATCTCTATTCCTACATTTTCATCGGTAGTGGAGATCTATATTAAATGTCTCCCTTATATTTTTTGAGAATAGAAAATTTGGCTCAGGTTATTGTGAACATAACTATTTTATGGTGATAAATTTATCTGTATTGCTCTCAAAATATAGCGACTCTGAACGTCATTTTGGTTAATTTTTATGAACAAGGAAGTATTGTGATGGGATCACCGTAAGTAGAAACCACAATAAGAAACGATTTTTATTTCCGAACTAAAAATATTTAATGTGCATGGGGTCGTTAAATAGGTTTTCCAGATCACTTTCCACAATTAATATAGAAACAGACACCTTCCATTCAAAAAAAATTCATTGAGTATCAAACAAGGATCACTCCCAAGTAGTACAGCCGCTAGAGGGGTGCAACCTTACATTTAATCAGGCATTTCTGATTGATGATTGATGTTTTTCGGGGTGGTAATAGAGTAAAAACCCATTTTCCGTATATCCGTACCTCCTTTGCTATTGGTCTTAGAAAAACTGCCATTTTTCGGTGTTTTTTTTTAAGATAGCGGAAAAGGACAGGGGTGGGAATGACGAAAACTTGAATTTTTCACTCTCCAATCATCTCGAATAACATAAACTTAATCATTGTGGTATGAGAGGAATTCAATGGTTCTCATGTTATCTATTAAACTGATAAAGAAGGTCATTATATCAAAAAGTAATAGTACATCGTGCTCTTCGTGCGTTTACAACGATGTCTGACGATGACACCCTTTTTTTAATTACCGGTATTAGCGAACACGAGTGTATAGATAATACCCATATGCACCATATGCACCATAAAGCTCCGCTTGATATTATCTGTTAATATGCACCGATGAGAGGTAAGCGAAATTTAGCTAAGCCTAAAAATATGTTGGGCAACACAGGCAAATCAGTGTTTACAGTCATTTCTAACCAAAAAATCTGAAATCTGTCAGTCAGCAGCTCTGCCATTTGGCTTTTCTACGCGTGTTTTTGCCTTTTGAGTTTAGTTTCTTCAACTATCAGAATTTTTGATAACTCTAGGAGATTAAACACATCATGAGCAACAGCAATTTGTCAAAAGATTGAGTGCCAATTTTTGCATCGTCCGAAAGGACTCATTTAATGCAAATAATTGCAAATAAATATGCTTCGACTTTGGAAGGCCTCCCAAACTTTTTTATGATTCAGGAATCTATGCTTTGATCCATCCTCATAAAATCAGAAATGTTTAGTTGGTTTGAACTGCTTGCATACAACATAAGAGTTGTTAACAGTTGGTTTATAGGGCTGACACTGTTATTCCTAAATCAAGTGGACAATCTTCGTTGAATATTGTCATTATTCCTATTTAATATTTTTTGCAAATCATTTTCAAGTCATCCATCCCATCCAAGTAATTGGATCTATCATAAAAGCGACGAGGAAATCCAAACTCAAGGGTGTCCAATATATCGACATAATCTTCTAAGAGAAAATTTTATCCTCCACATATTTATTTGCACAAAATACAAATTACAAAATTCAGTGCAACCAATTGATCTTACTTCCTAATTCCTAAGTATAATACATAGCTTTTTGAGACCAGTATGCACTATAAATAGTGGTGCTAGGCTATATATATAACAAACTACCCCAGGTTCCGTGCATTTTAATTTTGTTCGTTCCTGTCCTGTCTGATTGTTAGTTTCATTTTATGTGTATTAGTTTGTGACATTACTGTTTTATTGTGAATAAACTTTTTAAACTTTTAATATTATAGACGAAACGTGAAAATGTGATACATACATGCACGACAAAGTTATGACTCCCCAAAAGAAACGAAGGCCTGTAGGTGGTGCCACCTACAATTAAGGGCCAAACTAAGATCCGCGGGGATAGCTCGAACGGAGAGCGCCGGTTCACCGATATCTGAAGCCAAACAACACTAGGCGAGGCCATGGTTTGGATGGGTGACCAACGGACCTCCTTTCGATATTCTCCTCGGATCGTGCTAGGAATCGCACGTTAAAAGGTAAGACCTCGTTCGTAAGGGGACGACAGCTGGTTAACGGAAAAAATGATTTTAAACAAAAGATCAAATTTGAATTGTTTATATTAAAAAATCCTCAAATACCAATTTTCGTCCAGATATCGACATTAATTCAAAACTGAAGGCCTTGCGGTCCCATGCTTTTATGAACTTTTGACCGTATAAATAACTGAGGATTCGTCCAGTAAAATATTGGACACTTATTACTAAACACCCTTTCTATACATACAGTGTCCGCCAAAATTTTGGAAACATAATAATATGGGACACTTTTTTATTAATAGTTTCTCAGAAAATTTCATTCTTCATAAAAGTTGGTGCATTCAATTAGACTGAATAGGCAAATATTAATTATTTTCAGTAGCGTGCGGCTAAGGGGGAATCGGCAGATAATCTAAATTCACTACAGAGTAAATTGACATTACTAAGCAAAATATCGAAAACATTTATTGAAAAAAGTTGTTTGCATTTGGATATTCCTAGGATTCCAATTCAGTCTACCAACTACTAATTTCAATAACTGCGTAATGAGTTGAAGAACAAGTAATTTCAAAAAAACATTAGGTACAGCACGTACACGTACGTTTTACCTTTCTTTTGATACCAAATTCATTTCGATTGGATAAAGATTACTTCAAATTTTAATGGCATTGCAGCTACCTCCCTTATCTGTGAAGAGCATCGAGGTGCTGCCGCAGACGTAGGTACATAGAATCGAACGTCCTCTAGAAGCCCGTCCTTGTTTGAAATCGATACGACAAACCGTTTTTGAGTTATCGACTCTTTTACCAAAAAAAACAGTCCCAATAATTTATTTATTTTGAATTAAGATGTACACTCCGACTGTTTCAATATTTCTGTTTTCATTGGTTATGTTGATAAAAAGGATCTCAGTATTGTAGTGGTGAGGAGCACTTATGAATTCAAATAGCCATCACCACAACCCACTACTTCACCGTAGAACGTTACTCAAAAATAAAAATAACGAGTGAATTAGTGTCAATTCCTGAGAATGCTCCTGATAAGAAAAGTTTAAAATGCAGACTTTGTCGCACACAAAAACCGTCGAATTAAAGACAGGATATAAATGGCTTAAGCCGGTGAGTCATTACACAATTAAATATTTTAGGTCGTTACACTCGTTTGAAATAATTACTTATGATTCAACATTATCCGAGTAACTTGAAGTGAACTGGAATGGAAAACATTCGGATCACTAATTATTTGCACTATTCACGTTATAAGCACGTAATTAATCGCAATATACTCTACAGCCAATTAATACATACACGGTGTTCTTTAAAGTGGGCTATTTTTGCTAATTTGTAGTAAACAGGATCCTGAAAGAATCACATAGGATTCTTGTTTGATATTAGAGATTTTTAAATAATAAAATTGTCCAAATAATGGCGTCCAGGGCACAGGAGCAGCAAAATACAGGGTGGGCCACCAGTAACATCTCGGTCTCAACGGGCTGAACATTTTATTTTTTGAAATATGTCTGTAAAGGGAGGTGAATATCAATTGGGGCTTCTTGTTGAAAATATTAAGGAATTCACAGGTTGTTCCTAAGAACTGTGACGTGCCAAATTTGTAGTTTTTCAAATAGAATACCCTATTTATTTTTTATCATGAAAATGCTCACGAGAAATGTTGATAACGGTTGATTATATCTACGTAGGAGTCACGTTTTTTTTCAAAAATGCAAGGTTATCATCAAATTTCAATAACTCCTGAATTGACTAATTTTAACACAATTATTTTTAGTGAATTCAAGGTCCTATGGGCTGTTCATCCAAGTTTTATCATATCTCAATATTGTACGGGATATTCAAAAACCCAACGTAACCTCCTTTATGACTCCAACATACTCCTTTGATGGAACATAAACCACCATCATAGAAGATGGGGAAGTTACGTCAAGGGCCATACCAATGCTGTCAAGAGGGCAAATCTGGTACAAGGATGGCTCAAAGACTATCAATAGGTAGAGACCGAAGCAAGACATTAGTCTAAGCCTCGGTCCCTACTCAAGCCTCTATATTCCAAGCCGAGGTAACGGTTATCTCCGTCTGCACGAGAGAGATTCTAAGGAGGGGTCCTAGAAACCAACCCATAGCGATTCTCTCCGACAGTCAGGCGGCGATTAAAGCCCTGCGTTCATGCAGATTCACTTCCAAACTGGTTTGGAAGGCACACCAAAACCTTAACGACCTGGGAGCACAGAACAGGGTAAAGCTTTTCTGGGTACCAGGTCATAAGGGCATCCAGGGAAATGAGAGCGCAGATGCCCTAGCAAGAGCGGGATCAGCAACAACTCTCATTGGACCAGATCCAGCCTGCGGAATCCCGTTTGGGGATATTAAGCAGGACACAAAGAAATGGGTTAAAAACCACCATCAATCTCTCTGGAAGAGTGCTTCAGGCAATACTCACGGAAAAAAGATGATGATGGGGACAACCGACCGGCCTTCAAGACACCTTCTTGAACTAAGCCGAGACTCTCTCAGGAAGGTGGTAGGACTAATGACAGGCCACTACCACCTGAGTAAACACCTGCAACTGTTGGGGATACATTAAGAGTCCACACAATGCAGATTTTGTGACGAGGACGAAACAGCATCCCACATAATGTTTGAATGCGATGCTCTGGCTTGCATGAAGATGGATATCTTCGGACACTGCGGTGCAGAAGATATAATCCCGCAGGAAAACCTTGTGAAGAATCTCCAGGAGTTTTTTTTTGTTTTTTACGAAACTCCCAGGTTTTCGGAGAAAACCCCCTCAAAGGCAGAGCTTGTGCGAGCAAGGGAGATCCGGGACCTACAGTTTAAATAAAAGTGGAATCCGAACCACCTCAGCTCAGTGACACGTGACCGGGGATCGAACCCGGTCCGTCTGGGTGGAAGCTAAACGCCCTTACACCACGACCATTTCGCTACCGTTAATTACCGTTCATTAAAATATCCGGAGTACTCACGAGATAGACCTGATAGCGGGGTGCAGAAAGGTTCTATACAGAACTACCTGCATTTCAGCCACTGGCTAGCCCCGCCATCTAATAATAATAAATAAAATAAAGTCCTCCTTTATTTCAAATGAGACACCTTTGAAAGAAGATTGTTTTTGATATCTCCCATCGTAAATAATTTTCTGACAAAATTAAGTCATTCGGCAGATATTGAAATTTGCATTTTTTAATAATATTTCATATCTCATAGAGAGTGATTCCTAGGTATAATAAACCTCCATCACAATGTCCTGAATTTTTCATGACAACTTCAAAAATATATTAATAAATAGGATTTTCTATTAATTTGAAAACTACAACTTTGGTATGTCACGCGTTTTAAGAACACCCAAATTCCAAAGTATGTTTGACAAGAAGACCTAATTGGCATACACCTCGATGAATAGTAGATGAACCGAGGCTTTATTGGTGGCCCATCCTGTATATTAAAAAGTCTGAATAAATTTTTTCTGAACATCACATGTATAAACCAAGTTTGAGTGGAGTTGATCAGAAATTTTTTCATGGTGGCATGAAGATTATATCGCGTATAAGCCAGGTTTTTAGTACAGGATGAATATACAGTCTGTCCATAAAATAACCCCCCCTCCCCTGTTAACTTTTGAACAGGGTGAAATTGTCCTTTGAAATTTTTTTGGTTAAATGGTAGTTCATAAGCTACTTTTTGACATTGACAAAAAAATTCTATCTTTCAAAATGGCAGCCAGGCGCCATTTTAGAATATTTTTTTAAATGGCATGGGGGGTCGAGTGATACCTCATTCGATTCGTTTTTCAATTGTCTATTCGGCAGCAAAATTTCAAACAGAAATATTGGTCCAAAACAAAATGGCGGTGCATTATTTTAGAACTCTCACGAGAGGATCCTGTCGAATAAATGGCTATTAAAGAGCTTTAGTGCAATGATAAAATATTTTTTCGTTTCTGCAAGAGCTTCTTGTCACTCAAAATGGCAGAAGGGTGCCATATTAGAAAAAAATTCAAATAAGTAGATAAGAAGTGTGAAAACTCATTTTATTGAATCTCAGCAAATCTCTGAAATTTGTAGATATCAAAAAATATTTCTTCACTTCAATTGAGCTCGTTTGAAGCCATTTGTTCATAGAAATCGCGTATAAAAGTTCTATCATAATGTGCCGCCATTTTGTTTTGAATGAATATTTTTGTCTCAAATTTTGTAGTCGTAAGGAAAATCAAAAGACAATTCGAATGAGGTATCACTCGACCCCCCATGCCATTTAATAAATCTTTCAAATGGCGCCTGGCCGCCATTTTGAAGGATAGGCATTTTTCATTACTGTCAAAAAGTAGCTTATAACATACCATTTCACCAAAAAAATCACAAGAAACTTCCACCCCGTTCAAAAGTTAACAGGGACTTTATGGACACACTGTATAAATGGTATATTAAAAAATTTGAATAAATTTTTTTCTGAAAATCACAGGTATGAACCAACTTCGAGTGGGGTTGATTAGGAATTTTTCCATGGTGGCATGCAGATTATATCGTGTATAGCCAGTTTTTTAGTACAGGATGAATATACATATAATTAGTAAATCTGCAGTCTAGAGATTTATTTTAAGGTCTGCAGTTTATCCACAATTCACTGTGTTTTTGTTGTGGATTTGGAAATTTTATTTAACATTCACGTCTTATTAATATTTTGGTGTTTTCGTAACAATTTTTGATGTCGCATTCAATTCAATATTTGGATAAAATTCCTAACCTTTAGTAGTAGGTTCAGTTTTTCGGTGGTGAAAGTTTGAAATGAATGATTCATAACAATTTCAATATTTTCCCAATGAACGTCAATAATATTATTCTTGCTATTTTCAACCAAGCATGCTAGATTGAGATTTTTTACGTTTAAGTTTATATTTTCAAGCGATTGTAGAAAAATATTAGTTATTATTCCCTCTTACCTGAAGCTTCATTGTAATATACATTAATTCGCTCTAGTTGTAAGTCACTGTCTCCGGTGTATATTCCACTGGGGTCAATTCCGTGCTCTGCAGAAATCACTTCCCAAAACTGAAAAATGAAAATCACAATTTAGTCAGTAGGTTAGTTGGCATCTCCCCCTGAGAATTGGATTGAACGAAATATAAATATGATACAGTATGAATTGTATTCTTGATAACAAAGAAAACGTAATTTTTGAGACAAAAAACCTACAAAACGTCTTCTTTCGAAATGTCATTTTAAAGTCGTTTTTAATCGGGACATCGCCTTTCTCATAAAGAGTCTCATTTTCATCATCATCATCAGTTCCATGAGTGTTGCGAAACGTCAAAAATTCGACTGGAAAAACTAGTATCGCAACTCAATCATTTAGAGATTTTTGAATAAATAACGAAATAAGCTTCAGATTCGAGTTGTATACATGACTTTATCTAATACCCTGTTTTTTTTATATAAAAATTAAAACACCCTTTATTATTAAATTAACGTTTTGAACGCAAACGTCCAGTTTTAATTGTTATGTCAGTGACAGTGGAAATTGGAAACGGTGTTTTTAGTGGTGAAAAGGAAAACGAAAGGAAATGTCGGTCGAGACCAATATCATCGTTTGGAATTAACATACAGAATAATAACTATTGATATAAAACTCGTAAAAAAATTTATAGATGGAAAATGTTTGTAACATATTTAATAAAATGATTTAAATAAGAACGATGGGTATTGTATATTATCTGTAAACCAATGACATATTACCGTAGACTCCGTTATTGACATTTCCAGCTGCGGTCATAACAGTCACATTCTAAGCAAAATTTCTACTGCCGCTTATTTCGCTTAACACCTTGACTGCCAAGAAATGTATACTGACTTACCCATGGTGCCACACAAAACGGGTACCGTGTAACAATGATATATGAGATATTCAGCTATCGCTTCATATAGAGATTGCAAACTTGAACTAGAGTTATAGGATTGAAATATATGAAATTTTATTGAAACGTTCCTGACATAATCCTACAGGACGAGTCTGAAGTGCTGACAACTTTTTTATAGAAAATTGCACCCTGTCTATTTTCATCAACTTAACAATTTTATCAGAATACTCATCACAAAAATGTGTGGTTTGTTAAGATTCGTCCACTAGATGGAGCTTAAATCGAAAAAGTTTAATATACGAATCAAACAATTCGAATGTAGTGAGTAGGGTGTAGGGATGGATTCATGCACGTATTCCTGTTTTTTCAGTCCAAAATAATAATAATAATAATAATAATAATAAAAATAATAATAATAATAGTAATTACAGTCGATGCCAAAACACCAAAGAAAAAAAAAATAGTAATTACAAAATAATATTTATTTACTGCCAAATAATATGAAGAATAATAGTTCACAAAAACAATAAAATTCAAAACGTATATAAATTATTACCCAGTATTTCAGAACTGACTTCTAATGATAAAATGAATAATTTTGGTGAATTTTATGGACGAATAGGGCTTGGATTAATTTTGGTGAATTTTATGGACGAATAGACCAAGCCACATGAACACTTTTGAACATATTGAAAGTTTGATTTTACGGAGGACATTCGTCTCCTGAAATGTTTTTTGTGGGTTGTAACCTTCCATAGGCTGAAACTGAGTTGATGTGAGATCAAGATAATCTATAAAAGTGTGAAAGTTCATGAAATATAATATCCAAATTGGTTCATCTTCATGGGCGGTAGTGATCAAGTCAGCGGTTGCAATTGTTTTTTAGTAGAATGTTACTATTATTCAAAAAAGTTCATTCACTCTGATTTACTGCTTATTCGTAAGATTGTTAAAACATGTAAGTGTCATTCATATTACGAAGAAGTACTGAATTACATAATCTAAAGATTTTTGGGAAGACTGTTTATTTATCAAAAAAGGTTTAAAAAAAAACTGAAAAAATTCGTGGGCTTCGACATCTGAATAATCCAAAAGAGATACAAAATGATGATGAACCAGAAAATTAAGAAGATATGATCAATTTTTAAATGAAATAACGGACGAATCGGAAGCAATTGCCGATAATGAAATTTTTCAGTTTAAAAACGAATAATTTGAATAGCTGAATTCTGTTTGGTTACTGTAAAGAAACACCCTTGTGATTTTTTCTGTATATCAATCAAATTTGGTCGAAAAACAATAGTACTTCTACTCTGTCAAGGCTTCATGAATGATCCCCAACCAATAGAAATTAAATTCAGGGATTTATCAGACTCACAGGGTATATAAAGTGTTAAGATCATAAGCTACATGTTGCCAATTATTGGCCAACCATACGTCCTTTCGAAACCTGTTCGCTCCACAAATCATAGCGAAGAAAGGATTTCAATACTTCTTGAGAGTGTAATTTTTCATTTTTACTAGCACTTTCCATAAAATGAGATTCATAACTAGAGAAACATTAAATCGCCAGTTCCATTCAGAGGACGGTTGATTATGAAACTATTCAACCTGTGTTATGGAAATGAATGTACCTATAGACCAGTTCCAAAATTTTAGATAGTGACTCATCGTCAGTTTACGTGCATTCCACACTCTGAAACCACGTAAACTGACGATGAGTCACTATCTATAATTTTGGAACTCGACTATACCTACTTGAAATTTGGAAATATATATTGTGAAAGAACGTGTTTCTGATACATGTCGCAACGAACAATGTGTTGTTTTTGTCTGATAAACTTTTATATTCCAGAAGAAGACCCATTACTGATAATTTTGATAGTAGTGTATCGCTGGCTACCAAACTTGTTGGTAAAAGAACATAATTTTTCAGACGCTTAGAAAAAGTACCTATAAGTGATGAAATCAAAAACAAAAGATTGCGAAAAGATGATATTTGTTCAATATAGAACGATCTAGTAATTTGTGTCATTTAGGGCCGGTCTTTTCACCTCACAATAAAGTCTCTGATAACTATCTATCGGATAAACTTCACAGGTTAACATATCCATATCTGATAGATAGAGTTATCTGTGACTTATCTATAGGTGAAAAGACCGGCCCTTAGGGCCAGTTTCACAGGTCCCAGTTAACCTTCAGATAACTAACTGAAAGTTTAGACGGTGAATGACATTCTTTCACTGGCGTTGACAGATTTACAATCTAACCATTACTTAATTGATATGGACGCTAACTGGAACCTGTGAAACTTGCCCTTAGTGGAAGGTTAAATAGGGTATATTCGGTTTCAGTACCAAATACCGCCAAACACGGTATTAATGAGTCCAAAATTGCCAACTTAATGAAAGCGATATGGAAATCAAATATAGTAACAAATTTAGATGTACAATCGATGAACCAGAAGCAAAATTATGCAGCATAATAAAAAAAGCTTCTGTAGATGTTTCTGATGTATCTGGCTATAATTAGCTACTTAGAAAATCACTGAATTTGTAAAAAAATTAGCACTAGAACCTAGAACCTAGAATGCTAGTTCACCACAATAGATTTATTCTAAAATAAAAGAACCCATCAAACAATCACAACTCCTACGAGTGACACAAGAACAAGATATACCTCAATCCGTTATGAAAGTTCTTTGAATAAAATCCATCGTCTGCTCTAACAGAAGGAAATGCCGTGAGAGTAAAAAAACATTGTAACCCAATTTTTCAGTGGTAAAATGTACCTATTCTTATATATTTTCCTAAAAAATCCATTTTATTTTTAACATTATCTACCTATAGTAACAGACCCCTTATCCTAGTATGCTTTCGGAGTGGTAAAATATGCTTGCATGTTTTGAGGTGAATCAATACCATTACCTCTCCATCTCTACTATTAATTGTGTTGTGAAGTTAACAATCATTCATACAGTGTTCGATAGAGCCTCACCCCTTTGTAAAATTTAAACCAGAGAGATAGAGAATGGAAACAAAATGGAGTTATAATGGAAACAGATTTTCACAATAACTTGAAATTTTAAAAGTGGCCAAATTTGCGTGCAACCTAACCAACTTCCAATTTAAGCTTTCTAAGTCGATGATGTTCCATTCGGAGCATGTAAAAGATCGATACCATTCCCTTTTCAACCATATTCACAAACGATTCATGTGTTGATTTATCCTGATTCATCACTTACAATCTGACCTTTATTCTATACCACCCAGTACAATGACAGAGTTTTAAGAAGTACCAATCTAAGATTAAATGTATTCAAATAGATTACAACGACTACTTTGTAGAAAAAGTGTTTAAAGCAGCTGTAGTAGAGCTGCAAAATCGGCGGCCATTATGACCGCTATGGCACCACAGGAAAGTATCGTAGCGGTCATAATGACCACTATGGCACTCAAGGTGTTAAATCAAATTTCTGGTTTGAATTGTGATGCTAATATAGGTGAATAGCAACATGTTGAAGATTCAAGATTCAAGAAATTCAGCTTTGCTGACCTTTGGGTAGACTGGCAACTATTTTCCGCGAAACAGGCGGCAATAAAAGATTGTGATTAGAATGTGACCGCAGCTGGAAATGTAAATAACGGAGTCTAGCCGTAATATGTCAGTGATTTAAACAACATAGATCTGTACTTTTTTGCACGCCGGCGCCGTGCAGATATTGTAATTTTTGCACTCTGTTCAAAAATAGCCCAGTTTTGACTTTAAAAGGTCATCAAATATTACTAGTTTTGACGTAAGTATTAGAAAAATTATTTCTGCATTTTGACTGGATCGAAATTATCACTAGTTTCGAAATGTAACTTCGAGGTGTAACTCGAAATTAGTAAAGAAAGACGAGCAATACTTTTTTGTTCAATTTCGAGTTATAATTCGTTTCGTTCATTTCATTATAACTCGAAAATAAGGAATGTCCGTACGAATCCGTACGAAAGCGGAAAATGATGAAAACCCGCGTATTTCAGAGATTAATTTCGTTAATTTTATTATAACTTGAGAGTAAGGAATGAAGCCATCTGAAAATGTCGACAAGGTATGTAAAAATTCACACTTTTTCAGAAAATGCATAGTTGTTCATTCAAATGTCCGTAAAAAATGCATATTTAACGTCAAATTCAAAACAATCCCGGCTCCCAGTGAGTGGATTTTTCTGAATATTTGATGGTTTTTCCAACACGATTCAATATTTTGGTTTTCTATTTCCCAAAAATTTTAATTTGATTGCATAAAGTCCGCCCTACCAAATCGTTATTGGCAAAGACTTTACGAAACCGTTATCGGCAAATTCGATGATAACTTCACACACATCAATCTGACGCTGATATTTTCTCACATAAAAAATTGCTTTCAGTTCGTTATAACATGCCTGTAACTCCGAATCATCAAAATATCTATCTATTATTGGGTCAACCTGACTCCGGAGGAGATTATTAGCTGATACAAAATTTACCAGAAGCCTGACGCTAAGCACCATCGACGTCTTGACAGGCTCATCGCCGAGATAAAATAATTGCCAGTAGCGTACAATAACCATCTGCATATGAAAACAAAACAAAAAAATTTACACCAAAGCTCATCTCCCCATGTTATGTCCACAAATAAACGGCTCCTTGGTATATTTCACTCATTAATTTCTGAACAAATATAAATAGAAGCGTGTAGTTAGTGCATCAGTCGCGGCGTAAACTACAGTGCGTTGAACTATGGCTGATCTAGTTTATTACGAGTGTTTCAGGAGGTAATTACGGAAAAGTGTTGGCAGATGAGCCATAACAAAACCATGGAGTTGTTGATGTACGAATAATCATAGATTTGCCGCTTGGGCGCCGTGTCACTCAATTTAACCTCGGTAAAAATATACCCAAATAACATAACAAGGGAATTATTTTAGGCAGAGAAGAAAGCCTCTATGGAAAGTCGAAGAATATTACAAGCTCTTATTTAACTTGTCGTAACTTCGATGAGATTGCAATCATATTTTACCAAAGGGCTAACCACAGGCCAGGCCTCCTTCTTGAAAAAATTTGCATAAACTGGTAAAACAAAATCAGTAAAAATTAATTACAATTTTTTTAACCCCCTGCCCTCCTGGCTAGATAGAGAGAGTGTAAGATGTGGAAACTGCGGCAAAAACTCTCGAAAATAAAACCGTAAAATAACATAAAAATGGTGAAAAATATCATACTGCCGCCGCATAATTTAATTTCACCCTGTAGACCTGAAGGCTAAATAGAGAAAAGCATAGGAATTTGGAAAAATGTCTGATGGTTTCAGGTGTAGAAAATTAGGTCAAAAAAAGTCAATCAGAAAGCTCGGAACCCTCTCATCTTCGAAAAAAAAGGAAATATTTACGAAACGAAAATCTGAAAAATCCGAAAAAGTTGTGAAATACATCGGACAGTCGAATAATTTGAGTAGATTGACCTGTTTGAATGTATATTTCCATTAAGGTCAGGCACCAACGTACCAACCCATGAGCACCTGGTGCACCTGTTGAGGCAAATACTTGAAAGATTTTTTCTTCTCATTATAACAAGTTGGTCTCTTTATAATGAGATAGCTAAGTCATTATAATGATTTGCATTATCCCATTATTATGAGATAACGTAAGTCATTATAATGCAACGTTGCCAACAGGTGGTGATTTTTCTATTTATTTAGAATGTTTATTGTATGTAGGAAAAAACATGTGCGTTTTTTAGATCAGGTATGAGTCATTATTTCATTTTAGAGTTTCAATGTGTGACTGACACTTCAAGTATCTAAGAATCTAGACCCCATAATTAAGACAAGAGTCTCCGTCCTTCTTATGTTAGTTATTTCTCTCTAGGACTCACAGATATATATATATATATATATATATATATATATAATTTCAGTTCTTCTTGGATTTGGAAAAGCAAAGTGATTCAAAGCAAATCCAATGGCAAAAGAATTCCATTCATTAATATCAAAAATCGGGTCGTTTACTTGGTTTGGTAGTAGGTAGGTACCAAGAGACTAAACATTATTCAACAAGAGAGTCTAATCCCCATAAGACAATGGGGACACTAATAGAAAGAGATGAAAGAACATTTGTGACGAAATGTGACGTAGTTGGACATGTCATGGCCGCCGTTCTCTATAGACAGTGACGGACTAGCTCTTGGTATATGAGAGTTACTGCTGACAGTTTTGTTGCTTGGTTCGAGTTCGACTCTGTACTCATGCCCATGTACGTCATGCGTTGACGCTACAAGATTCTGATTGGCTAGAGTTTATTAAACCCTCCTGTTAGTTTAGTCTCTCTGGGTAGGTACAAGTTATTTTTGTTTCAGATCAACTTTTAAGATGAGGGGACAAGCGTTTGGCAAGAGGCATTTCGTTCAAATAAATATTGGAATAAGATCCCACATACATTTCCTGAAAAATAAAATAGCAAGGACTCTGTTAGTTACTTGACCCCATATGATATCAAAATTTTCTCTCTTTCATTTATTTCACTGTTATTTTGGCTTGATACATGAAGATAGGGCAGTTTACTTTTATCCGATAATAAATTGTAAAATATTATTCCTTATTCACCAATAAATAAGTTAATATGATGTCCAACGGTCTATACTTAGGGCACTTGAATATTAGGTCAATTCTTCCGAAAATGGTTGACTTGAGGACTCACATCTTGGACAACGATTATGATGTTTTTTGTGTATCTGAGACTTGGTTGACACCTGCTGTGAATAATCACTTAGTATCAATTGATGGGTATAACTTGGAAAGGAGAGATCGTATGAATCGAAGAGGTGGGGGAGTTTGCATATTTATTAAAAACAATCTTAACTTCACTAATGTTAATTATAATGACCATATCGAACAATTAATTATCAAGTTGAAAACAAATAGACGCCAGATAGCTGTAACTGTAACATACAGACCACCTGATTTCATTCTCGGTGAATTCTTGGACATTTTCGAACAAAATATCAGTAATCTGATTGCGGAAGTTGACGATATCATATGTTTCGGAGATTTTAACGTGAATATGTTGAACATGAACACCAATATTTTCAAGAAATTTAACACTACACTAGAAGCTCTAAACTTATCCCAATTAATCAATTCACCCACTCGAATCACATTAAATTCTGAAACGCTAATCGATCTGATTATCGTTTCCTGCGAAGCATCAATCGAATCCTCTGGAGTTCTGTCTGTTGATCATATGTCTGATCATGAGCTCATATTCTGTAGACTAAATGTGAAACACAATAAAACAAATGTAGAATTTAAAACAATAAGGGATTTCAAAAACTTTCGCCAAGATGAGTTCACGACAGACCTATGTTCACTTAACCTTGACTCAATCTATGATATGGAAGATGTTAATGAAAAACTAAATCACTTCAATAACAATTTGTTGATGTTGTTTAACAAACATGCCCCTTTCAAAATGATAAAAATAACAAAGAACTATAGTCCCTGGTTAACAGACAATATTCGGTTATTGATGAGATTACGTAACAAATCTAAAAATAGGTGGAAACGCACTAAGAACCAGAGCCATTTTGACTACTACAAAATGTTACGTAACTATACCACACTCGCATGCAAAAACGAAAAAAAAGCATTCATTGAACATAGAATGAGAACTAGAGGCATTAATCATATATGGAAGAGTTTGGACGTCTTCAATATTGGTAAAAAACAGGTTGCCATTCCCAATCACTTGAAGAATGTGGATGAAATAAATAGATTCTACTCTGAAATTGTTCCTTACCAAGAAGCAGATGAAGAAATATTGAATCACTATCTTAACATTCCACTTGATAGGGAAGAATTAATCTTCAGAGAAGTTCTCGAACTCGAAGTTCAAGAGATACTGTACACAGTTAAGTCAAATGCACAAGGTTATGATGGACTGAATATCAAAATGCTACTCCAATGTTCCCCAACCATCCTACCATACATAACTCATATCATAAACACATGTTTGGTAACCCATTGTTTTCCAGATGCATGGAAACAAGCATCAGTCAGACCCATACCGAAAACGAGCAAACCATGTGACTTCAAAGACCTACGACCCATTAGTATTTTACCAACCCTTTCGAAAGTTTTGGAAAAAGCTGTGGAAAAACAACTCAGGGCATATGTTGCTGAAAATAATATCCTTCCCGAATTTCAATCTGGTTTCAGGCCATCTCACAACTGTGAAACTGCTCTGTTACAAATAACCGATGATATTCTCAAAACAACGGACTCTGGTAAAACTACTATCCTCATGTTGGTAGACTTCTCAAGAGCATTCGATACCATAAACCATGACACCATGCTGGCTATTTTGAAATCCATTGGTCTCTCAAAATATGCGGTAAACTTTTTCAGAAGCTATCTGTCGCACAGAACGCGAAGAGTGAAAGTTGATGAAATTTTATCATCTCCTGCTGAAGTTTCTTCAGGCGTACCACAAGGTTCAATATTAGGCCCTTTATTGTACACTCTATACACTTCCAGTATTGGTAGTGCCGTGACCTTCTGCAAGATGCACCTATACGCAGATGACACTCAGTTGTATCTCTCGTTTTCTCCTAAACATATAGCCACAGCAGAAAGGGAATTGAATGAAGATTTTGTCAATATCATTAATTGGTCGAAAAATCATTCGCTCAAAATCAATCCAGCAAAAACTTCTATGTTGGTATTCGGTCCGAAAAATGCGAGAGCAGAAGTATCAAGACAAATAGTTATACAAAATGATGGAAACCAAATTATACCGGTGGAGAAAGCGCGAAATCTTGGAATGATATTTGACACTAAACTCAAATTCAATTATCATACCAATAATTGCATCCGCATGGCCTATGCCAACATCAAAATGATATTTCAAAATAGGCAATATCTTAACAGGAATGTTAAAAAGATGCTGTGTGAGGCCCTAGTTTTGAGCAAGTTCAACTTTGGCGATGTTGTATATGGGCCATGCTTGAATGCACCTGACATAAGGAGAATTCAAGTGGTACAGAATTCCTGTTTAAGGCTTATCTGTGGAGTAAGAAGACGTCAGCATATCTCACATAAACTCAAGGACATGAACTGGCTGAACATGGCGAACAGACGACTTCTACACGCAGCATGTCTTTATCATAAATTAATTAAAACCAAGGAACCTCAGTATCTCACACATAAAATAAAGTATCGCACTGACGTACACAACTTGAATGTGAGATACAAACATCTTCTCACACCCCCACAGCACCGAACGGAACAATTTAAAAGCTCATTTTCATATCAAATATGCAAAGGATACAATGAGCTGCCCGCTGGATTGAAAACCAAGTCTCAAATATCATTTAAAAAGGCTCTTAAGAACCAACTTTTGAATAAACAAAATTTACTGCCTCCAATCAATTGAATGTTTTTTTTTTTTTTCGTTTCTCTCTCTCTCTGATATACATATATTATGTTTAGAATATATTTTTTCTTTTGTTTTTTTTATAAGTATGTTGCTGTAGTTGTGCTTAAGATGAAAAACAGAGGTAGTGCTACTGGTCTACACCTAGTAGTGCTACCATCTGATCTTCGGCTTTTTCTTTTTTATTAAGAAATAAAGACCTTTATTATTATTATTATTATTATTAATTGTATTGGACTTAATAAGATCAAGGGGAGCATAAATCCGAGAAGGATGACATCTCGCCGCTATTGTATACTTTCTTTAGCGTTATTTTCTGTCCAATGAAAAATAAATATTCACATAACATAGATTTGCATTAGTTCTGCGTTTCTTGCTTCAGGAAAATCATTCATATTGAGGTATAATCACGCTGAAATGGCCGCCGAAAAGATAACAAGAATATAATAGTTGTATCTCTATTTTTCAGAATGTAGAAAAAAAGCATTGATAATATTTTTTATCTACAAACGTCAAAAAATGACAAGGTTCGCGAAGTGGCACTTTTTTCATTTTCATTCGTTACCATGACACCGTGCGCGAAGTAATGTGCGAAATATATTTCGCACACTGCATGTAAACTATATGGGATTTTCATATTCTAACCTATATGGTCCTCAACTCCTCAATCAAGCAAAAAACAAGAAATCGTTTATTTATTAATGTAGAACAATAATTAAGGCTTTTAAATTGTGAGAAAATTTTACACTACCTAATTTTATTTATTATTTACAATGTTAACATTAATGGTGCAGCCAGTGCACGAACCAATATTTATTCCTAAACCAGATAAAATTGCTGATATGCATTTTCAAACTGCCGCCTCGATTTCTCCGGTAAAAGGTTGGAAATTACGGAATTGGCCACATCTATCAAGTTAGGTGGGGTACTGCTTAGTTCATCGTCGCTCGAAATTTCCATTCTTTTACAATAATAAATATCACGCACGAAATTGACGCACTTTGAAATAATTGTCAACAAATGCCATTTTATTTCCATAGTTACAGTAATTACTTGATTTGGAAAAATTATTTAAGCCAGTTCAATACTATTTTTCATAGTTATTACTTATTTTAGAACAATATTTTTGACGTTTGTAGAAAAAATTTTGTTTGCATCTCATGCGCGAAATACTTTGGTAATCTCGACTATTTTTTTAACTCGGCTGCGCCTCGTTAAAAAAAATCAGTTCTCGATCACCAAAGTAGCATTTCGCGCACTAGATACAAAAATAACTATTATTGTCATCTTATGAACCATTCAGGTTCAGATTTTCATTAACATTAACAGTACCTATTTAAAATAACAAGAGCAATTTTCCTCTTAGATCTTATACTAAAATCATGATATGACACCAATATTTCAATAAATAGCGGATATCTCATAGAAAATGTTCTGAATGTTGAGACGATAACGTATGTACAGTTGGGAAGGAAATGAAAAAAAAATTATGAGCAACCAATTTAATGAGGATTTCGTTGATATTTCCAATACACTTTTTCTGTATTTTGAAAAATAGAGGTGAATTTTACTTCATTCTTAATAAATACACGGAAAGAATATTTTTTTTTACAAACGTCAAAAAATTACAAGGTTCGCGCATTGACAGCAATATGCGAAGTGACCCTTTTTTTCATTTTCCTTCGTTACCATGACACCGTGCGCGAATTAGTGTGCAAAATACCTACTTCGCACACTGCATGTAAACTATATGGGATTTTTATATTTTAACCTTTATGTTTCTCAATCAAGCTTACATCCAAGAAAGTTAGGTGGGGTACTGCTTGTGCTTAGTTCATCGTCGCTAGAAATTTCCATTATTTTACAGTTATACAGATTAGGCACGAACAAAAAGTCACTCTAAAATAATTTTCAACAACTGTCCTTTTAAATAATTGGCAACAAATGCCATTTTATTTCCATAGTTACAGTAATTACTTGCTATTCATATTAGGCTAAGCATATTAATTATTTTAGAACAATATTTTTGACGTTTGTTTGAAGGTGGTTGACAATGTTTCACTTTGAGTAAGGTTATTCTGGACTTTCCTTGTCTAAAAATGAAAGAAGAACAAAGAAAAATACGATTCTCTGCAATTTTTAATCACGACGTTTCAACTGTTGAAATCTACAGTCGTTATCAAGTGTATAATGCGACAATCTCAAGGATACTTCTTATATATGCTGTGGATAATTTTGTGTCATTAGCCTAGGGGTAATTTGGCGGTATTCAGGTAAGCTTGTTAATTACAGTGCCAGGCCCCTACGGTACAGCATTGTTAATTCTTATCGCAATTTCAATTGATCCATGCTACTAATTAAGGGTTTCCATACAGTACGGATTTGTATGCTAGCTTGACTAAATACTTTGTTGTTCATAATATATGCACTCTCCTTAAACTTCCTTCTATACCAGCCCTCTTCTTTATGGATGACTTCGGCTTCAGTCCATTTTATGTTGTGTTGGGTCGTCCAGACATGATCCGCTATCCCTGACTTTGATGTTTCTCCTCGTTGAGTATTTCTCTTGTGTTCAGCGAGTCTAACGCTAAGTGGTCTCTTAGTTTCTCCAAGAAAAGCTTCGCCGCATTCACAAGGGATGCGGTAGATGCAGTTTTTGGAGTCAATGTCAGCGTTACGTGGTCTCGTCTTTGTGAGATGGCTGCGAATAGTGTTACCTGACTTGAAACATGTCCGTATTTTATATTTCGACCCAATTCGCTTCATTCTTTCCGATTCTTTCCTCTAACATACGGAACGCCCAGGGTGGCTTGTGTCGGCTCATCTGGTTTCTTGTTCTTATCCCCCCTGCGGGCTAGAAGCTCTTCTATATGTTTTTTGGGGTACCCATTTCGTCGCAGATCTTTCTTGATATTGTCCAATTCGATGATAAGAACAAGAAACCAGATGAGCCGACACAAGACACCCTGTGCGTTCCGTATGTTAGAGGTCCATCGGAAAGAATAAAGCGAATTGGGTCGAAATACAAAATATGGACATGTTTCAAGTCAGGTAACACTATTCGCAGCCATCTCACAAAGACGAGACCACGTGACGCTGACATTGACTCCAAAAACTGCATCTACCGCATCCCTTGCGAATGCGGTGAAGCTTATCTTGGAGAAACTAAGAGACTGCTTAGCGTTAGACTCGCTGAACACAAGAGAAACACTCAACGAGGAGAAACATCAAAGTCAGGAATAGCGGATCATGTCTGGACGACCCAACACAACATAAAATGGACTGAAGCCGAAGTCATCCATAAAGAAGAGGGCTGGTATAGAAGGAAGTTTAAAGAGAGTGCATATATTATGAACAACAAAGTATTTAGTCAAGCTAGCATAGAAATCCGTAATGTGTGAAAACCCTTAATTAGTGGCATGGATCAATAGAAATTGCGATAAGAATTAACAATGCTGTACCGGAGGGGCCTGGCACTGTAATTAACAAGCTTACCTGAATACCGCCAAATTACCCCTAGGCTAATGACACAAAATTATCCACAGCATATATAAGAAGTAAATTTGAGATTGTCGCATTATACACTTGATAACGACTGTAGATTTTAACAGTAGAAACGTCGTGATTAAAAATTGCAGAGAATTGAATTTTTCTTTGTTCTTCTTTCTTTTTTAGACAATGAAAGTCCAGAATAACCTTACTCAATATTTTTGACGTTTGTAGAAAAAACTTTGTTTGCATCTCGTGCGCGAAATACTTTGGTGATCTCAACAATTTTTTTCAACTCGGCTGCGCAAACCAAGAACTCAGCATAACTTTTTGATCACCCGTTAAGAGTTTCTCGATAAGCACGAATATATTTTTTTTAATGAATAATAAAAAAGTTTTCCATTGGTTGCGTACTATTTGGGACTCGCTGTATAATTTAAGATTCAAAATGTGACATAACAATTCTAAAAATGTAAAAAAAATCTTCTTCGATGCTAACTATAACTGAATCGATATCCACGACTACTACTCACAAATGAGTATCACTTATTTTTCCAAGATCCTGTATGTTGGCTAGACAAACTCGTTTCGAATAATTACGATACGGATCATATTTATGATTCATTTACACATCATGTCAACCTGTTATTACGAAAGGTTTCATGTTTCAATAAAAGACGTAGCTCCTCCACTATGTCCAACGGCTATCAGATCAAATTTGCACGAAAGGCAGTCAAGATCGTCATCGGTTTTAAATGCGTTTTTCATAAAAAATCAATAGGCATGGGCAGTTTTTAGAGACGTATGTAACAAAAGAATCGTAGCAGATTACCTTAGGAACAGTTTATATCAACCAGTCAGTTTTCGTTGAATTGCACTTGAATCCCCCTGTAGAGGATAACCACAAGTGCGCTAACATACGCTCGACCTTGGCATGTCAGTTGATTTTGTTTGAATTGGGTTTTCTTTGTTGTCTCCTAAATGCATTCATTTTTACATTCACAGATGTATTGTTTGTTTATTCCTTACGGCGGTTATAGAAACAAACACAAATCCTAAATGGCGTTTAGCATCAATTGCGATTCAAATGCCAAAACGCACAACAAAAATTCTTTGATTGCGCTTTTTAGTAATAACGTCTATTTAGTCAATTTAGTCTACTAAGTTCATTATCATTATTTTGATATTGAATTGATTGTAATTTCGAAAAGAAATGTATTCGATTTCATTATTTAACTATTTCAACATTCTTCTAACCAATTTGTCTCTACTAAATAATAACTGAACTCACTCCTTTTTTTCCCTAAGCCACACACTTCCTTTTTTCACTTCCTTAGCATTGACAGGTTTTAAAAAATTACACTTACAAAACTAGTAGTACGAAAATAAGATTTAGTCATCCGACTGTTTCTGAACGTTTGCAATTATTGTTGAATTTTCAATATATTACTGTCTAGGTCTAACTTCGATGAGAAATTAAATACTCAAGATTCGGGGTGTAGAAATTCCGTTAAATAAATCATGAAAAACTGATTTAAAGACCAACCTTACGTTATATCCTATACAGTGCGGCTTTTTTAGCCCTCCCCCCTGTTAACTTTTGAACGATTTGACGTACAAACATGAAAAAAAAATCGTTTGGAGGGTTTCACCGATAATACTTTTTAAAATAAAAAATATGGTGATTGCACGAAAGGGGGCGCTGGGAGACACATCAACTAAAATTTTTGAGTTGATGTGCCCCCCCGCGCCCCCTGTTGAGCAATCACTATATTTTTTGTACCAAAAAGTAGTATTGGTGAAACCCTCCAAACGGTTTTTTTTTCAAATCTCTACGTCGAACCGTTCAAAAGTTAACAGGAGGGGGAGGACTAAAAAAAGCCGCACTGTATAATGGAAAGCATAGGCAAGCATCTAACTGAAAACAACTACTGCCCCACACGACCGCTGAATTATAAACGTTAGATTCCTCACGAAGGTTCTCAGAACAAAATACAAACGATTAAAATCATTCATTTCATGCAACATTCACTAGCTTTTTAATGACTTCTCTGACGTAATTGTCTCTATGACAGCGACAAATGTTTGCCCTAACTTTTCAAGCGAAACTACAGACAAAAACCTCAGCGACTTAGGGGAACAAAACAAGGTGAAACTTGTCTGGGTTCCAGGTCACAGGGGCATCCTGGTGAATGAGAGCGCAGATGTTCTGGCAAGAGCGGGGGCAGTATCAACTCTCATCAGACCGGATCCAGCATGCGGAATCCCGTTTGGGGACATATCAAGCAAGACACGAAGAAATTCTCCTGGAAGAATGCCATGAAGAAAGATCCCGATGATAGGCCAACCGACCGGCTCTTAAGACATATCCTCGAATCTGAGCCGGAACTGTCTCAGAATAATAATAATAATGAATGGGGAGTTTATGTCTGTGATATAAATATAATAGAGGTTTGCTGCATTCAGACAGATAAAATTCCAGAAAAAAGATTCTCCTCGAGCAGGATTCGAACCCACGACCTCCAGATTGCCGGTTTAGTGCTCTACCAACTGAGCTACCGAGAAGACATGTGTTCCATCTGCAAATCGGGATACCGCTTTTTTCTAGAATTTTTTGATGTTAGTAATACCTACAAACTACGGCGTTTGTAGGTGTTGGGACACAGATGGAACACATGTCTTCTCGGTAGCTCAGTTGGTAGAGCACCAAACCGGCAATCTGGAGGTCGTGGGTTCGAATCCTGCTCGAGGAGAATCTTTTTTCTGGAATTTTAAAAATCTGTCTGAATGCCGCAAACCTCTATTATATTTATATCACAGACATAAACTCCCCATTGATTTTTCATATTCGGCTATTAACCTGGTTCAGTGGTCTGAGATCCAAACCCGATCCCTGCTGAATATCGCTATATGTCGACGATGCTAGGTGTGAAGGGTAAATAGGATCTTGATGATCATTGGAAGCGAATGAGTTCCCACTAACAACTAATTTTCCCAACACCTACGCCGTAGATTGTAGGTATTACTAACATCAAAAAATTCTAGAAAAAAGCGGTATCCCGATTTGCAGATGGAACACATGTCTTCTCGGTAGCTCAGTTGGTAGATCACCAAACCGGCAATCTGAAGGACGTGGGTTCGAATCCTGCTCGAGGAGAATCTTTTTTCTGGAATTTTAAAAATCTGTCTGAATGCCGCAAACCTCTATTATAAATAATAATAATGTTTATTTGCATAAATATATAAACTGTTTACATAGCTTTTGAAAATATAAATAAGGCGAATTTATGGTAAATGTGACAATTCCTCACAAACAAACATGGAGGTCCCCACTAAAACCGAAGTTGTGCGTGGGTACTAATTTGTTGCTGAAATGCAACATGTATAGATTCTACAATTAACATGCATGAATCTTTGGCCCTTTTATTGCTAAATGAATGTGCTTTTAGTACGTTATGGAAATAAAACAGAATTTAAATTAACTAATCCATACGAATTAACTAATTTTTCTAATAAATGATCCTTCAATCTAAAATGTATTATAGTATATAACAATGTGATTAGTTCCAAGTGTATCTGTAAAGGTAAAAAAGTAAGTATGTGGAAGTGGTAGAGTGGTGTGGAAGAGTAGTGTAGTGTTAATGTGGGTGAATACGAACAGTACTTTTTTGGTATTACTGGTATATTATGAACAATATCCCTATTCAGGACAAGCAAATATTTCTATCAAAAGGTTTATGTTATTTATTTTTCTTACATACATCTTGTACATTTCAGGTAAGTAGTTGAAAATTTTACTGCTGAGATAATCATATGTATGTGTGCTGTCCAATGGTTTCTTTTATTGTAATGAACTGTACGTTACAAGAAATGTGGTAGGACTCCTAACAGGGCACTGCCACCTGAGATAATACCTGCACATGCTGGTGATACATCAAGACTCCACACTATGCAGGTTCTGTGAGGAGGAGGAAGAAACATCCTCCCACATGTTCGAATGCGAAGCCCTGGCTCGCTTGAGGATGGATATTTTCGGACACTGCTGTGCAGAACATATCAACCTCGTAAAGAATCTCCAGGAGTTCATCAGAAGATCCGGAGTACTCACTGGATAGAGTTGAGTTGACAGCGGGGAACAGTAAGGTTCTACTTAGAACTACCTGTACTTAAGCCGGACAGTAAATGGATGGTAGTAAACACCGAAAAGAAAATATATCCAGGAGAAGTTATAATAGATAAACTTGAAAAAACCTTTTTAGAGAAAAGCTTTTATTTTAATGCATTAAAAAGAAGAAAATAAATTTTAAAGTGAATTAAACCCACCATTTTGTAACATTATAAAATTTCAAATGATATGAAAGCTTGTCGCGAGGAATATCTATGTATTTCTTAGTCTAAAATAAATTCAAAATTACCTCAAAATTTGTTCTGGCGACAAGCTTTTATATCATTTGAAATTTTATAATGCAACAAAATGATGGGATGGCAAAAATGGCATCATTAGAATTGTATGATAATTTATATTAATACTATACATTGAAAATGTGTATAGGGCTTCTCTGAATGATTTCCTGCATCCATAACTTGGCAACAGCGTATTTCTGCAAAGCCAACTACCTTACTGAAATGAATAATGTCCGCTTCAATCTATGTTCGGATCAGATTTCCAGTAAATCCGAAGTGATCAACTTGGCAACAACGCATTTCCGCAAAATAATGCAAACAGAATTGGCTACAGATTGATAATAATATTCTTCAATCAAAATTTGTATAAAGCTCTTTTTAATGATTTCCTGCTCCCCTAACTTGGCAACAGCGCATTTCCTCAAAGTCATAATGTCATAGCAGGAACCACCTGATCGAAAAGAATAATGTCCACTTTGATCCTTCTCCATATCAGATTTTCAGTAATCCGAATTGACCAACTTCGCAACAGAGCATTTCGCCTGGTATAAAATCGCGATGTACAATTTTTTTTTTTCAATCACAGATTTCCAGTAAGTAAACCAAATTTTTACCAAGCATTTCAATCAGTTCTACCACTTGCTCTTTTTGGTCCATATCATGTTGGATGAAGGGATAACAACGACTACACCCTCTCATATCACAGAAAATATCAAAATAAAGCATAGAAAATAACCTTTCTACTCTGATTGAACATCACTTGTTGACAACACCGTCCAGACTGAGAGATGTTTTCCATTTCAAATTGAAAACAAGGATACATTCAACACGCTACAAAACTCTTTGATATTTTGCCGCCCAACTTCGGCACTGTGTTGCCGAGTACCTATCAACTTGTTGCGAGTTGATGGGATACATGTTGACAACAATGTGTTGAAGTATGTAGTATCTGAGACAGCAATTCTGTATTCATGTTTATGTTTTATTATTAGGTTTAAGCAACTAACAAACATGTTCTGTAGTTTTGTGTTCCATGATAGTTTTGATATATATGTATTTTGACAGCTATACAGAGGTCAGCACTGTTATGATGAACATTCTAGAAAATGTAATGACGCAGATATGTTTAGTGGAATCCATTTTGAAAAGCATTGTTAATTGTTAATAAAAGTAGCTGAAGTCAAACAAGTATTAAACTCAGTTTTATGAACGAAGGTAGCAGCTGTTTATATATATATATATATATATATATATATATATATATATATATATATATATTAACACAATGTTGACAACAATGTAGACAAAATGTATCTGGCCGAATGTTGGACAGTCTGTACTTACCTTTACACACACACAAACACACAGAGCAAGTTAAATAAAAGCTTTTGAAAAATCGTGGCACCCATATCACACATGAAAAGGTTTTTTCAATGCCAAATCCTTTCTGGCAAAAAACGAATTCGAAATTCCTATTGAAATGAATTCTCCTATTAAAAGGAATGAACTATCCAAAATACCAAATCATCGGCGAAAAATATTGGACTTGATGTCAAGCTAGTAAAAATAACTATAAAGTACTGCGAACTCGTATTTTTTTCAGATGCAGTACCTATTTTTCGTTGAATTTCACTTCGAAATGACAAGTTTACTTCAAAACAAAAAATGTCCTTGTTCAATATTATAAGTGAATAATTGTAACGTTTTATGTGATTTGTGCTCCTTCACTTATTTATCTGTTATCGTAACAATAGATTTGCAAAAATGCAGGTGGTTGCAAAAAGTCATCGACACTATAACACATATTACTTGGAACAAACGTTTAATCTCATTATAATTGAACTCTGTTGAAAAACTGTGTTTCAGTGATAGCGATATCGATTGCCCGCTTTAACCGTATCTCTATCTGTCGAGTGGACAAAGGATTACATCGAACCCAGCTATCAACTCCTCAATGTCTGTAATGAGGGAATATTGTGATGTTCTGTAATCCCAGCGGGATATAAGGGTAGACATGAGTAATGTGGGAGACATGCATGCAACGGTCAATAAACTCGTAATTGTCTGAGTCATTTCATATTAAATTCATGGAATTGACGCATGGTCGCTGGCAGAAATCGATCTTGAAGTCTGGACAAGTCAAATTTTGAAACGGTATAGGTACTGAAGGACTTTCAGTCGAAAATTTCGAATTCTATTCCAAATTGACTGAATATCGCTCAGGATTATTAATGATAACCCATACTGGATTTTAAAAAAGTAGTACTCACAATGCTGTGTTTACACGAGAAAAACAAGGAGTGCCGCAGGGATCAATAGTAGGACCGGTTTTTTCTCATTTATGCCAATGACCTGATTCTAATGCTACATAACTTACACTTTGCCCACGTAGTATCATATGCAGATGATACGAACGTTCTTATAAATGTCCCGGAATCACATGAACAACTTATTGAAATGAGAAAAAAGGTATTCGGTAAAGTAGGTGAGTGGTCTATCACTATTTGAAATGTGCGTAAGATGGGGTAAAAGTAACAATACTCTTGATAGCTTGTGCTTTAGTTGCTCCGTGTGAGCACTCCAATTTAATTACTGGCGGCCTATTCTCGAATGTCGAGTGAGATTTGTCGCATTCGACATATTATTATTTCGATAGAAATTGTCGCACAACATTGGCATGTGGTATTATCAAATGGGTTCGACATCTATGTCGCACGAGATGAATTTTACCGAATAACATGAGCTGGAGAAACCGAATTTTTGATGTTAGATCGTGTTCTGTGCCTCTTCACTTGTGAAACGTTAATAACAAATAAAATGACATTTGCTTTTGGAAGTAAGATTACATCAGAATAAAGTATGTACCTCGGAAGTAAAGGGCACTATTTCCTCCGCATAAGTTCAAATTCTTTGTTAACAAATTCGAAAATAAATTTGGGTAAATATATCTCAATTAAATGAAACATGAATGTACTGATACAGTGTGGTATAGTAATTTGGTAACCTTTCCAATTAGTTTTTAAGAATTGTTTCAGCTGCTGTCCTGAAAAATGAGGAAAGTGGACAAAGTGCTTTTTACCACCGAGGTACAGAAGTAGAAACAAGGAAAGTGGAGACAAAAAAATTATTGTACTCAAAATTAAAAGCCTCCTTTGAAAATTTTATGTAAGAAAAAGAGCCTCTTTTATCGGGGAATTCTTTAATTGATCTGAACGTTTTAATACATTTTTTGTCTGATTAAAATGTAAAAGCATTTTTGTATATTACTCTTCGATCTCGAAGCCGCTGATAAATTTCCTGATTTTCTAAATTTTCTATAGCTATTACTAAAGATGCCAATCTCTCACTACAAAAATTTCTGAAAAAGTATCAAAGAATGTCTTGACATTTACTAATAAACTATTGGACCCAACCTATAAATTTCGCATCTAATGAAATTCTCGCATTCGACATAAATTGTCGACTGCTTTGACCATTCTTCAATTTGTCTATCAAAAATTTGCGAATGCGACATTTGAGAATAAGAATATTTAGATATCATTCGACAAAGAGCATATCTCGCATGCGACAAAATATGTCACGGTTTGATAATAGGGTCCCTCATCTAATGTAATGACGAGTAACTTAACATTCATGTTGTTTGATTTGATGTGTACTAATGGTTATTCTTTGAGATTTGTCGTTATTTACTTTGAGGTTATGTGCTGTAAACCATTCTTCTGCTTTTTTCAATTTCTGTGGATTGATCTTATAGAAAGTCGTAATTCGAATTTGAAATGATGAATGACGTGTCATCAGCAGAAATAACATATTTAGCGGTGACATACAAATTTGTACTTGGTATCTTCTCCAACATCAATGCTGGAGAGGTGGCTGCAGAAGTGTTTTGTGATCTAACAAAGGCTTTCGACTTCGTGGATCACGAACTATTCTAGCGAAAACTATTACGGATATAGACGAACGAAGGGTTCAAATCATAGGTCACAGTGAAAATAACTGATTAAGCGAAGCAAATTCAGGAGTGCCTCCAGAATCTGTGCTGGGTCCTATCATTTTTCTGGTATACTTATATCAATGATCTCACAAACAAAATATTGCCCTGACTGGTAAAGTAACAGTTTTTGCTGATGATACCGTGATTCTGTGCTATAGTAAAACGTAGAAGATCTGAAAAGAAATATAACTATCAACGCAAACTGATATGGGTCCCAGGACACCGGGGAATTGCAGGCAATGAAAAAGCAGACGAACTAGCAAGAAAAGGTTCGGAAAATCTCCCAAACCAACGGCAGACACTAGGGGTACCGAAGTGTACGGTAAGAGTGTCTGTAAGAGAGTGGATTGGGGACAGTCACAAAAACTACTGGGAAAGCATACCAGGAAACAAACACGGGAAGAAATACATTAAAGGACCGTGCCAGAAAAGAACGGCAGACCTGTTGGCGATGAACAGGAGCCAGCTTAGAATCGTTACGGGACTCCTGACTGGTCATGCACCAGTGAAGGAGCACCTCAACAAAATGGGACTGTATAATGGACACCTGACCTGCAGACTATGCGGTAAGGATCCAGAAAAAGTGACACACATACTGTGCTGTTGCGAGGCACTAGATCGCAAAACACAGGCAATCTTCGGGCAGCCATCTGGCGATCCAGAACTATACAGATCGCACTTGTACAAACTCGTACAAGGCACGAAATTACTGGATTGGGTACTGTGAAAGTACAACACACAGGCAAGATACAATGGGCCAATAAGCCTAAGTGTCACCGGGGGCAACAACCTGACGGGCCTAGAGGTGGAGGTTTTAGTGAGTAACCCCAAGAACCAGTGGAGTCTCACAGTAGGTCTGGAATCTTGAGACGGAGACTCTTTACCTCTCTATAAAATATTTCCTCCACCTCAGCGAAAAAAAAAAGAAAGGGCGTTGGGTGAACCGAAAATGATAAAGCTGTCATAATCAACAATGAATCTGATATTGAAGAACTTTGGAAATCTTAACACAATTACAATTATTGAACAAATAATTATCCGCCAAAAAGTGTATGGAAAATATTATAAAAATTTGCAAAGTAAAGACGGAATTAAAAATACAATCTGAAGTTGAATAAGAGTCCTGGTATAGTTAGTATAACATCTGAAGTTCTAATAGCAAAAAATGATGTCGTTGCTGAACCCTTAGCTTACCTAATTATTTATATTTTTGATACAGGAAAATGTTCAAAAGGATTAAAAATTGGTGTTATCAAACCAATTTACAAATCGGGACCAGAAAGTGAAAAGCAAAATTACCAGTTTACCAAAAATATTTGAAACAATTCTGAAACACAGAATGGAAAATTTACCAACTCTCGTTATATTTCTTGACTTATCAAAAGCCTTTGATACAGTTTCGCATTCACATCTACTCAAAAAACTAGAAAATACAGGATTTCGTGGAAAAATTCTAGAACCATTAAGAAATTATCTTGACTATAGGATCCAACATGTTCAAATCAACAATTACGTTCATGAATCAAAATTATTTGATTACGTAGTTACCCAAGGAACCGTTTTATGGCCACTTTAATATAATAAATATTTATATCTATCTATTAGTGATCTTTTTGATTTGAAGACTATTATCGGAGACATTCAAAATTATTCTGATGATACCCTTATAACCTACCAGGCAGAAAACTACTCAAAATATCTGTTGAAGAAGATTTCCAATCAACAAAAAATTGGTTTGATGCTAATTTATCAATAATAAATTTTGTAAAAACAAAATACACCCCTTTCAGTTCTCAAACGTGTTCAAATTCAGGACCAGTCAAAACTGATTATGTCAACAAAATTCAACAAACAAATAATTTCAAATATCTAGGTATAATAATTATTAGAAATCCCAAATAGAATTTATAAATAAATTTCACAAAAAGAAAATTTTACAATTGGAAATGTTTTGTTATTCAATTATACAAATACAACGATGCAAGGGCATTCTTGGATGGGGGATTGTGAATGTTGATGTACCCCTCCGCTACCTCTATCAAGAAATCACAATTTTTTTATTTTGAAAAGTAGTATCGATGATACCATTCAAATCGGTTTATATCCTATGTTCAGTTTGTACCAAGTACCGTTCAAAAGTTAACAGAGGAGGAGGGGGGCTATAAAAATCCTCACTATATATACTTCCCATTTTTCTTCAAGGTTTATCGACAAGAGAAAATGCTTTTGAGCCAATGAAGCATATTTATTGTAATTTGTAAACTTCAAAAATTATATATTCGTAAATTGGGAAAATTCGATAATGATAAAAGTCATAAAATTCTGCTCTGAAGTTCAGTAACTTCAACTTCTACGTTCATGGATAGCGTGGCAATATTGACGTTGTTTCAAACGGTAATCGTTGTTCATCAAGCTCATTAAGTTGTTATTTTATATTTTTAAGGTCAGACACCAACTTTTTAATAACACTAATCACAGAAATTATTCATACAATTTTCAACTTTTTTTTCAAGACAAACTACAACAAAATTACTGATATTTGTATTAAGGTGGAACAAAATGATTGACGTTTGTTTGGATAACTCCAGTCCTAGCGCAGTTTAAAGCTTTCTGTGGAAAGCATGAGCCCAATAAAATGAGCGACCCGATCACCATGAGAAAAGATTCGCCAAGCCTTGAGGGCTCGAAAAACTTCCAGCCCTTCCAGCTCTGACGCACTCAAAACTGTCATTCAATATACCATTTATTAAATTCTACAGAAAAGAGTAGTCAGGCTTGTTAAGTTCTAACTTATACAACAGTATTCAACGTCTGTTTCTTCTACTGAATAAAACACTTTAACTCTTGAAAAGGTTTAATTTTCATCATATAGAAGTCGATAAGATTATTCATTTCACATTCCACTAATACAGTCATCAGTACATCATACATTTTGTGAGAGAGAGGAAGGGGAGGACGTTACCGTCGTTCCCTAGTCATTTTCCTGTGCGCATGTGCGCCTATCAGAGAACACGTCAGTATTACCATCATGACATTACACAGCATTACCAACATGACATATCAAGGCTCATCTTTGGACTACAACGCAGGGATACATATAAACCTTAATTTCAATACCATAACATTTTAATATTGCCCTGTATTTATACAAATACAGAAAATTAATTAACAGAAATTTATACAAATGTATACTGTTCGTTAGACAGAGATTCTCAAACTACATAAAAAATTTTGAAATCCACAGTCATCCAACAAGTCTTGAAATTCCCTATCATAGGACAATATTTTATGAAAAAGCTCCCTCGTATGTAGGCATAAAGTTTTGTAACAGATTGCCACATAGCATTAAAGTTGAACAAAACATTAATACTTTCAAAATAGCATTTACTAACAAGGTCCTTTTATAGCGTTGAAGAATTTTCAATATGTGAAAGTATTTAAGCACATAACTATGTTTATCTTTTCATTGGATATTTTCCAGTCTCTACTAATATTATTAAATTTTTTATTTTTTTTTATATGATATCTCTTTATACTTTTAATATTTCAAAATCTTAATATTTGTATATTTCATATATTTTATAAACACACTTGCCGCATGGTTTAATTTAAATTTCAAAACGAATTATTATTGATATGTGGTTTGAGTGGACTAACCATGGTCCCTAACATAGGTGGGCCCCGCACTAGATGCGGACCATAAGGTCGTAATTAGGACCATAAGTTTTTTAAAAGTTTTTTCGTTTTAATGTTATTTTTCCACCATATGATCGACTTGTAAACAACCTCTATTTTGCTGAAGATGAAGGATTAATCCTTCGAAACATGTCCTATCTATTGATGTAAGTCCTCCGACTGCATGGTATCTGCCTGTTGTTAGTCTTCGGACTACACAGTATCTTCGATAAAGATTATTTTTGGTGGAGTTAGACTGAAAGTTTGTTCACCCTCCCAGTTTTATCTCACTTCCAATGTATGTGATGGATCGTCTCCGATCGTTTGATTTGTATATTTGTACACAATACCAATCTCTGTTGACTTATCAATATCATGTAAAAATTGTCCTACTGGATTATTATTATTATTATTATTATTATTATTATTATTATTATTATTATTACTATTATTGATACTCTAACTATAACAGAGTCGGTCTAAGAATAAATAGCCCCAAGGCGAACCCTGTTTATCGCAAGAAACAATAGTGTATTGTGTATCTAGTAGTAAAAGCAATACATTCCCGGACGACAATGTAAACTGTTGGCCGAGGCGTTAAGCCGAGGCATTGAAGTCTGGGAATGTGCTTTTACTACGAGGTACATATACTATTTTTTCTGAAATCGCAATCAGCATTATCAAAAACTAAGGAATTCTAGATATTGTTTGCTTGAATTCAATAACTGTAAGCAAGCCGGCAAAAATTTTCCCGTATCGTTTTCGATATGGGAAAGTACTTTTTCTGAAATTGTTCAAGAATGCCCACTTTCTCGGAGCAACTGCAGTCCTCAAAATACGCTAATCCATTATTTTAGTCCGTTGCTAAGCAACGAATATTCCCGGACCGTTTAATACTTTCCCGATACTTTTACTACTAGATACACAATATACTATTCCCCTACCGTTTAGGTCCGAAAACGGTCCGGGAAAGTTCGTTGCTTAGCAACGGACTAAAATACTAGATTAGCGTATTTTGAGGCCTGAAGTTGCTCCGAGAAAGTGGGCATTCTTGAACGATTTCAGAAAAAGGAACAGTATTAGGTGAAAACCTTAGGTGAAATGTTGCACAACTATCAAGATAATTAATTCCTAAGTTGAGCAGTGCACTATTTGAGACACCACAAAAAATTACTTTTTCGATGTTCTGGTCGTGAAAATGAATATCGTTCATGACCCTAATATTTTTCCCCATTGTGTGTCGACACACAAAAAAAAAGTTAATGTTGTTTTTATCGCTTTAGTCAAATCGAAGTACACTCCTAATGATCCTGATTGATTAGTTGGATACACTTTTTCATTCTACTATATAATTTTTATGAATAATGAAGTCCGGATAAAAATAGATATATGTTTCGGGAACAGAAACTTGATAGAAATTGAGGGATATTTTTACGGCTGAAATATTGATTTTATAGACAGGGAGAACGAGGGAAAGATCGATATCATAGATGAGTATTTCGAAGAACAATAAAAACATGTTCAAAAGCACAATAGAAAGTCCTATTAGTGATCTGAATTATACAAGAAATCCTAAAAGAATTAAATGGTAATAAATGACAATACTGATAGAACGTGCCAACCTCAAAACGTTGTTGACAAAATCAATAACTAATGTCTACCAATTTTCTCTCCACCTATCAATAGATAGGTCTCTCTATAATGAACTGGAGTCTCATGAATTTCTCGTGAAAAAACTGGAAAATAGTTAGGTACGGACAGCGTTTTTGATAAAAAAAGTTTTATTTTATTAGTTGGCCCACTTTGTCATTTGATACCTTTTTTTGCTAAAATTGTGACAATAAATGAAAAGAAAAATAAGGAAGATATGAACGATATATAACGATAACGATGCCAAAAACCTAAAATATTCTAAAAGAATTTTTTGAGATAATATCAGCATAATATCCTATCACTGATGAGAGGCAAGAACCTTGAAACATGCATACATGCAGTTGGTCATTTCATCCAAATCAAGGATTTTATTCATTGATTCATTACAATTAGCACTTGCAATTGTTTCCTCTTTGATGAACGTTGCACAAATGGATGACAGATATAACTCAATGTCCGTAAGTGAAAGTAGTTGTTTTCTGTCAGATATTTGCTAAAATTAAGGAAAATATGAACGATATAACGATATAACGATGCCAAAAACCTAAAAAGTTCTAAAACATTTTTTTGAGATAATATCAGCATAATAATAATAATAATAATAATAATAATAATAATAATAATAATAATAATAATAATAATAATATGTTTATTTCACTTTCAAAATCTATAAGTACAATAACAAGGAGTACGTCAAAGAAAATATTTAGCATGCGTTATATAAAATACATCATGAAATACTAGAAAAATGTATGTCAAAAAGATATGAATAAATAAATAAATAAATCTTCGCAGATCAGGATTAAGCAAAACAAAAGATGTTATGTCCAAGGCTAGTATAAGTTGACATAAAATATATCATCTTATATTTAGCAATATGTTATTAAAATTCATCGAGGGTATAATATGTAAAAGATTTATTAATAAGAAAGTAACATATGCATGGTTCAATTAAAATAGTAAAATGTTAAATATATGCCACTGATGAGAGGCAAGAACTTCGAAACATGCATACATGCAGTTGGTAATTTCATCTAAATCAAGGATTTTATTCATTGTTTACAATTAGCACTTGCAATTGTATCCTCTTTGAGGAACGTTGCACAAATGGATGACAGATATAACTCAATGTCCGTAAGTGAAAGTAGTAGTTTTCTGTCAGATATTTGCCTCATATAGCCCACTTTATGGGAATGTGAAAAGGAAAGGAAAAGGGAATTTTGACTTAGTCGAAATAATTCGTTTCATTCATCACTCGTCCTAATCACTTGCCCTAATAACTCGTCCTATTCACTTGTTCTAATCACTCGTCCTAATCACTCGTCCTTAAGGACTCGTCATTTTATCAATCGATTTGTTTTTATATTCTTGCCAAATAAACGAGTTTTTGTAGAAAATAAAAAATTATCTACAAAATTTAAAGAACTCGTGGTATTTATTACTTTTTATAATCTAGTAAATGGGAATTTGAGAGACGTCAGTCTTCCAAAGTCAGATATTACCAAGGGCGTTCCGCAGGGTTCTGTGTTAAGCAATGCGTTTTTTGTTCTATACGTCAGAAATGTGGATGCAGCATTACTTCAAGATTTCATGACAAAATTTGCAGATGACAATTCGATTACTGTTTCTGGGAAGTCTCGAAAGAAACAATTGATAGGTATTCGAATGCTTTGTCAAATGTGGATATACTTTTGAAATTTGAGGTTCTTGAAACAAAAATTAAACTTCTTCAAAAGCTTTGAAATCAGTAGTGTATTAGAACATTTAATTTTTTTTAAATCTAGGATATGTTATCTTATTTATTAAGTTTTTATGCAAAGTGGCAATGACCAATTGTACCCCATCGATTCCCTAGTATATATTACATCCATATCATGTTTTGCCTTCACAAACTCTGCTGTAAAAGAACTTATTTGAAGATGTTCCGGAATAGTTTAAAAATTGAAATTTTGGTAATTTTTTTTATAGATCTGTCAATGTACAGAATCTTATAACCGGGAGCATATGAGACCCAGAAAAGCATATCCTCTTTTCGACAATTCGTTCAGTAACTATTCTTTAACTTCAATACACAAAAGAAAACATTCAATACCTAGTTCATTATTTGTATTTCAGACATTATCTAAGAATGCATTTTCATAATCCACAAAAAAGATGGATGCCTAAAATAGCAAAATCAATGATGAATTTTGTAATCAAATGGCCCACACCATTTTTTTGGCATCTATAATTGACACGGAAATATTATTGTGAAATATTGGTGCCAAAATTGTACTACTAAAATAATGTAATAGAGCTGACTTATCAGAGTAAGAGAAGTCGCAAATCGTACTCAAAAAGTTAGTTACTGTTTCAATTTTATCAAATGTGAAGAAATTAATTAAATTGAGATGTGTATTAGACCGTACCAGTCAACGCAGTCATTGGCATAGAACCACAGACTGACCTCGGCCATTTGTCTCGTTTACTTCCTTTCAAGATTGATTTTGGCTGGTGTTGTTTTTATTAGAAATTCCTGGAAAGTCAATTGAAACACGAAACAAAGGATATACGCGAAAAACATTCCACGAGCCAGGTTAAGCAGGTAATTATAATATTAGTTCATTAGTCTTTATAACAAGACTGTCATCAAACTTGAATATAAAGGGTGGACAATTAAAAACAATTCATCAAGATTATGTGCCGTGGTGGTCGGCCGGTAGTGCGTTCGCCTCGCATGCGTGGGGTCGTGGGTTCGATCCACCGATTCACCGGTCTCGTGCATGGCATCACACGTTAAAAGGTAAGGGTTGCGTCTTCCTTAGCTCACACAAGTCTCTCGAAGACTTCTGAGGGTTGCGCGTAGGGGTGCAATCGGAAATAACAATTTGATTCAAAGCTTTTTTTCGTGAATTTCAAGAAAACTCGGTGCCATCAATAATAATAATAATAATAATAATAATAATACTTTATTGCTTCTAAAACAAGTTTACAGCAAGAAGTGTATGGGGTTAACAAATAAAAGGAATATGATAATAATATATGTGAGTTTTACAATGATAAAAGGACATAGAAATCAAAATGTTACAGTTTGAAATATGATTATAGTGATACTAATAGTTACTCGCTTAAGATAAACGATCTTAATCTAAGAATATTCCAAATATATTCTGATATTTTCTTGGCATCAGTTAATGAAATATCTTGTAAAGCAGCCATCAACGTTTCCAAACTCCGTAGGCAAGAAGTATTATGTTTCATTACTGTATACATAGGACAGTTAAAAATAATATGAAAAAGCGTTTCCTTTTCGTTCATATTGCAAACTGGGCAAGTTAGTACAGGATCAATGGAGTAGGAGATTCCATACAGAGTAAATTTGATTTTGAAATGATTGGCCATGCGTAACTGAGCGAGAGTGCGTGTGACCTGGATGGGTAGTTTTAGCAGGAGGTATGTGCACAGTTTATAAAGAATCAGTTAGGTCAGTTGGCGTCGGCACTTTGATCTTTTTGTTCCCGTTTGTCCACTGCGCAACCTGTAATTGTATCCTTCGCGCACATAGCCGCTGGCAATTTATACAATGCTCAACATATAAATGTATACACTGCTTGAAATAAAAATGGGACTCTGAACGGTGAATCTTCTGACGTTGAGGTCTTATTTTTTTATTTCAAATTATTGTCTTTCAATATTTTTTGGAGTTAATATAATATTTAAATTATGGACCGACCATAAAGTATTGCTTAAAAATCTAGAGGCGGTTTTGTAGAGAAAGATTACGAATTTTGTGACAAAATCTGAAAATGGCGGACAAGTGGATCATTATTGATCTGACTCCTTTCAAAATTTGGTTGAAATCAATGCGTTCTGATGTCTTGAAAAAAATATCCAGCTTTTGAGGTAGGATATAATTTGAATAGTATAATGAATTTAAGCAAGATGAGAAATGTCATGTGACACGTTTCCTTCCAATATCAGTGATTACCACACTCCTTCGAAAGACCTTGGATAATGGATTTTTTTCAATGACTTGTAGCGAATCCCTGTTATTGTTTAATACCACCATTTTTTGTTTATAAAGTTTCCTGAATAAGGAAATTTATGAGTCATCTTGAAAAAGGTTCCTGTTTAGTCTGTAACTTCAAAACTCAGAAGTTCAACTATTGGAACATAGATGGCGCTAATTTTACAGGTTTCGGTTACTTTTTGTGATGTAAAAAAAATGAGTTCCTTGTTCTTCTGAAGCGTAGAGGCCTCGTTCATTATGTAATCAGTTTCGGTTTGAGATCGATGTTCAAGTGTATTATTCAAATGACAATTTCATATAGTCATAGCATTGTTTGAATGGGTTTAACATAGGTTTAACAACGTTGCCAGATGTAGATTTCACAGAGAAAGTTTATGTTATGGAATATGTTGTATTTTCTTTTCAGGGCGCATTTTTTCGAATAAAATACACTTTAATAACTAAAAGAGTACAATGATGAATGTGAAACCACAGGATACATTATAGGAGCATTGTAGGTGGGTATTCTGTGGTGCACAAAACATCCATTTTTCGGATACTTCGAAGGCTTGACACAAAATGCGACAACAGCGTACATTCAAACAGCAGTCTTCTGCGCATCCTAAATTTGTTTCCTTGGAGTGGATGTAACCTTGGAACATGCAATTGGTCTGAGAGAGCCAACTGATTCTTTATAAACTGTGGTATGTGCTTGTAGTTGTGGACATAAATGGGTACCGAGAGGATATTGCAAGATCTGACTCATGCAAAAATTTGTAATATTTAGCAAGTAGGGGTTTTCTAAGCTTGTTCAAATCGTTGTAGTTCAGACTATTCCATAATGACAATGAATCAGCGTCAGAGAAAAATCGCCTTATTTGCAATGGCCAGTTATATTTAGGATCTACATTATTCATTAGATGCATTTGTTGTTCAAAACAAAGCCTCTGTGATTTTCCATTAGGAAAATCTTGCATATCCAGTTCAGGGTTATTTTAAAAATATTATAAGCGAGTTTAACTCTTCCAGTTTCTAAGCGAAGGATGGAATCGGGTGTATTGATAGGGACTAGTAGTATTCTTTTAATGAACGAAATTTGAACTCTTTCCAGCACATCTAGGTATCTAAGTCCCCAAATAGAAACACAGTTATACGTGACGCTCAAACACAAAGAATCGAATAGTTTTATTCTGGGGGGCCACGTATCAATTTTTGCCGAGGACATGATAGGCAAAATAGAACCAATAGCTTGTTTGGCTTTAGTGTTTGTCAGATTTGACATTTCATGAAAAAGACCAGAGGAGGTGAATGTTACGCCCAAATAGTTATATTTGTTAGTGATTTCCACTGACTGATTGGCATATTGAAATTTGAAATTAGGTTTTTGGAATCCACCACGGGAAAACTGCATTATTTTAGTTTTTTTCAAATTTACAGTAAGATCATTAGCAGCTGAATATTTTTCAAGAATTTTTAGTTTTCTCACAACATCTATCTGAGAATGTGCCAAGATAACGAGATCATCAGCATACATTAATGCTAAAACATCGTTTCTGTCATCTATATTCACACCTTGGGCTCCACTGTCATAAAAAAAGGATTCTATATCCGCTATGAAAAATGCGAATAATAAAGGACTCAATGGTTCACCCTGTAATACGCCACTTGTGACCTCGTATAGCTTCGTCAAGCCATCTGAGCCTTTTATCTGTACAGTTGTTTGTGAATATAAGGTTTTTATTAAGCGAATAATTTTTGAGGAAATACCTAAATTGAATAATTTCATCCAGAGTAGGTTGTGATTAATAGAGTCAAAGGCTCTTTTGAAATCGACAAAAATAGCGAAAAGTTTACGCTTTCTATGCCTAATATGTAGGTGAATGACAGACGTCAAAGTGTAAACATTATCAATACATCCACGGGATCGGCGAAAACCCGACTGTGATTCCGGCAATATATTTGATTCATCAGCCCAACAAGATAGTCTGTTGAGGATGATGGTTGTAAAAAGCTTCAGACAACAATTCACCATAGCCAAACCTCTGTAATTGTCCGGGGTATTTGATGGGCCACCCTTATGTAACATAGAGAGTAAAATGGTAGACCAAGATCGAGGGATTATCACAGTGTCAAATATATTGTTAAATAACGAGGTTAAATATGTTACCCAAATATGGGGCAACGTTTTAAAAAACTCATATGGTATACCATCAGCACCAGGCGCTTTGCCTGTTTTGCATTTATTGAGGGCGGTATAAACCTCAGTATTAGAAATAGGAGAATCAAGATGTGGATGTCTAACATCTAAAAAGGATACAGAGGCATTTATCCTTGGTGGGTATATATTTTCATAGAAATTTTCCCAAACTTGCACGGGTAAATTTTTGTGGTTGAAGTTATTACGAAAATGTTTAACAGTTAGCCAGAAATCCTTGGGATTTGATAAATTTGACAGTTTAGAAATAATTTCCGCTTCATACTTTCCTTTCTTTGTTTTGATAATATTTTTATACTCAGTTTTCAAAGTGATATATGTTGTTTTTGAATCGGCGGAAAAATTTTCATGTTTGCAGTGTCTCAGTGCCTTTCTAATACTTTTTTTAGCAGCAGAGCAGTCTGAATCAAACCACGGTTTGTTAGTAGGGTAATGAAGATGCAAAGGGTTAGTTTTTTTATGAACCATTCCTAACTCCGTAGCCATCAATAAATTGTTATATACCTATGAAGGGATATTTTTTTCCATTATTTTTAAGGCTGTAAGTCTATCTCCCTAGGGAAGGTGGCATCTGCCCTGATTTTTTTTTATTGACAAGGTGTATGTTGTGATATATCATTCATGATTGTTTAATGCTTAAAATGTCCGCCGTTCGCCCCTATAAAATGGTAGAGATGCTACTAAAATGAAGTAGTAAACAAGATCTTGAGTAATAAGTTGACAATCATTATCTGTGCACTTCCGTAAAAATCATCTGAAAATGCAGACTTGGTGGCATAAATTTGAAACTCAAATGAGCCCTGAGAAAGAAATCAAGAGGAATTAAATCGGGTGATCCTGCTGACTATTTTTACAATCGATCTACGAGAAAATATTTCTTTAAAAAATCGCCATTCAGGTCATATACAGGGTGTTTCTTAAGTACGTGTAGAAACTTCAGGAGCATGTTGCTGACGTCGAAATAAGAAAAAAAGTTCCTGTAAACACATGTCCGCAAGTTATTCGTTTCTAAGATATAGAGTGTCAAAGTTTGATTCTTATATTTGTATTTTGTGAATGAATTCCAAAACATTTGTGATATTCGAGTAAAGTTTGGTATCTGGGATGATTTTTCAATGATAAAACCAAATTTAATGTTAGTTGTAAAAAAAACAATTTCTAATTGAATTTATTTCAACTTAAGAAATCTTTTCATTCAAAATCACTTGCATCGATTATTTCAAATCTCAATAACTCGAAAACAGTTGCTCGCAGTGACCTCTATCAAAGATATATTTTTTACTCAAACTAAATAATAAATATTCCCAGGTACCTAATTTTATCCTAATATCAAAATTATTTAGAAATTATTCACAAAAAATAAAAATAAGAATTCAACTTTGACACTCTGTATCTCAGAAACGAATAACTTGCGGGCATATGTTTATAGGAACTTTTCTTCTTATTTTGATGTCAGCAACACGCTCCTGAATTTTCTACACGTACTTAAGAAACACCCTGTATAATGAGTAGGAGCCACTTTTTGCTGAAATATATTTTCTCCATCGTAACTTTGGTCATTTTCCATAATTTTTGAAGAACTTATTAACTACTGATAATTATTGTTTTGAACTATTCTTCATCAAAGGATCCCGCACATATCAAATGAGAAATGGATCCCTGTCGAATTTGGATATTTTGTAGTTTATACCCTTCTGATCCAAAGTCTCCATGGGCCCGAGACCTAAAATATGGACAGTTTTTTGGGTATAGAAGGTCATAAGTTGCAACAGTGCTTAAGATGAAAAACAGAGGTAGTGCTACTGGTTTACACTTAGTAGTGCTACCATCTGATCTTCGGCTTTTTCTATTTTATTAAGAAATAAAGACCTTTATTATTATTATTATTATTATTATCTCTCACGAGATCGAAAAAGAATTTTCATCTCTTACTTTGGATGGTCTATTCAGCCGCTCTCGACTGCGTATGGCGATTTCACATTTTCGGCATTTTCTTCTAAAAGCCGTGTTATTCAAAATAATGCGAGTATAATAATCTTCAAAACATTAGCTTTTGTAGAAACTTGGCATTTGCTGACAATTCAGAAATTGTTATCATTCCTGTCAAAACTGAACAAAGTCATCGCCATTATACATGGTCAAAATAAAATGTGATCACTTGGGAGATTTGCACAAGTTGCAACTTTTGCCTTTCGATACCTAAATAACTGTCCATTTTTAGGTATCGGGCCAATGGAGACTTTTGATCAGAAGGGTATAAACTACAACATATCCGAATTTCAGCCAATTCGACAATGATCTATTTCCCATTTGATTTGTGCGGGGTCCTTTATCTAACTTTAGTAAAGGAATAATTGTCAAATTTCCACGAAAAAGAAGCTTTTCAACGCATAATAGAGATTATTTGATCTCTGATAGAAATCAATAACAAGTTTGAATCTTTGAAGTCATTCTTGTAGTCTAAAAGTGCTGAAAAACATGAAAATATGGTCAAAAGTGTGCTATAAGTAGACGAACGATACGAAGCTGAATCTGGAGAAGTTTGCGAGCGAAAAATGCACTGTTAGGAACAAATTTTTTCTCATATTAGATAACAACAAAAATTTAAAAAAATTATATTTCATTCATTAATTTTTAATTAAACTTGAAAGAAAGACGACAAAAAATTACATAACAATAAAATATAATAATAGAAAATTAAATATTCATAACAATGGAACAATTATTGACATTTTGCAAATGATTGCCAATCCGGTTGGTTCATATAATGGGTGGCTTATGCACTCAGTGTGGAAATAGTTATTTATGATACAAGTTCGTAAAGTATGACTTTTTTGTATGAATGTGAAATTTGTTGAATAACGCAAAGTCGAGTTCAACAAAACACGCGAATACAAAAAAGCTCTTCACGAAAATGTTTTTTTCTACGACAGTTATTATATTAACAAACTGTAACAAATGAGAACTTTCGAGTCGAATCTTTCGCAAAATGCTGTCTTTTTGAAAAATGTAGGAACTGTGAGTAAAACACTACTTCATGCACAGTTGATTTTTTTACGCACTTGGGCTAAAAAGTGTCACTGCAACCAGTGCGTTAAACCTTAGTTTACACAATGTGGTAGAAAAAAATCTTATCCGCCATGCAAATGTATGCGGAAAAGTACTACTTTGCACAAGGTCGTGGTAAAATATTTTTCGTTGATAACTTTACTGACTATATTTGGTCACAATGTGATTGCAAAAAAGTCAATTTACTCAAAAAAGATTTCGATCGTACGGTTTCTTTCTTTGAATGTTTTGCAAATTATGGATGGACATGAAGAAGATGAAAAGTAACGATCCTAAAAAAGCATAAATGCCTGGGCAAGCGAACTTTTCAATCAATCAATATACCTATCCAAAAATGCCTACCGGGAGGATTTGCATAAAAAAAACTCCTGTGCGACCTGACTGACCTTGATGTGGCATTACGAGTATTATGTTACTATATTCGACACTCGTACGGTATAGACTTGACTCCTGTATTTCCTTGCGCTTCAGGGGATATCGAGTCCGTTGTGGAGAATGAAAAGTGCCGAATCGAAAGGAACTACTCATTCTCCACCCTCAGTAAAATACAAGCCAATGAGCTTGATTTAGTCCTCATCGATCACCAAAGTAAGACGATTTTCGTCGTGGAGTTTTTCGTTCCAGGCAAATCATATATTGTCCGAAAAGAGGATGGAAAAGCGAATAAATTATCAAAGTTTACTCTTTGAACATCCCTGGCTCAATCAATAACTTTCTGTTAAAACGGTAATTCTGATCAAAGGAGTCCTTGTTGGAATGATGGAGACTCAACTATCAAATCTAAAAATTATACCAACTTGCCGTAAGTTGCCTGAAAACTTAGCACAAACAAATGTGCACTTTGATGATGGATTGAAAAATAATGATTGAAAAATCTCAATTTCAGATTAATGTTTAACTCAAGAAATGAGTTCTTTGCTGACCAAGAATGAATGTTAATTCCACCGCTGATTATATTCAATGGATTAAACATTACATGAATTGGACATTTCAGTTGCATATTTTTTGTTCTTTCTTTTGAGCCGACTGGGAGAGTGAACAAAGGCCATCATTCTCAACTTTATCGGAAATTTGACAGACACAATTTCTTCTGCTTTGCAAGGTGTCAATAGGTAGTATACATGAATCATGGTTGCTTATTCCCCTCTCGGGACAGGTACCTTTTATTTTGAAGATGACGAATTCCAATTTTTTTAACGCTCCCAATGACTTCTTTATGATATTCAGAAAAATTAGAGCATACATTACCAACATATATAGTTTGGTTTTGTTGGTTCCTTGGCAACATACGGTGGTTTCAATGCATTGCTTTCAGTGCTTGCGAAAATTTTAAGATAATTTTTAAATGAATGAAATCCAATTATTTCTGCAGATTTAGGTACACATCACTCACAACAGAGTAATCTTCAATTCATCAGTTAAGCACAATTTCTCACATATCAAACCGTCATATAGGTCATTCACCAATATCAGGAATAGAAGTGGTCCCAAATTTGAACCTTGAGAAACCCCAGATGATGCCAGGTTAGTTTCAGAATGAAAACTGTTATATTAGTAAGATGATGCCAGGTGATATTTCACCGAGTTTTTCTGATGTTCCATTAATATAAGTATATGAGTTTTTTATATAATATTCTATATGTATTTTATTTTTATTGGAAATTACTGTATTTTTTGTATTTTCCTTCGTGTACGTTTCAGGATTATCTTTTTTGGAAAGTAATGTATTGTGCATTTCTGTTTTTTTTTATCTATACTTTATGATGACGTTTTCTTTGTTACATTTCCATTGTGTAATGTCCTTATACTCTGTGTATGTTGAACAAAGAAATAAATTTATTATTATTATTATTATTATTATTGATTTTTTCGCCGTAACTGCAGTATCATCTTTCGAAAAAATGTAAATAAAAATACTTGATTCTCCTTGTCGGAGTGCTGTAAACAAATATTTCTTCTAGTCTGAGGCAGTATTAGTTCAGCTATCAAATAATTCAGATACCTTATATGAATATTCCGTATGTTTTATGTTTTCTAATTGTATAAAGTTACAGAAAAGGGCTTGAGCATTCCGAGAACTTATTTCAGATTAGAATTTTCAGGGCATTTACGAACCCATATCCTGGACGCGCGTTTCGCCAACAAAGTTAGCATCATCAGGAGCGATTGCTTACAGCTTAAAGCTCTATGTGAAACTATATGAAATTATTTCTATGCGGGATAATTTCGTCATTTAACATGCTTATACCCTCTTCATAGCAAAAGCAATAAAGCTTGTTTCATTACGGAAACTAACCATATTAAACAAACATAAACAATTAAATATACAACCGTACCATAAATTTCGGTGGTAATGGTTAATAGCAACTCTCAAGCAAGACAAGGATTATAGTATTACTCATTTTCCAGTTCACATCTGTTTTGACCATATGTGTCACCATATTATAAACAAACTGAGATAAGAAACGATTCAGACAAGGGTTCTCAGATTCAAAATAGTCATGATGATGAATAAAAGTAGTTACTAATTTGTTTTTCCATAATGACGAATGTGCGTGTACCTTTTTCATTGCACAAATCCTTCAAGGACCCTACTATAACATGAACATTTATGAGTTATCGAAATCATTTGTGTTTCAATTGGAAGACATTTGTTTTTCGCTCCTATAATTTGCGGCAATTTATAACGACTGCTACTTTGCCTTATACCTAGTGCGCAAACAACATGAGAATGAAGAGTAGTAGGATTGATCAACTTGATGTTTTGTGCTTCACAATTATTTTTCATTTGTTAAAAATATAAAATGTTCACTTCACACAACCTTGAAATCTTAAAATCTTTATAAAATACTCCATACACAATTCATCTTCATCACTTTTTTTCTTCATGCACAAGTCTTGAAAAAATTCTCCATATAGTATTTTCACGAAAACCAGATATTATGGCTGCTAATTTATTGAGTGTAAGATTCTCACGAGCATTTCGAAATTTTAGCTTGACAGAAGTATATTTGATTCATAAAAAAACATAGTGGAAACCAGAAGGAGTAGGTGACCCTTATTACATTCATTTAATTTAATTCTTCGAGGAAAATCTAACTGGTGAGCTCTACTTATACGTGTTTGAAGAAATAATGGACCCCTTAATGACAACTAGTTTGGAAAATCAAATTGATGCGGCTGGTAGCATGATTTTGCCAGAAGATCTTATTCTCTTCGAACAAGATGGAGCTACGTCCATCACTTTCGTCCAGTTAGTCAATGGCTACATGACAGATTTCCTGGCAGATGGATTGGGCGAAGAGAAGCAATCGAATGACCACCACGATCACCCGATTTATCGCCCCTAGATTTCATTCTATGGAGCCATCTAAAATCGATTGTTTATGAAACACAGCCATGAGATTTGGAAGATTTGAAGAGACGAGTAACAGCTGCGTGTAGAGAACTGCAGCCAGTTTTTCGGAATGTTAGAGAGGAGTTTGAGAGCAGACTTTATCATTTTTTAGCAAATAATGGACAACATTTCGAAAATTCAATAAGATAAATCACTTTTTATTAATTTTTTATTTTGTATAGCAAAACACTTGAAACTCAAATATTTTCACGGTTTTATTTCTCCAAAAAAACTAACGAGAAAGCTTAAGTATGTGGTAATTCAAAATAAGGTACCACTCAACCCCCTTTCCATTTGAGATTTTAGGAGTTGAGTCTGCCCCCGCTAAAGGGTTGATATAATTCAATTGAAAACCAGCCCACAAAGTGTTCTCCTTGAAAATGAGTTTAACGTGTTTTTGATTTCTAAAGGAACCGAAATATAGCGGGTGGTACTTTTTAAAATTGACAGCCTGCATGTATGGCATTAACTCCTGAGGATATTTCGAAGTTTTAAGTGCTGAAGTATATACTGTGTCGTATAAATTAAGAGATGATGACGTAATATTATGTTGACGTTTTTTTTTTTCAAAAAGTTGCATTCTCAGACTTTGTTTGCAATCCATTTCTGCCTTAATTTCAATTAAGGTATTGAATTGTGTTTTTTTCTGTAAAACTAATAATGAAAAACTTATCTATTTTAAATCAATGAAGCTATTTCACATAGAAATCTCTGTACATTTTCAAGGTAAGTGTTCCCCGAAAGTAGCGGACTCAAAAAGTCTGGAGCTTGTAAGATATCTTCCTCGATATTACTCCAATAATGCTTGTTGTTTATTTTGTTTTAATTTCATCATTAAAATTATCACCCTAACTTAAACTCATTGATATTTTCTCAAAAGATCATAAAGCTTTGAGACACTATATAATACCACTAATAAAACTCCACAATTGATGCAAATTATATACACACTATTTATAACCAAGATTCTTAACCCAGGAGACCGTTTAAATGCAATGCTAACCTTTTTGTTTGACGTGATGGCTAATTTATTGAGCGAGATATTTTCCTTTTTGTTTATACGCATATAGCGCAAGCTGGATGAAGCAGTGTTTCATATACTATTTAAAACACACGGGGGTAATTCTAAATATTTTAAGACATACGAAGTGCATTTGTAGACGTCTATATTTATCTAAGCTTGTTCATCGGAGACTCCAGGATGAGTTTAACAAACGTTTCGGATGACACATGGAATACCAGCAGGCGCCGACGAAATATAAATACAGGAGATATTTTGACATATCATGCGTTAATATGTTTGAATGAGACTAATCTGTCACTAGATGAACTTGCCGGAAATATAAGGGAATATACATAATTCTTATTGTGAGCAACAAAATTGTCTTCGTTAATTTAAAGGTGATCCTCAATTCCCCTAAATTTCTGTCGACCATATTGTAAATCTGGCAAAATATATCATTATGATAATACAGAATGGCATAATTTCCAAAAAATTTAAATCAATATGCTGTTTTGCCATTCCGCAATTCAAGGGCAGATCAAGGGCAGGTCCATAAGGGTTCTTTCAATTTTATATGATTTTCTGATTAATTTACCAAATAAATAATGTCATAAATGTAACTTTTCTTTCTAGCAAAATAAAATAAAATAAATTGGTCAAATACAGAGACAACTACCGTTCTATTATAGAACTATAATAAACACTAGAACGCCAATTAGTCAATAATAATAAAGGCCTTCATTAATTTCATTAAATTTAACAAACAAAAAAATTAAGAAAATAGAAAAGAAGGTCGAGATTCAGATGAGTTACCCTCACACAGATGTGTGCAGACAACTGCCTGTTCTTCCACCTACCCCAAAAGTCTGCAGAAGACGTTCAGAAGAAGAGAAAAGAAAAAAGTACAGTTTATAAATACGTATCCATGTTATAAAGTGATGTAAGTTCATCGAATCCTGATCAAATCACGAACCCAAATATTTTTTCAGAAATTTTAATGGTAGTTTGTTGAATTTTTATATTACTGATAAAATGTGTGACAAAATGTTGTCTTTCAAACAATCTACCAAAAACTATTTCTGCTGTTTTAGTTGAGTTTCATTTCAGACAACGACTTTCAGAATATTCACTGAGACTATGCAGATCATAGTTAAGAGCTGTGACGGCCTGGTTGCTTTCTTCTGAATCGAATGATAAATAAAGTTGAGTGTCATCAGCATAATACTGCTGTGAGCAAGAGAGAAAATTAGACGAATAATTGCAAATGTATATACTAAAAAGAATAGTACCCAGTATTGACCCTTGGGGAACACCTTTATTTATGTCTAGGTAGGCTGAAGTATTTGCAGCATATTTGACATGCTTAACATCTACCCAATAAGAAACATTGTAAAAAGTTATTGGCGCTCACTAATCCCAATATAATAAAAAATAGCTGTCATCACTTGGTGACTAAGAATAATAATAATAATAATAATGTTTTTATTCCTTGAAATGATCATTTTACAATGATATAGGAAACGTCAAGTAAAAGAACCATATATAGCACGGAGTTAAAAAAAAATATCATACACATTACAAACATTGAACACAGTTACTTGGAAGTATACACAAAATATTCATTGATAGAATAAAAGCATCCCTCTAAAAGGAATTCTTTAAGTTTCCTTTTGAAAGTAGATATTATTGAGATACTTTTTATTTCTGAAGGCAGACAATTGAATAGCTTGGAAGCTGCTAGAGAGGGCGATTTTTGAAATAGTCTCGTACGATGTTGTTGCAGTTTAATTAGGTTTCCGTTTCTTGTTGGGTAGTTGTGACACTTTGAATTCGTTTCGAACTCAGACTCCCGCGTTTTTACAAAAAGCAAACAATTATAAATGTATATCGATGGTTGTGTTAAAATAGTGTCAAATGCCTTAGGATGGTCGAACAAAATTAAAACTGTGACATTATTTTTATCAATTGCTTCGAATATGTCATCAGTTATTTTCAGAAGAGAAGAAGTACAACTGAAGCCTGTCCTAAAACCTGACCTAAAACCAGACTGGTTATTTTGAATAACATTATTTTTTGTGAGATGATTTCGTAGTTGTACTTCAATCCCTATCTCGAGTATTTTGGATAGGGTTGGTAATATTATGCTAATAGTATGACTTCATTTAGACTTGAAGGATTAATAATTTTTTGTAATGGTATAACATGGGCTTTTTTCATGACTTAGGAAATACAAAATTGCTGAGACAGAAGTTTATAATATGGTAGGTAATCTTGAATAATATAAGGTAATAAAAAAGGGACACACATCATCAAAGTGAGAATATTGTGACACTGGGAAGGGGTGTAGGGGTTGTTATACTGAAACTGGGTAAGATATACGATGTTTATTGAGTTGTGTACAGTGCCACGGTGTTCTAACACCTGCCACTATTATTGTACATTTCATAAAAGAAGGTTCTAGTCGAGGCTTCCTCCGCTCCCCGCACGCTGATAGTCTTGCTGACTAAGTGAAAACGTCGCCGCTCAGCAACTGAGTTGTATACAGGGTGTTCTGACTGTCGGGGGAATTGCGACAATATTAATACCATCGTTACCGGTCGACGTGCTTTTTATATTCCCAGTAGTATGTAAAACTTCCGTCTCATTCATCGGTTCAAATCGGAGAAGTGACGAGACAGTCTTTCACATTGTTTTTATAAATGTTTATCATTTCTACATCTGGTAATAGATTGGGTATTGAATTTATGAAATGATTATTAATCGTGCCAACTTCATTCAGATTATCATCAGGCAGCGCATTGTTTTTTGTTCCCCATTCAACTAAGGATTTGAGATGAGACCACATTTTTTTAGATGATCGAGCAATCATGGGCCGTGGTGGCCGTGCTGGTAGAGCTTTCGCCTCTCAAGCGAAGGGTCGAGGGTTCAAATCCCCTCATAGTCATCGATCTCGTGCATGGCATCACACGTTAGAAGGTGAGGGCTGCGTCTCCCCTAGCTCACACAAGTCCCTCGAAAACTTCTGAGGGTTGCACGTAGGGGTGCAATCGGTTGATGGAAATAACAAACAATCAACAATTTAAACAATTTAATCACAATGTCTTTTATTTCAAAAATTAGTTAAGAGTAACATAATTCAAAACGGTTTGTTTCCCATGTCTGTACAATGAAGCGTTCGAAAGTCGAAAGGTGGGGAAAAAACATTATTTTCATTATATTAACTATAAAAAACCGCACTGTATATCCAAGTTCTCATTTATTTTATGAGTCTATGAGCAGTCTTAACTTTTTTCATTTCCACTTCAGTTTGTTATGTAATATAATGCCCGTATGATTCGATTTCTTTTAAACAAATAACATAATAATTCTTACAGAACAAAAAAAAGGGAGCTCAAAGTTCGAATACGCTACTGCATTCGCCGACGGCCTTTGTCGAGTATTCCTCAAAAAGCCACACAAGGGCACAAGTTCCTCCGGCAAAATTTCATTGACATCCAACTGCTTAATAAACGCATTTGCAAGACTTCTAAAACGTTATGGGCCACTATTTTTTCTGGTATTTCCTTTATACGGCATAATGCGAATACACATTACTCAGTAACCTCGTTTTTTATTGAACCAGTCGGAGATACTTGATCCAATTTGTACGGTGCTCATTGAAGCGAATTGTTCAACATATCAAATTTCTCTTTGTGTTGATTACAAACGTTACTAACAGTCCTATATAATTTTCGTCTGTAATAAACCAAGGATAAGAGCATTTTGACACGATATCAACATCCCAATACGCCAAGGAGTTCGTTGAAATTTTGTCAAATCGAATTCAAATTTATTTATTGAAAACACAGTTTTTGAAAAAAAAATCGTAAGAAGTTTAATGGAGACGTGGAAAAATTGTTTGAGTACTTATCCTAAAGTGGGATGTGGTTTTATCGAAATAGTCAGTAAACTGGTTCACTATCAGGGATCTTTAAAAAATGGGTTCCTATTTTTTGTAGATATTCAATCCACTTGCTTCAAGCAAAATGATTGAATAAAGTCATTGATTACATTCCATGACATTTGGAACATATTTCCATGATTAAGTGAATTAAGTCTTGGATATCTCTACTGATTGTAATACTTTCCAGCATGGTTTTTGACATCATCTTTTGGAAAAAAATATCCTCTCCTCTATCTCTAAATAGTATGAAAACTGCGTCTGTCCTCATCATTTTTATTTATCCGGCGATTACTCCTTCCATTGCTCGTGTTGCTAATTTTTCATGTAAAACATTACGTTTTTTCATTTAATATACCTATTTGAAAAAGTTAATGTTTATTGAGGTTGAAAAGTTGATAATCATAAATAACCAAATTAATACATAAATTTAATATAATATAGTTTCTTTTTTTGAATTGTATTCACACCAAAGGTTCCAAATATTCAGTTATTCCATAATCATGAATGTTGGCTGTGGGTATTTTTAGTTAACCAATTACAGCTTTTAGAGGCACCTTGATTGAGAAAAAATTCTCTAAGGCATAAAATGCAATCACTAAAAACAAATTAAGATATTCCTTCTTTGCACAAATACGGATTTTCATTCCTATAATCACTTTTTGATCACTTTTTGGTTATCTTGGCAACACTGAAAATGAATATGGAACCTTAAATATCGAATTATTTGCAGTTGTTTTGTTGACAATTGCAAATAACGAAATTGATTGCAATTTTCTGTAAAGAAAGCTTCCTTTCAGAAATGTCATGTCTCTTGTCTTGCTCATTTCAATAGAATTTCGACATCCGTATCTAAATAGCAAGATTATGTGATTGAAATGAATCAAAATGAATTCCTTCAATCACCACCTTCTACTATTAGACCTGCATCATAATCCTGGTCAAATGCACTAATAAGCGTGCAAAATCTTCAAATTAAAATAGGCCTGTTATAGAATTTGTTGCTAGGTAACGACTCCAAGATCCCCCTTTCATCAAGTTTGTCAAATGAGCCTCCATGTCAATGATGCGTGACATCAGATGTCTATTACCTACTTGATTAGATCATTATCCTGATATAAAATTCATTTCCAGTGTTCTTTTTAAAGTCACATAATAAACGTGTACCTACAACGTTAAGGATGCTTCACTTCGCGTTATAACCTTAAAATCGTTGCTAGTGCTTTAAAGGCACACTTGTATCATAAAATTCTATTTCGCAATATTTCGCTCAAGATATTTTAGTTCGTTTTCAGTGCCCTGTTTTCGAGACTTTTTTGTTATCCAATTCGTAATTCAACACATGACAAAGAAACTGGCATGTCTGTATTACTTTCGTAATACTCAAGATAACAAAACGAACTAAAATGGAAGTAAAGGGGTATTTTTTAAATGGAACACTCTGTATATTTCATGCACTTTGAAAATATCCAACAGTATGCTTGTCACATCTTATTCAAGTCGTTCTAAGTGATCATGATGTGCCAATATCTACACAAAACGGAACACAACGCGCCAACAGTGCAATGAGAACTATGAACGAAATTGATATTCCTAAATTATAGGGATTTTTTTTTTGGAAATTGGTTATATGCAAAACATCTTGAATTGATCATAAAATATACAGGGTTTCCCATTGAAACAGAACTGCATTCCAATATCTAAGAAATAGACGAACATTTGGCAACAACGCTATTGTAAAAAAAATCGAAATTACCTCCAGATTGCCACCAAAAATGTTGTTCAACTATCTTGAGTATTACAACAGTTACAAAGGCGATCCACTATATTTTGGCACCTAGTATACAGTGAGTGCCAAAACTTTTGCACCATATAGGTAACATTTTTATTATCTATTTTCCATACGATTTTATTTTTCAAAAACTTTGGAACGTTACAGAAAACTTTCATTGGAGGCATCAGATTTCTAAATTCCCGAACAGCAAATAAGGGAGAACTCAAAATAGGAATATTGATCGATATCCACATTTGGAATCACAGCCCCCTAAGTAAAACACATTTTTCTCAATATTTTTATGTTTTTGTCCTCACAAAGAATACTTACTAGTTAGTCTCAAATACACCTTAGGGATCTCCTTATCATCATTTTAATAATATTTCAATGCAAAATGGTGATTACTGCAGGTTTTTTGTTGCAAATTAGTTATATCACTCCGTACGTACCTAATGGAGAAAATTGACCCCCCTCCCCCGCCCCTTGAGAGCTACATTGACATGTGTAAACTACCTACTAAAAAGTGATTCCAAAATATTGCTTTCAATTAGGAACAATTTTTCTCAATAAACTTTTTGATATTATCGAAAATAAGGATACTTGTGATCAAAATTCCTTTTTCTATCATCCCCTGTATACCGATTGGGAATATAAAAATTTGATGCAAACGGTGATAGTTTTTTGCAATGTATCAACGTTTTTGAAAAACAAAATTTCCAGACAAATGGATAATAAAAATGTTTCCTATATGGTGCAAACTTTTTGACACTCCCAGTGTACCATATTTGAAATTTCTCATTTTCTGTATTTTTTAGATTCAATTAATATTTTTGAATTTGCTAAAATCTGTTTAAAGTAAAGTAACAACAGAGTTATCAACGATTGGGATTCCAGCCTAATATAATAACACAACGTTATTCAGAATAAGTGATTTGAAACCAGAAAATTTAATTGAAAATGTTGATGTAGAAAACATTTTATGTCATAAATCACTTTCCATAATGAGAGCGAAGAGTGCCAACATGTTCGAGGAATACGTGTGGAGACGATATTCCTAGACTTTGTTATTGATTTTATAATTCCAATATAGCAAGTTCAAGTGCCAAAACAAAAAAAAGACAACCTGGTTGCGTTACTCACCTACAGTTCAGAAGAAAATTATTGAAATGTAATATGATGATAACAAATAACTGAAATTGTTCAAAAGATACAAGGTGAGTTGGAACTTGACCGACAATTTTCGTGTGGTTATTCCTTTTCTCAAATGTCAATTTTGATAAGTGCTTTCTGATGATGCTAACTTTATTGTCGAAACGAGTGTCCAGTAGAACTGATATATTTTTGACGTTTGGGTGGCTAAATTCGCTTTTGTTTATGTGAAGTAAATAATTATTTCATCTAGGGATTTCTATTTCATTCATCATCAATTTCTCACAATTATTTGTGTTGACCAACTATTTTTCAGTAAGATTCACTTTACTCCTAAAAGAGAGGATATAGGTACCCTTTAAATTTTTGGAATTTTATCGAGACTAGAACTCTTAACCTTGGAATACTCCGGAAACGGTCTCACTATACAAACAGCCGTATGCATAGTCAATTCCAGCGACTCGCCGGAGTTTCGCCGCTCGCTACACAAGAACTATAATGCACAGTCGAGCTCCAAATAAGTGGTACATCGCCAGCGTTTCGCCAAAATGTGACTTATCGCGTAGTTGTCCCTTTTTTGGAGCTCGACTGTGCATTATAATCCTTGTGTAGCGAACGGCGAAACTCTGGCGAGTCGCTGGCGATTGACTATGCATACGGCTGTATGAATTGCTACAATCTTACTTGGCGGGACGAAAACAAATCATTAAAACTTCTTCATCTCTAGCCAATATAACCTGCGAAGTTCCACAGGGATCGGTGCTTGGCCCAATATCATTTATTTTGTATAAAAATGATTTTATAACCGTGGACAACTCTGGTAAATTTTCCTTATTATATCGCAGTGTGTTTTGTTTTCAAAAATAAATCTTTTTTTAAATCTGAAGTAGTAGAGTAAACCTATGAAACCCGCATGAAAAACAGTTTGCTTCTATTCAAGTCCAGTATATCAAAGGGGCCTGCCTCTTTAATGATATGGGCAAATTATTAAATACTCTTCCTAAAGCAATATAGAACTCGAGAAATATTCATACGTTCGAGAGGGGAATGAAACAGTTATTATTATTAGAAGAATTTTATAATGATTTCTGATTTATGTTACAGAGACAATTCTTATCTATTTCAAACCATTGTTTTTATTTTTACCTATGTCGTTGTCTGTTCTTTCGCATGTTATATTCATTATTTAAACCTTTGAAACAATTTTCATTACAAGAATACAAATAAGCATAGCATAGTATAGCAAAGTAACCGTATTATGGACGTATTTTTGTATTTATGTAACGTTTGTTAGTATTTTTAACTGAGCTTTATCTCTTCTTCAGACAATAAAGCGTATTATCAGTCTATGTGTCTATCTATTTCGATGCTCCTTCACATTCTCAGTAGGCTAATAATGATTCACTGATTATTCGCAGTGACTCAATATAATCCAAAACTATATGCACCTTATCATCAACCAGTCATATACCTAATCTTCAAATCGCGGAAGATGAGTTTTGTCATCTTGTTTGCTCGAGTTTCTCAGTGATATATTACCTCGACCTTATATTCCATTTAAATCAAAATTGATTCATCATTACTGAAATAATAAACCCGTTAGTATTTTTGAATATAATACCCCAAGTATGGTCATATTGCTAACCTAGTTACTTTAATCCGTCTGAAAAAATTCTAATTCCAATGCTGTGAATGCAAGCGTTCTAATTTTTCATTAACACAGCATTCATACCATACTCGATTTACTTGATTCAGGTACAGACAGTGCCGTACCATTGACAATTCTGAAGGCCGTACATATAACACTTAAAGTATATTACACTACACTGTATTGACTTCATTCTTACAGTTTGTCACTCAGTAGTGACAGATGGGCCGTCATTGTACAAGTGTCTGAAGATAGCAACAATATTTATATTCTGTCGAAATCCTCTCCTCCCTAGCAAATATTTGACAAAGACCAATTTTGAATAGGATCAGACCATAATCACAAAACCCGACCGCCATCTTGGAGCCCCCATCTTGAATTTATGAATTTTGCATCTCCGGCCCCGAAAATCCCCTCGTACCAGTTTTGAATGGGATCTGACCATAGTCACAAAACTCGTCCGCCGTCTTGTAGCCGCCATCTTAAATTCATAAATTTTTCACACAAAAATCATAATCCCCGACCCTGAAAACCTCACATACTGATTTTGAATGGAATTGAACGAAACTCCGACATCTTGAGTTTATGAATTTTCATAAAAATTCATGATCTTCGATCCCGAAAATCCCCACCTACTAATGTATGAATTTTATTTGCAGGGTGTGAAATGAAACCTTCGCCATAAATTAAAAAAATTCACATGCTCTTTCTTAGGTCGAATATTCCTCGTGAAAATGTGTAAATTTGCAAAATGCGAAGTAAAATATTAAATGATAACTTTACTATAGGACAAATTGGTGAAAATGTGGTTTTGAAATAGACGCAAAAAAATATTCCAGGTATTTTGAGTGCTTTCTCTTGTCAACTTGAGGTCCAGACATCCAGAAATTTCACCTGCAGTAGGGTGGATAACAACTGAGATAGTTTAGTCCCAGTAAATTCTATCGTTTAATGAAGAACTGCGCTTCTTTAGCAGGGACCATTTTTTTAAAATAATTTGCAACCTATAAATTACTGACTATTTAGTGTTTATGGCTGAGCATTATAGTATTAAAATACTGAACATTCAAATGTGATCCCTTTGTTTATTCACAGTTCTGTAAATGCACTAACGCATTCCAATGATATTATGCAAAGTATACATACAGTGTATTTTATTTATTCACTGCCACTATCTCTACTTGCAAACTTGGTTTACTATCTTTGTGTATAAAGCGAGTAAAGCGATTAGATTTTTAAATTATTATATCCATGTATAAATGGATATAAACACCCATAAGTTTCCAACAGAAAACAACTTCTGCTCTCTACGATCCTAGAATTATATGTGTTAGATTTCTGTGCAAAGCTTCTACAAGAAATCAGTATTTTTTCTAATCCGTCTGTCATTTTTATGATAACAGAATCTACATTGTGTTGATGGGAAAATGTTGTGGTTATATCAACTCATTTTTCATACTCATTCGCTAAAATATTCTATGTGATACGTGAATTGAATATTTCTGGAATCACATTGGCAATGTCGCAAAATTAGAATCGCCTTTCCGTCAATTCCATTGTTACCAACCTGACAACAGAAATGACAGATATTCAGTAAACAAAACAGCATGAATTTGTTGATTTTGTATTTGCTGGAAAAATAATCAATTTGTTGATAAAAAACTGCTTTCAATGAAAAAAAAAAGTGTAAAACTGGTGAATTAGGGTGTGTATATTGTGCTGGTGAAAATAAGGAGTCACTTGAGTGTGTTTTTCGAAGAAGAAACGTGTACCAGAAAATGCCAATTTTCATTCAAAAAAGGCCCGTATCTCCGAAATTACTTGAGACCGCCAAAAATTTCATTTGGATTTTTTGTTCAGGAGGTCAAACTACGTAAGTCCCAAAAGAATTTTTTTTTGTAGCTTGTAGCGCCCGGTTAACGGAATTTTACCAATATCGGTTCCGAAAGTATACTTCTGGCATATTTTGGAGAACATACCAGACAAAAGAAGCCGTCTACTTTATGGGCAATGTACAGTATGATACGAACGATGCTAGAAATTGAAGAAAAAACTGATATTTCGAAACATGGAAAACTGCTAGCCTTCCTAAAACAACAAGAAATCGAACGTATTTTCGAGGAAGAATATAGAGGATTTTTTAAATAAAGTTCCAAATAATCTTTCACCGATAAAGGTGAGTTATTTGTGATTCTTTGAAAAGGTATTTAAAAAAAAACAAGCGTGTTTGAGCTAATACAAGTATACTGGTATCATGGTATTATTTTTTCTTATTGTTTTAGGTAGCATTAATAATAGGCGTATCTGGAGCTTGTCGGACTGACGAATTAGTGAAATTGAAAATGTTGGATGTGGCTTTTTTGAAGAAAAAATTCCATATTCTAAAACACATACAAATAGATCATTTCTCATTACTGATCCAGTATGGGTGAAGATCATTCGAGACTACATAAATTTGAGAAAAAACATAGAAATCGATGGATTTTTGTTCAGCTCAGAGGAGGAATAGCAAGAAATCAACCAATTGGACACAATACAATAGCTAATTTTCCCCAAAAAGTTACTACTTTTTTCAATTTAAAGAACTGGGAAGGCTTCATAGAACACGCACTCAGAAGAACCGCCGCTACGTTACTTGCCAACAGTGGTGCAAGTGTACTCCAATTAAAAGGCTGGGAGGATGAAAATCTAGTACTGTGGCAGAAGTTGAGTTTTTTTTTGGATGGCTCAATAGAGAATAGAGAGATATTGCAGTACTAAATAACGCCGGCAGTAATAAAGTCAACGTTATTTTGACATATACGCATGCGCACTGTGAATCTGGAATAAGGACAACTTTATTAAAATACTGCCTGCCTTTATTAGTGGACGTTTAAAGCGAGAATTAATATTCCTCTATTTCCATTTCGGGTGAGATCGTAAATTATCGTGACATGATCAGTGGATGAAACATGGCTCTGACTGATAAATATACTAGATTTTCAACAACAGTCGACATAGAAGTTCGTTTGGGCAATTCTATTATCTTCTAATTCTGAAATTAATTATGCAGAGAGAAAAATCCAAGAGACAAATTTGATTTAGGTTAAGAACGCATCTGTCAATCATGAGTAAATAAGGGACGAACAGATGAAACTTGCAATATCTCTGTTTTTAATCACAGAATAGTGGCAGTCACTATTGAAATATAGTTGCCTTAAATACTGACTGGCGTTATTGCAATATCTCTCTAATAAAACGAAAACAGCCACTATGCTGTCCCAATGTGCCATGTCTTTCGTAGCCCAAAGAGACAACTGTTGGAGGGTCCAGCGCTGGTACAGGCCTAAATATTTCAATAAACGCTTGCAATAATTTTTTTTAACGATTTTTAACGATTAATATCAATAAGTAGTTTGTTGTATTTTAATTCATTGTTGTTCTTTATTGTTTGCCATTAAATAGGTATTATAAAATTTGTCAACAAAATGTGTTATTTTTTTAAATATAAAAAATATTCATCTAGAATAGATGAAATGAGGGCAGGAAATGAGGGCGGGAAGTGAGGGCGGGAAGTGAGGTCGGGAAGTAGAGGTGTGTAATGTGACACTTCCCAACCTTCAATGGCGTTAGTAATGACAGCATTACATATATGGTTGTAAATAAACATTATCTACTATATTACATCGGATATTTCCCAAACTCTGATCTAACGACATACATTTCAATGGAAATGTTGGAATTACAACATATAGGTACAGGGTGTTCATTAAGTACTAGTACAAACTTTAAAGGGTAAATCTTTGAATAATTTAAAGATGAAATGTTCATATGTACATGTGTCCGCAAATATTTTGTTTCGAAGATACAGGGTGTTGAAGGTGAAATTTAATTTTCAAATTACTTTGAATAACTTTTGCAAAAAATTAATTTTTTGCACAAAATTTGGTGAACGGGGTTTTTTGAGGTGAGAAATCGAAATTTGGTATTAATTTTTATTAAGCACTCAGAGGAGAAATCGAAATTTGGTATTAATTTTTATTAAGCACTCAGAGGGCACTGCGAACGCTATCATTATTTATTTTAATTTGCCCTTACTTTTTTGTCAGTAAACTTTAGAAAGTTTTTATGGTCAAATCTCATCTTTACGCCTTTTCTAAGCAAAAAAGGTATACAGCTCAACAACGGTAGGAACAACCGATTTGAGAAATTTGCAAAGTTTTGCATTGATGCAGGTTATGAAGTCACCTAGACGCCAGATGAAGTTGCTCTGAACTCTCCAGAAACTGAATATGTGATAGATCCTGCTAAAATAAACGACTTTTTTTCGACGAAGATGTATCGAGAAATAATTCTTTCTCGATATACAAAATGTTGAAAAACAGATATTTTTTTTTTCAAATTCAACACTCTGTATTTGAGAACGAATCAATTTTCGGTATATCTTGACAGAAAAAAGTTTTTGTGAAGTTCTGAGCAACTTCATCTGGCGCCTAAGTCACTCCATAACCGCATCTATGAAGAAATTTGCAAAGGACCCCGCACAAATCAAATAAGAAATGGATCCCTGTCGAATTGGCTGAAATTTGGATATGTAGTTTAAACCCTTCTAATTAAAAGTCTCCATTGGCCCGAGACCTAAAAATGGACAGCTTTTTAGGTATCGAAGGTCAAAAGTTGCGAGTGATGCAGATCTCTCACGCGATCAAAAATGAATTCGCATCTCTTATTTGGGTTGTCTATTCAACCCCTCTCGTGTGCGTATGGCGATCTCACATTTGTCGGCATTTTCTTCTAAAAATGCGAGTATAAGAATCTTGAAAACATTAGCTTTTGTAGAAACTTGACGTTTATTGACAATTCAGAAATTAGCCTTATTCCTGTCAAAAAACAAAGTCATCGCCATTATACATGTTAAAAATCAAATGTGATCGCTTGGGAGATTTGCACTAGTTGCAACTTTTGACTTTCGATACCTAAATAACTGTCCATTTTTAGGTCTCGGGCCAATGGAGACTTTTGTTCAGAAGGGTATAAACTACAACATATCCAAATTTCAGCCAATTCGACAGGGATCCATTTCCCATTTGATATGTGCGTGGTCCTATCTCAAAAAAGCTTGTCTCTAGCGTGTATACCTTTTTGATTAGAAAAGGTGTGGGAATAAGGTTTGAATATGAAAAATTCTAAAAGTTTATTCTAAAAAAATTTAGGGCAAATTTAAATAAATAATAAGCATTGGTAGTGCTACATAAAAATTAATACCAAGTTTTGATTCTTCGCCTCAAAAAAAAACATTCGCCAAATTTTGTGCGAAAAATTAATTTTTAGCAAAATTCATTCAAAATAATTGAAAATAAAATTTCATCTTTAATACCATTTATCTCCGAAACGAAACATGTTCATATGAAATTAGTCAAAGAATTCCTCCCTGAAGTTTGTACAAGACCCTGTATATTTGAACAAATTACTCAATGGGGAATGTTTTTCTACAAATTTTCAATTTGATTTTCAGCATGAAAATTTCGTGGAAAACGTGTCAATCAAATTATTCCAATTTAATTTTATTATTGCACGCCTGAGACTAGTATTTCCATAAATTGATAAAACAAGGAGCAGTGACCGAAAAACATTGGACAAAATTTCTGATATGATTATAGTCGGCAGAAAAGTAATTGAAGATAATAATAACCGCAAACTTCAATGAAAATTACGTTACTGACCTTCGCACCGACTTGATTTCCGCACTGACCGGCCTGTAGATGAACGATTTCCCTCATGTTTCGATTGTCTGGTACTAGTACTGGAGAACAGTTGAGAATCGCCGACTGCTGCTGACTGAACAACTGAACGACTTCGGGTTCCGCTGGAGGCGACAGCGACGCTTTGGGGCTTCGCGTGAACGGGGAAGAATCCGTCGAAACTCGGGGATCGCGTTTCACAAATAATAAAAGAAAGTCGAGTGCGGCGCTGCTGAGGAAGGCGTGACGGCGTCTTGGAAACCGGTTAAAAAAAATAAATTTGGAAAAAAAAATTACTTACCAATGGAAAAATACGAAGGGGCAGAAGGGCCACGAGCAATTTTTTTGGAATCCCGACTTTAATCTCGCACCCCCGAATTTAATCCCCCCGACTTTAATATCGGGGGTCCGACTTTAATCTTGGACCCCCGACTTTAATCTCGGGGGTCCAACTTCAACCTCTCACCCCTGACTTTCATCTCGTACCCCCGACTTTGATCTCGAGGGTCCGACTTTAATCTTGGACCCCCGACTTCAATCTCGGGGATCCGACTTTAATCTCAATCCCCCGACTTCAATCTCTGACCCCTGACTTTAATCTCGGGGGTCCGACTTTAATCTCGGACCCCCGACTTTAATCTCGGGGGTCCGACTTTAATCTCGGATCCCCGACTTTAATCTCGGAGGTCCGACTTCAATCTCAGGGGTCCGACTTTAATCTCGGACCCCCGACTCTAATCTCAGACCCTCGACTTCAATCTCGGAGGGTCCGACTTCAATCTCGGACCCCCGACTTTAATCTCGGATCCCCGACTTTAATCTCGGGGGTCCGACTTTAATTTTGGACCCCCGACTTCAATCTCGGACCCCCAGCTTTGATCTCGGGATTGGACTGTGCTCTCAGATTCTAGAATTTTTACCAAGGAGTCTCTTCATAAAGCTATATAGACACAAAATGAAAAGTTTTTTCTCCTTCACTATTGGTTAAAAGGATAAGGTATCCTGATTTTATTGCAATTATGAACAGGGTGTTCATAAAATCATATGTGGAATTATCTGTGACTGGAAGACAAATTTCAGTCGCTATTTTCCATCGTTCAAGATAACCTATTGGAAGGTTTTTATGTTGAGAAGGGAAACAAACATAACTCCACTGGAAAGAACTTTTGATAAAAATTAAGCAATTTTTTTGTATGGTAACAAAAAAAAACTATTCGAAAGTGGACTTTCATTGTCTAAAAAAAAGAACAAAGAAAAATGCAATTTTTAATCACGTCATTATACACTTGATAACGACTGTAGATTTTAACAGTTGAAACGTCGTGATCAAAAATTGCAGAGAATTGAATTTTTCTTTGTTCTTTTTTTTACACAATGAAAGTCCAGAATAACCTTACTTAAAAAAAACTACTTCCCTAGCTAAAGCCACGCAGGACATTGAACTATATCTGATAGATATGGTTTTATAATAATAACAGCCGCCCTCTTCCCACACAGGCTATGCCTTTGAGCACACACTGTACGAGTGTTTATGAGGAAGTACTATTATTATAACTCGAAAGAATAAATTTTGTTTAATTTTTTTTTTTGTTAGATCTAACATAAAACTAATACTTCCCTAGCTAAGGCCACGCTCGGCATTGAACTACATCTGATAGATATTGTGAAAAGAACCTATTTTGCAAATTTACACTTTCAGGTTTTCTCTTCCAAGTTATTATGGTCTTTTCATAATATCTATCAGATGTAGTTCAATATCCAGCGTGGTTTTTGCCGGGGAAGTAGTTGTTCTGTAAATATTACAAGAAAAAACAGCTTAATTTTCATCGTAGGTTTCTACATTTCCAGAGGAGTCATTTCGTTTCAATAGACGAGGAAAGTGATGACGTCACAAATGTCATTCTTGTCAAAAACTGATTCCAAACAAACATCCATCAAATTTAAATCAGCTTGTCTGATTGTTTATATGAAGATTTTTCAACTTCTTTTGCTTGAGAAAACAAAATCTAAACAACCTCCAAAGCAGCAAATTATCAACAGAGAAAGTCACCTAAAATTCTTTGTTTGGAATCAGTTTTTGACAAGAATGACATTTGTGACGACACACTTTCCTCGTCTATTTTCAGTTTAGGGTGTTTCCCATTTCGATAATGTATCTATTATTGTATGGGACAAATAATGTTGAATTTGGTGTATCTAATTAATATATCTGTTTACTTGGGGGGCGCTTTAACATTTCAAAAGCTTACTTCTGTAGCGTTTCAATACATGGGACATTTATTCTTTGCTTCATTGCTAAACCACATGTGAACTCATTATTGAAGGGTCCTGAAGATTGTTTAAAAATAATTGTTGTTGTTGTTTAAAATTGTTTTTTACGTTAACCAGATGTCGTCCCCTTACGAACGGCAGCCCTCAAAAGTCGAAACTTGTGCGAGCCAAGGATTAACGAGGTCTTACCTTTTAACGTGCGATTCCTAGCACGATCCGAGGAGAATATCGAAAGGAGGTCCGTTGGCCACCCATCCAAACCACGGCCTCGCATAGCGTTGCTTGGCTTCAGATATCGGTGAACCGGCGCTCTCCGTTCGAGCTATCCCCGCGGATTAATGATGAAATGATTAAAATTCGAAACGTCGCGTCGGTCAGAAAATATAAGTCTCAACAAACTATCTGAACACATCAATGTAACTATTCTCTTCCAGGCTAAGATCCGGCGCCAGATATATACAGGGTGATTTAGAATGAGACCAACAAACTCCGTGTGCTGATTCTTTATATAAACATAAAATGATTTTTGTTGTTTTTTCAAAATTTGTTCTTTCCGTCAACCGGCTACACCTTTACGAGCAACTCTTATAAGTCTCCGTCAAACTGGTGTGAGCTAGAAGAGACCTGGCCCTTAATTTTCAACGTGTGACAAGCAAACGTTCGACCATCACTATCACCATAAATAGATGTTTTGATTCGCCTTCCGACTGAAATCCCGAGATTAAATTCGGACCCCCGGGGTTCCGAGATTAAAGTCGGGGCTCCGAAATTAAAGTCGGGGGACCGAGTTTAAAGTTGAGGGTCCGAGATTACAGTCGGACTCCCGAGATTAAAGTCGGGGGTCCGAGATTAAAGTCGGGATTCCAAAAAAAATTGCTCGTGGCCCTTCTACTCCTCCGTAGAAAAATACTTATGAATAACTTTTCCATGGCCTTCTTAGTTCATAGCATGATCCTTCCTGTCTACATACTCCTAAATGAGTTATTTTCCCTCGTTAAGATTTAAGCTCCCATTAATCCCATTAATCTCAATATCTCAATTTTTATACTACGACCTTTAGAGAGTAGTATAATACGGTTCTCACTGGGGACCCCAACTTTTTTATTTGACGTTATACCGGGTGATAATAAGACTAGGGCCATGACTAAATCTCCTTTACTCAACAACCGATTTGGATGAAATTTGGTACATGGATATGAGACAATATTTCGGATGGATTGACACACATACGAAAACAAAATGGCCAGAATAGCCATCAATTTCGATTTTTCCAATGAAACACCCTGTGTGTTTAATGTTATTCGGATTTTACGGCTCGACGTCTATTATTATTTTTTGTGCACAGGAGGCCTTAATCAGGTTAAAATCTATTCTAATTGATATCATTAACTTATAGTAATAGTCATTTCATCGATAAGATCAATAAGAAATCCTACAACAGGAATTGAAATTTTTTAAACGCAATTTCAACGAAAAAAAATTTTTTTATACTTACCGAGGGCCATTTTGCCATTCGATAGAGAAGTTAATCGCCCATTCAACGGTATAAATTATGTATCACTGAAGTTCGTGAAAGGTAGAGAGTCATCCCACAAAATAAAATGAACCTGAAAAAATTGGTATTGATATCTATTAATTTTTTCAAACTCTACTTCAGAATGGTAACAATGAACTATCAAACATATTCGACTGGAAAATCGACAGGAAAGATACTGAAACACTGAACGTACAAATTTTCAATAGAACAGTTTCACAACCAGCGAAAAGTCATTTTATTTCGTGAGCAGAAATTTCCTGAACTGCACGCTGAACTCTATCACTCAACTGTTCCAAAGTAGTAGGTCTTCTGGAGTATACTTTGGATTCGATGTGACCCCATAAAAGAAGTCAATAGAGGTTAAATCGGATGATCTAGGTGGCTATCTAATCGGACCATTTGTTCAAATGCATCTTTGTCCATAGGTATTATTCAGATATTCCCGAACAATATTAGTATTATGTGGTCCTGCACCATCCTGTTGATGTTCTCAGGTAGATCGTTGATATTATCCTGAATAGCATTTTCTAAGAATGTCCCTATAATTCTTACCCAGATGTTGAATCCAAATCTTTCTTGGAAATTATCTTCTCTCATCAACCTAGGATTTTCTTGAGCCCAATACCTTGTATTATTCCTGTTGAACATACCATTATTCGTAAACAATATCTTCGAGACGATATCATTATTAAAGTCGTGATGATGCAAAAGCTAATTACAATACGTTAGTCTCCGTTCTGCAAACTGTATTTGTAGGAGCGATATCTATGTTTTTTCAGTATTTTTCTGGCCTTTGGAGAGGCACTTTTCACAATCAACAAAACGAGATGACAAGTAAAATTGATATTTCACTTTTGACGTGATATTAAACTCATATTGTTTTCCATTATTCCATGGCTACCTTTCATATCATCACACCTAACGAATCCCATGGAATTCGGAAGCATCGTAGGAAGAATTTGTACAGAACCAAATTTAATGAATGATTGTTTTTAGTTTTGAACAAAAAGGAAGTGGTACATATTGTATGCCGTTGAAAACGTAATTTCATTCTATATCGAATGGCAAACTGGCCCTCGGTAGGAACCATTTGAAACAATGATTTTTTCGTTGAAAATGAGTTCAAAAAATTTCAATTCCTGTTGTAGGATTTCTTATTGATCTTATCGATGAAATGACTAATATTATGAGTTAATGATATCAATCAGAATAGATTTTAAACTTATCAAGGCCTCCTGTTCACAAAAAAAATTAATAATTTGTTTTTTTTATTCGTGAAATAAAAATTTGGCGACACTGTCCTATGTAATTTGAGCCGTAGAATCCGAATAACGTCGAAAATACAGGGTGATCTATTTGAAAAATCGAAGTTGGTGGCTATTCTGGCGAAACCCAAAGTCGGCCATTTTGTTTTCATATGTGAGTCAATCCGAAATTTTGTCTCATATCTATGTACCAAATTTCATCCAAATCGGTTGATAAGTAAAGGAGCTGTAGGCATGGCCCTAGTCCCATTGTCCCCCCCCCCCCCCCACATTGACCCCTGTCTGTTGAAGGCACTTCAAACCTTTATATTTTCCGATCTCTTGGAGATATCGCTTTGAAATTTGAATCATTTCAATAACTCGAGGACCATATTTGTCAATTTTAAAGTTTTTCGCAATCGGAAAATCTTGAAAAATTTTAAGGGGTTTTTTTTGTTTATTCCTCCGACGATACAGGTTCAGGTATTTTCTGAAGATATACTTCAATATGTCCTACAGAAACGTATAGTTTTTGAGAATGGTCGAAATAGCTATTTATGATACAAGTTCGTAAAGTAGGACTTTTTTGTATGAGCGTGAAGTTTGTTGAATGAGGCGCAGCTGAGTTTATATTGTTTATTATATTGCCAAATTGTAGCAATTATATCATTAATTTGAATGTTTAATGATATGAATTATCGTCGTATTATCGAATAAAGACTTCCGAGTTATATTTGACGCAAAATACTGAATTTTTCAATAATGCATAAATGTATGAACAGTGTGTAAAAAATTACTTTACGAACAGTTGATGATTTTACGCACAGGTGATTTTTTTCCGCGCTTGTGTGAAAAATTATTACTTTACGCACTGTCGGCAGTGCGTAAAAGCTTAGTTTATGCACTGTCGTAGAAAATAGTATATTGTGCAACAAGTGCAGAACAGTGCTAATTTCTCACGAGTTTGAAGAAGTTGCGGCACGAGCGCAAGCGAGTGCTGCAATTCAAACGAGTGAGAAATTGCATTTCTGCTCGTGTTACACACTATACTTTTTCTACAACACCCTTTTTGATAAAAATAATACTATACTATAAGACGGAATGAAATGTAAGTGACTCATTCTTAGCTTTATGATGCCCAAGAGAAGCAAGGGAAGAGAGAGAGGATTTTAAGCCGCTCTCATTCTTGTTTTTTCTGATATTTCTAATATTAATAGTCGATTTTAGCATTGAATATATTGACCAGAGAGAAGAGGCTTTTCTTGATTTGGATAGTTCTTCAAAATATGCCAAAATTATATTTTCAGAAACACTTTTAGTTTTGTATTTTTCCTTCCAATACATAAACTGTTTGTATGCATTTTCATATTTTCCTCTTGAAGTTGAAGGTAGTAAATTCAATGACAATGAATTAACTTGTTCTCTTAGTTCTGGCGGAGTATTTTCAATTTCAGAACTGTCGCTATCCATTTTAGTTCAGTCTCATTAAAAAATGACGGGACAAGAATATTTCACGAATATTTTATGCTTGACGTTTGTTGACATTCAAATGATTCGATAGATGTTGCTCCGTTGCCTAGCAATGGATAGTGTGTATGTGGGTATTTGAGACAGCAGTAGTGATGTCTATGATTTTTGTTCAGAATATTATGATTTTGTACGACAATTTCCCTCATATTATATAAACCAATAGACTTTGTCTATTCATTCTTGAAGTTGCCTGATCGAATATCCCTTCGAAATGCAGAATTTTCAAAATATACTTTCACCTTGCTGTCACGAAAACTGTATTGCTTACAAATTAGGTACTGAAAAATTTTGACACAGAAATGTCACTTTGTGGCACAGAAATGTCACTTTGTGGCACAGAAATGTCACTTTGCGGCACACTAATGTCAAATTTCAATTATTGTGAGAAATAATCATGTTTGCGAACGTAAAACTATGCAGAAAAGCATGTTTTGGAGTGTGGTTGTAGAAAAAAGAGTTTTTATGGCGATTTTCCGAAACATGTCGATTAAAAAAAATACGCCCAACCATTTATTTAATCTGAATTTTGAAGTTTTAATCTGAATTTTGGGTAGAGCTTGAATAGATGACCAAATCCTACTAGAACTATTTTTTTCACGAAAATTATCGGAAAACCAGGAAACCCTAAAAAATCTATAAATCGAATTTTGCATTTTGGAGAATACAAAATATCTCAGAAACAGTTGATAATTTACCTAGAAATCATTTTTGACCGCCTTTAGAAAATCTACAAAATATGCACAAGAATTTTTTCCGTAAAATCAAGAGTCTGGGAAATATTTCATAAAAAAGGATATCGAGAAATTGACCATATTAATGAAACAAATGAAAATCTGAAAATTGTTTCGGATACGTCTTCACAAGCCTCACTGATATTTCAAAACCGTTTTTATCCAACACGATTAAAAAGTGGAAAAAAGATGAAAAAATTTAAAAAATTTAAAATCCTCAAAAATTCAAAAACGAAGATATAATACTTTATACAGACAGTTTTATTGTCCTTGGGCTAATGTACAAAAAATGTATGGAAAGTTTATTCATATTTTGAAAAATTGTAATTTTTTTATAATAACTGGAAGATGGCGAGAGATTTTGAAATTTCCTTTTTGACCGTCTTCTGAAAATTTTTTTCCGTGACAGTCCGGGTAATATTTAACAAAAACGAAAACACCAAAAACTCGCAAACTAAACGAGATATCGAAAAAATCTATATGAAGAATTGTATTGTTCTCAAACATGTCTACAAAAAGTTCATTCGTGGAAAATAAAAAGAATATTGATTTCTTTTATAAAACCACAAAAAACTCAAATATTGCGAAAGACTTTCAAATTTTACAGGATACCTTTTGTTATCGCCTTCTGGAAACGTCCTAAATGGAGATGAATTTTTTCCGTCAATATCTCGAGAAATATTTCCAAAAAACGAAAAATTCACTTGAAAAAATTTTACCGTTTTTTTCTAAAAACCTCAAAAACTCGAAAACGAAATGAGATATCGAAAAACTTTGCTTAAAAGTTTCATTGTCCTACAACAAATAAGTAAACAAAAAGTGTAAAGGAAGTTTTTTCATATACTTATTGAAAAAAAATGAGATATGGACTTGGAATATGCTTATGGAATTTACCGTTTTTTTCACACCAAAAACTCGAAAACTGTATGAGATATCGTATAAATGTCTCATTTTTCTCGAAAAGGTCAAATGAAGTTTTTTCGTATCTGAAAGAATAAAATTGTATTTTTTTAAAATCTTGATCTGAATTAGAACCACATCCTGTCATCCTATGAAAATTAAATTCTACATGTTGGATCAGTTCCGATGACGATACATCAATGTCGAAAAAAGTTGAAGAACTCGCGAAATTGAAATCGGAAAAATCAGTAAAAATAGTGAAAAATATCTGACCGTCGAATATTATGGTTGAAAAATATTTCACCCCCTGTCCCCCCTCAAATGCTAGATAGAGAACGCAGAGGAAATCGGAAAATGTTTCAACAGTTTCGGACATGGAAAAGAATGATAAAAAAAATCGATTGGGGAGATCGCCCCCCTTTTCTGTCACGAAAGCAATTAGGAAAACTCGCAAAATAGAAATCAAGAAAATCCGTAAAAATTGTGAAAATAGTGTGACCATGAAATAATACGGTTCCAAAAAATTTACTCCTTCGAAAGCTAGATAGAGAACGCGTAGAAATTCGGAAAAATTTAAGCGACCGTGCAACTATTTCGCATAAATTGAAATGAACAGACTGAGAAACCTATCCAAAGAAAACTAAAATAGAAATAAATAAATAAACTTGAAAAAAACTTTTTAGAGAAAAGCTTTTATTTCAATTGTACTAAAAAGAAGAAAATTAATTTTCAAGTGAATTAAATCCATCATTTTGTTACATTATAAAATTTTAAATGATATAAAATAGACTACAAGCCCATATAACAATTTGGGGAGGTCATTTGACCCAGGATGAAACATATTCAGAACGATGCTGCTATATGAAAAATTAACCTTAGGTACTATGCCGTCAATTCTTGGTGGTTCAAATGACTGTAATAATAATAATAATTTTTCATCTGAAGATGTGCTCTTCCGACAAAATATTCTTGTACGGCATTCCTCGCGTCGGTAGATTATGAGATAATAATCTCCTAGAACCTACTGCCGTACAAAAATAATGGGACCGGAATCCAGGATTTTTTTTTTAATTTTCGGAAATTAAAATTTTTTTCTGGCTTCCGGTCCCATTATTTTTGTACAGGAGTAGATTCTAGGAGATTATTATTTCATAATCTACCAACGTGAGGAATGCAGTACAAGAATATTTTGTCGGAAAAGCACAGCTTCGGATGAAAAATGATTATTATTATTATTACAGTCATTTGCACCACCAAGAATTGAAAGCATAGTGCCTAAAGTTTTTTTTTTTCATATAACAGCATCGTTCTGAATATGTTTCATCCTGGGTCAAATGACCCCCCCAAATTGTTATATATATATATATATATATATATATATATATATATATATATATATATATATATATATATATATATATATATATATATATATATTATATAGTTACAAACATGAATATTTGACGTCATTTTAATGCAGGTTTCTTCAAAAAACCCTGATTTTAATGCTGTCCCATTGTTTCAATCAAGTTACGACATGACTTCTTATCAAATTGAAATATTATGGATGCTCGGAGAATTTCATTGATCTCATGTATTCTTACCTAACTGGACGTTGCCAGAGAGTTAAACTGAATAATGTATGTTCCTCCTCTGAAATTGTCAAATCAGGAGTGCCTCAAGGTTCAATTCTTGGCCCTCTTCTGTATTTAATTTATACTATTGACATTCTACATGCACCAAAATACTGTCAAACTCAGGCATTTGCAGATGACACTCAATTGTATCACAGTATCAAATGCAAAGATATCGATAATTCTATGAAACAAATAAATGATGACCTTGAATCTATATGTTCTCTATCCGTCAAACATAATCTCAAGCTGAATACTAGCAAATGCCATGTTATATATTTTGGTAACAAAAAACACAGACAATATGTCAAAGAGCACATGGAAATAAAAATAGGAGATGTTATCCTTGAACCGGTTCGTGCAATTAGAAATTTAGGTGTCACATTTGACGAAGACCTTAAATTTAATGACCATATTAATAACCTCTTGAAAAAATCATATTATACCCTGAAAACTATTTATCCTTTTAGGAAAAGCTTATGTTCGAATACTAAAAAACTGCTATGTGAATCGCTGATTTTATCAAAATTCAACTACGGTGACTCTATCTATGGGCCTTTTCTAGATTCAGTCAACCAACGTAGAATTCAACGGGTTCAAAATTCTTGCTGTCGGTACATATTGGGAATTCGAAAATTTGATCATTTGTCAAACGCATTCGCCAACCTTCATTGGGTACCTATGTCAATACGTAGAAATTATAACTTTTGCAATATAATTTTCACAATATTGAACTCTAAATCGCCACCGCCACTATTCAATAAATTGACAAAAAGGTTAGAACTCCACTCATTAAACCTGAGATCTAATCATGATTTACACATCAGCCTTATTCAAAAAGTCCTTTTCGTATCAAGCTGTCCATTGCCACAATGTCATAATAAAAGATTTGATACATTATTCAAAATCTACTTTCAAATGTAAGCTCAAAGAAAAATTGAATATGTGATAGGTAGTGAAATTCGTAATCTTGTGTATCTTTTCATATAGATGTATACTCTTATTCCTTTTTTTTTTCTATTCATACATTCTTTCATTTCATATTCTTAGAAATTACTTTTGGTACTTATTAGGTTAAGTGTAAGAGTAGCTTTAGCTAAACTTCGCCTAAAATGTAATACTATTTGAAATAAAGTCGATATTATTAATATTATTTTTTTTTTTTTCTCCTTAGGAGTGTACCAGTCAGGCCCTGTCTCCGGTGCTCCGACCCATCCGGAGGGCGCGCTGGTGTCGTTAACCCCAATAACCACTCCCTACGTCCGTAGGGTGAGTAATTATTGGGTCCGAGAATCGTGTGCCCTGAGTAGACGGAGCGAACCAAGTATAACGGCCTTCTGCATTCTTGCTGCTAAGATTTCTGCCATATTACGGCAAGCGGGTATTATTTTCAAGTTAGAGAGCAGTGTGTCCATCATTCCACCAAGGACTCCTATAATCAGAACCACCATTTTGACAGAATGGTCCGGATATAACCTGCGGAGTTCAAAGAGAAGATCTCGATATTTAGTCCGTTTTTCCTCCTCTTTTCGAACGATATTCATTTCGCCTGGAGCGGAAAACTCCATGACGAATATCGTTCTACTTTGGTGGTCGAGGAGGACAACATCAGGCTTATTGGCTTGTATTTGCCTGAGGGTGGGGAATGAGTAGTTCCAATAGATTCGGCATCTCTCATTCTCCACCACGGACTCAATATCCCCCGGAGCATAAGGCAACACCGGTGTCTCGTCTATACCGTACGAGTGTCGTAGGTGGTAGTACAACACTCGTAGAGCCGCGTTATGCCTGTGGATATAGGCTGAGACCGCATAAGATGGGCATGCTGATAGTAAATGCATTACGGTCTCAGGTGCCCCACGACATGCCCTGCATCGGGTGTCAGGGACGTCTATACCCATCACGCGACTACGGTAGACAAGGGTGTTGAAGACACCATCCTGGCAGGCCATTATGAATCCCTCGGTCTCCGACTTTAGCTCACTCGACCTGAGGAAGGCAAAGGTCAAGCTTTTGGATAAGCCAAGGTCTTCGATGTTATGAAAGAAGACACCATGCATTGGCTTATCCATATGTAGCTGTAGCAGGACCTCTGTCTCCGCAGCTTTTATGTGAGCTTTTTGCTGAACGGGTCCCAACTCGGTGACAGAGTTTGGGTTAGCCCGTTCAGTGTCGAAAACGAGACCGAGTTCATCGGCCGCACGGGTAGCTGCCTTGAAAAGGAATGCTCCAATGCCTGCTTTCTCATGGTCGCGAACCATGCAGAGAAGGGGATCTGAACTCCTGATGACTTTACAGGCCCCATCCAGAACCATTCTGTTATGCAGACACTCCAAACTCAAAAGTCCACGGCCTCCCCATTGTCTGGGAAAGTATAACCGTGGAACGGACGATTTAGGATGCAAGCTTTTTGTCAATTTAATTATTATTATTATTATTATTATTATTAGTATTATTATTATTATTATTATTATTATTATTATTATTATTATTATTATTATTATTATTATTATTATTATTATTATTATTATTATTATTATTACTTGGAGGCCAGATCACTGAAGTTACGACATGACTTGGATGCGAGCTCACTATCGCCATCTACATGTCGCATCAATTTTGATCCAATTATAATCCCATAAGGTTGACTATCTTCTATATAAACAATGGTAAAACCATTGTTTAAATAGAACATAGTCAATGCCTGTGGAAAAGGTATTGGACACAAACGCGAGTGTCATCTAGCGTGATTAGTTACAAACATGAATATTTCACGTCATTTTGATGCAGGTTTCTTCAAAAAACCCTGATTTTAATGCTGTCCCATTGTTTCAATCAAGTTACAACATGACTTGTAGGCCAGATCACTGAAGTTACGACATGACTTGGATGCGAGCTCACTATCAACATCTACATGTCGCAACCATTTTGATCCAATTATAATCCCATAAGGTTGACTATCTTCTATATAAACAATGCTTGTAGCAGTGTTTATAGAAACAATGCTTGTAGTCTATAATTGATTCTTGGCAAGCTCTTCGAAAATAAAACGTAAGGTGCACGTTTGAGAACATCATTCGGTACGAGATTTTTTGCGAACCTACCACGAATATTATCCGAATAAACGATATACAATAATTCAAAACGTTTCAATTGTTTGATATACTATCTTCTGTCTGAGAGTGTCATCAACGACTTTTCAGTATTTATTCCGATCTTAAGTGTCTCAAATTCCTGTGCGGAGCATGGAATTTCCGCTCAATTTAGAACGTGTAAAATAACATGTCAACGTGTGCTCCAGCCAGAGTGGGGTGGATTCCTTCTAAAATAAACTTCAAGGGAAACGGTGTGCTGTCTGGATAACTTAGCAGAACACCCAATTATTAATGGCTTCTTTCATTGATCCTGAAAAATATAACGTGGCAGTGTCTGAATTGGCTGCATATGCGGGGGCGTATCAGATAAATCTCTGAAGATACTGTGTGAATGAGGATCTTTATATGTTTGTACAGTTTGTTACAGTACTTTTTGAAGAGTATGCATCTTTTTTGTTACGTTTGGAGTTATCCATCTTTATTTTTTGTCACAAAGTCAGTTTGGGATTCTGAAAAATATGAGCAACCTTTAGACATTCTCATCTCACAAATTCTTGAAAACAACAACAACAACGAAAAAACTACAGCCGCCCTTTTCGCCCTTCAGAAAGCTTTCGACACGGTCCAACATGGTGGATTTATGGTGAAGTTTTAGCCGGTGCTCTTCGCAGAGCGGAGCTTGTGAAAATCACGCTTGACGATATTCAAGATAAAGGAAACCTAATTATTGTGAAAATTTCCGATTCGAAAAACCATACCTCAAGATCCTTTGTTATATCTGAAGACATAAATAATGGAACCACCACGCACCGTCGTTTTTTTTATAAATTACAAAAAAGGCAAATGTTCTGTTCAGTGCGTAGGCGTAAACACATTTGGTAAAATGCCTGCAGAGATCGCTACCTACTTAGGCCTACCTAACCCAGAACGTTACACAGGTCACAGTTTTAGACGATCCTCGGCAACCTTTCTAGCAGATTCAGGCGAAGGGATAACCAACATAAAACGTCTTGGAGGCTGGAAGTCAACTGCTGTTGCTGAGAGTTATTTGGAGGACTCCGTAGAACAGCAGAAAACCATCTCGAATAAAATTCTTTTATGTACTGGCAACTTGCAACCGATGCCGTCTCCGTCATCTTCATGCACTTTGCAATCTACGAGTGTTACTCTTAACAGCCAGTACTCTGGACCGGTTATTCTGACGCATTTGCAGAATGCAACAAATTGTGTTTTCAACATTAATATTAATAATAATTAGTGGATTTTCATGGACTGCTTGCCCGAACTCCGCTTCGCGTCGTTCGGGTCAACGCGAGTCGCGTGCGGGAAAGTATCACTTTACACATACTATTTTTTCTGAAATCGCAATCAGCATTATCATAAATTGAGGATTCGAAATTACGTGCTTTCCTGAAACGTCAAAGTGACAACTATAAACCAAAGACCGATTTTGACGGCGTAGGCCGGCAGAGTAATTTCTCGTATCGTTTTCGATACGGGAAAGTATTAACGGACCGTTTAATACTTTCGTTGCTTAGCAACGGACTAAAATACTGGATTAGCGTATTTTGAGGCCTGCAGTTGCTCCGAGAAAGTGGGCATTCTTGAACGATTTGAGAAAAATAATTAGTTCATGTTATTTTGTGTGTGTTTAATTATTCTTATCTTTATGGGAGAGTTTCTAAACATATTGTGAAGAATTGACAGTGTGGTGGTTTTGACTTTGTCGACAAATGTTTTCATTTAGACAATAAAGTATATTTATCTAACTATCTATCTATAACTCATCACTTTAAACTTCCGTCTTAATACTTAGTACTTGAAACTTCATCATAAATCCACCATAAACTATTGAAAAAACTTGAACAGGTGTTCAGTAATTCTTCCAAGAATTTGAAAAATAGAAAGCAACAAGTGCATAATAGAAACTTTCACCTTGGTAAAAACAATGAAAACTGAAGTTCCTCAATGTAAATTTTGGGACGTATTTCAAATTTTCATGAACAACTTTCTTTAAATGAATTATTGTCATACCATAATATCCCTTACCTATTCTTCCTTGGTTCTCACGATGTTCTCTTAAAATTACAGGAGATCATTTCTATATCCAGGATGTCCTAAGATCTGAGGTTTTTTATCTTCCGCAAGAAATTTTTATTTATAAGAGGTATTGAAAAGTAGTAATACCATTCCTGCTGGATTCTGTACACTAGTCCTGTTTTGATAATCTGTTCATGTGAGTTGGAAATGTGGAATCAAGTCGCCATAATGATCCGTTAGTGAAAGAATCGTATTCATAAACGATTCAATTAATAACCACTCGTTAATTAGAATCGTGTTGGATATAAGTCCAATATGTATTTCACCTGATAATAATGATAAGTATTATTATCAATAAATTACTTCGCTTGTAACAGTTACTGGAAGTATTTGGGGCGGAAATAAATAACCATTTCATTTAGTGTGAAATAATTTTCATTTAACGAGGTCTGACACACCAGTGAGCACACATACCTATGCCAGCCATACACTGTTTATGTACAGTGTGATTGAGAAGAAATTACCTCGTATATTTTTCAATGGTTCAATGACAGCTATTGTCTACAAGAGGCACCTGTCAAAATAACACAGGTGAAGGATTGTCGAGTGACCAAAACATAATTGTCGTGAAAAGTTGAAATTTTCTGAAGCGAAAAAACTACCTGTAATTGGTAAAATTCTATAATTTTCAGTCTCTCGTCATAACCTTCGCACTTTATGATGACTGATTAAAACTTTTCTGGTCGGATATATTTGTTGCACTTTTCAGAAATACTGTTACTTCACTGATTAGGCAGGAAACAAAAAAATACTACTAAGAACAAATTGATCAAAACAAAGGAGATGCAAAGGCAATGTGGAGGTCTCTCAAGGTGTTAATAAATGGAAAACCTCAAAACAGGCCTTCTAAAATAAAGTTCGGTGATCACTGGAGAGAAAATGACTTAGATATTGCAAATTCATTCAATTCATACTTCGTAGAACGTATATTGGAAATTGTAAGCGACATTACCTGTTCACAACTCCGATTATATCTTGAATATTTTGCCTCAAAACCAAGTGAAGCTTACCACATTTGAAGCACTGAAAATGAACGAGATTAAAATTATAATAAATAGAATGAAGAAAAACGGTGGTGATAAATACGGCATCAACTTGGAAATATTAAAATTAACCTTGGAAGTTGCAGCTAATCATCTATTATATTTGATTAATACTTCATTGATGACAGGACAATTCCCTGAGAAATGGAAAGTATCCACAATAGTGCCTATTAAAAAAGTGTCCAATACAATCACTTGTTCGGAATTTCGACCAATTAACACACTTCCTGTCTATGAGAAACTATTAGAATTAGCAGTAAAAGATCAGCTTCAAAAATTTCTGACAGATAGTAACATACTAGTAAAGGAACAATCAGGATTCAGGCAGGCACATTCATGTGAAACTGCATTGCATTATTTATTGTCTAAATGGAAAACTCAGATAATCAATAATAAAAAGATCATTATTGTTGTATTTTTAGATTTAAAGAGAGCCTTTGAAACCGTAAATTATATCTGCTTCTGAGATAACTCGAGAGTGTTGGCATTAAGGAAAATGCATTGAAATGGTTTGAAAGCTATCTTTACGGTAGGTCACAAATGGTTAAATATAATAATACCTCTTCTGGCACCTGCGACATACATTATGGAGTCCCTCAAGGAAGTGCCCTAGGACCAATTTTATTCATTTTATTTATCAATGACATAGTGTGCCATGTTCAAAATTGCAAAATTAAATTGTTTGCCGATGATACTATGATCTATTGCGAAGGAGATGTAGAGAATGTTCAGAGTACTTTATCATCAATTAATCAAGATTTAAGGAAACTGTCCATATGGCTGAACGACAATGGGTTAAAATTAAACATGAATAAAACCAAATACATGGTAATATCAAATAAAAATAATTTGAAGAAATTGAAAGATTTAACATACAGCAATTATTTTTTGATTGATAACAATGTTATTGAAGAAGTTAAACAGTTCAAGTACCTGGGCTTCATGATAGATAATGAACTGAATCTTAAATCACATTGTGAATACATTAAGTAGAAAATGGCAAGAAAAATTAATTTCTTATATAGATTGAATAATAAAGTATCATGTTTTACTAAGTTAACTGTGTATAGAACCATAATATCTCCCCATCTTGATTTCTGTGGAACATTCATATACCTGATGAATAGTGAACAAATTGACACATTACAAAAAATACAAAATCGTGCTATGAGAGCCATTTTATTATGCAGAAAACGAACGTCGATAGCGTACATGTTGGAAGCCTTGAATTTATTGAATGTTCGACAGAGAGCTACTTATAATATGCTCAAGTTTGTGTATAAACTAAAGTCAGGATGCTTACCAACCTATCTAATAGAAGAAACAAATTATCTTCAAGAAATACATAGTCATAATACCAGATCACATGCTTCGAATGATTTTTATATCAGTACTGCTAATGCTGCTACAAACACAGTGTTCGTCAAAGGTTTACAGCTTTACAACTCACTACCAAAAGAATTAAAAGAATGCTCATCATTGGATAAATTCAAAAGCCAGTGTGTAAAATATATAAAAGGTTTATAATCCATTATGGTAATATGTCTACTCGTAGTTTTCCGATTTTATTTGTGGTTCGTTTAGTTAGAATATTGTCCGTGTGTTGTAAGTTATGTGTGTTCTGTATTTTATTTATACTCTGAATCATTTTTTTTATTTATTTATTATACTATTTTATACTCTGTACTGTACTTTGAGAGCTGATGATGCTAATAAAGATTATTATTATTATTTTTGTCGAATGTCGTAAACATTTTTATCGTGAGAACTATTTTCTGAAATCCGGAAAACTACTTCTACTAGTTCTACATTTTTAGTAATACATACTTACTTGTTTGGTTTATCGTTTCTGCATCAAAAAATCCACTCAACAATTAATTTTCGAGTGACCAAAACGTGATTGTCGTGAAAAGTTGAAATTTTCTTAAGCGGAAAAACTACTTGTAATTGGTAAAATTCTACAATTTTCAGTCTCTCTGTATCACCTACGCACAATTGTCGAATGACGAAAATACATTCGTCAAAAAAACTCTTATTTTCGAAAGGTCGGAAAACTTCAGTTTCAGTTTATTTCAGTTCAAAACGATGATACATTAAATAATCAAATCATTTGAGTCGTTCGAAGAAAAATGGTTCGCAAACTAAGCGCTTATGGCTTGTTTTGTGCTTTCCATTTTTCTCTTCACGGTAAAACTTTCAATAATTACAGTACGACATGTGAATTATTTTATTATTTCATTATAGATGTGAAAACGAAGAAAAAAAACTAAACTACTGTAGACAACATGAAAAACAGAGAAAGTTGGTAAAATAAAGTTGTTGTTTTTAATAGTAGAGTATTTTATTAACATGAATATGTAATGCGATCAAACAATGTTTAGTAAAATGATAGAATTTAGTAAGATACACTATTCAGATATCTTATATAATTGGTTCTGAGAATTATATATATTTCTTATAATGCTGCATTTTTCAGTAGATTCATAATAAGTTTAACGTTTGTAGTGATGAATTTTTTAATACTTATTTTATACATTTTGAAGTTAGAGTTATCCCTTGATTCTTTTGGCAGTATATTATACAATTTCGGTGTAAACTACCTTCAAATGATGAATAATGGAATTATTCTCCTTTTTTTAGTAATATATATATATATATATATATATATATATATAGAATTGAAAACATCTTGAGGTTGCAGTCTGATATTGGATTTAAAGAAAACTCTTTGTCATCTTGCCAAGCTTTCGGAAATGTTTATTTCCTTCCTCAGGACAACTACAAAAGGACAATTTAATAAATGGAGAAAAAATATTGAATCTACTTACATAACTTGAGTAAAAATAGAAATTAGCATCAAAAAAAGAATGTTGTATATAAAAATATTAGACAGACAAAATTTTAAATGAATGTCAATCAACTTCAAAAATGATGAGAAACAATCAAGTAACTCTACTGGGTATATCAGCATTACTATAATTTTTCAACTTATCTCTGTTCAGTTTTAAAATATAAGTGTAAATTTTACTCAAATTATTGAGATCAGTTTTTTTTATTTAGGCTGTTACTCTACTAACTAATATCAAAATTGGACAAAAAAACATTAAGACTATTAGTAAACTTTTTTCAAATTTGAAAACACCTCTAGAAACAACCCAAAATTATAATGTTGTTTATAAAATTCCTTGTAACGATTGTAATAAAGTATACATTGGACAAACATCTAGACTCTTGAAAGGTAAAATAACATCACATAAAATTGATTGTAAAAGAAATATGAATTCATGTGCATTGGCTCAACATGTTAATCAATTTGACCATCGAATGAGTTTTGATGATGTTAGTGTACTTGGAATAGAAAACAACATTTTTAAAAGGACATTTTTAGAAATGTTGCAAATTAATGAAGAGAGTAACAGCATAAATAAAAAACTGATCTCAATAATTTGAGAAAAATTTACACTTATATTTTAAAACTGAACAGAGATAAGTTGAAAAATTATAGTAATGCTGATATACCCAGTAGAGTTACTTGATTGTTTCTCATAATTTTTGAAGTTGATTGACATTCATTTAAAATTTTATCTGTCTAATATTTTTATATACAACATTCTTTTTTTGAAGCTAATTTCTATTTTTACTCAAGTTATGTAAGTAGATTCAATATTTTTTCTCCATTTATTAAATTGTCCTTTTGTAGTTGTCCTGAGGAAGGAAATAAACATTTCCGAAAGCTTGGCAAGATGACAAAGAGTTTTCTTTAAATCCAATATATTTTCAATTCTACAGTTATTGTCAGTCACGAATTACCTATTTTCATATATATATATATATATATATATATATATATATATATATATATATATATATATATATATAACTTGGTTGGTTCATTTTTTCTGCATCCAAAAATCTACTCAACAATTGTGACAAAATATAATTATCTTGATAGTCGAAATTTTCCGAAGCGGAAAAAAACCTGTCAATGGAAAAATTCTCTAATTATCAGTCTCTTGGCACCTACGCACTGTATGATGGTAGATTATAATTTTTCTGGTCGGAAAGGACCCCGAACTAAAGCATAGGAAACTGGCCCACAGTGGGATGTGCCTAAAATTCATATACCGGGTGATTCTCCAAGGTGGCTCACCCCTATAACTTTTTTATTATTGAAGATAGAAAAACGAAATTTGGGGGTTGTGTATTATAGTTCAATTTACATTTTTTGACATATTAACTTGCTTTATCGTACTTCCGGTTCGACCGGAAATGAGCATAACTTTCGATTTTTAAATGGGACATCCTATATATTTTTACTTATTTCGATCGAGAATGACATTCTAAATCCAACAACACCTCACTTGTCAATATTTGACAAATGAAGTAATTTTTATTTCAATTTTCATTTTTTGATCTAGAATGCCATGGATCGTGTGAATCGCCTCATTCTTGATCAAGTAACATGGGAAAAGTACGACTTTGAGGCTTTTGAATTCACAGTCGCTGTAAGAATTATTCAAAAGTCTCAAATATGAATTTTTCCAGTTAACGTGAATTTTTCAAATGGAAAGGGGGTGGCTCGTCGGCTTTTTGTGAAAGATCATTTTCTTACGAATAATTTGATACCCCACACTTTCACTTTATTTTCACTATATCTGTGAACGATTGCAAGAAGCGATCATACCCAATAACAAATAATACGTATTCGGTATACTTATGCACTAAGTCCTGTTATTCTAGTTATTCGTGACAAACAATTGAATTCACAGTCGTTTTAAGAATTGTTTAAAAGACGCAAATATCACCATTAGTCCATTAAGTTTCTAAATTTTCAAAATGACCCCCTCCTTGATCACGGCAAAGTTCAACTTTATCAATTGTTGCGCGCACCACATTGTTTAGCTGTTCCGCAGTAACGTTCTGGAATGCCACCCTTACTTTATACTCCAGTTCTTCACGAGTAGCTGATGTTGTATTATAAACCTGATTTTTAATTGTTCCCCAGAGAAAAAAATCTAGTGGAGTGAGATCTGGTGATCTAGAATATGAAAAAGAAATAATACATTATAAAAAAATATGACATCTCAAGAATGTACCTCGCAGGCCACTGAATAGGTCCATTGGTGCCAATCCACTTTTCTGGGAAGGTGTCATTCAGATGTTCTCTTACGATTTGGGAATTGTGAGGTGGCGCTCCATCTTGTTGAAAATAGATATCAACTTGGGTAGCTAGTGGCAAATCTTCAATGAAATCATTTATTTGATTTCTAAGGAACTGCAGATATTTTTCCCCAGTAAGTTGTCCGTCGAAAATTATTGGGCCTAAAAGTTTTCCTCCGATAATACCCATCCAGCAATTGAAACCAAATCGCTCTTGAAAATTTCCTTCTTGCATGAGATGTAAATTTGTTTGTGACCAGTACCTTTTATTATTCCGATTAAACAGACCCAAGTTGGTGAATCGAGTTTCATCTGAATAAATAATTTTAAATGGAAAACGTACATCTTCTCTGTATTTAGTCAAAAACCAGTTGCAATAAGTTAATCTTCGGTTGTGATCGTTATCGTAAAGATGTTGGTGTAGTTGGTACTTGAATGATCGATAATTATATTTGTGGAGAATTCTCCAAACGGACGAATAACTTATATCACACTCAGAAACAATTTGGCGAATTGACGCCGTACAATTCACTTCAACATAGGCCAACACGTCTACTTCTTTTTCTTCACTGACGATGAATTTATTGGCATTTTCTTCTGGTTCATTTCGCATTTTCTTTTCCAGTTTTGGAAAATAGTGCCGAGTGGGATGGCGACGATTAGGGAATCTCTGAGCATAAATTCGAGCTGCATCAGATGCATTCTTTTTTGCTTCTCCGTAAATTAGCAACATGTCAATTTTCTCGTTTCTAGTATAATTTTCCATATCAAATTATGAACTATGCAACAAAAGAATTTTTGAAAGTGACAGCATATTCATTGGCCTATTTGTTTAGGTATAGTCCTAGCAACAGCTTCAATTGTTTGTCACGAATAACTAGAATAACAGGACTCAGTGCATACCGAATACGTATTATTTGTAATTGGGTATGGTCGCTTCTTGCAATCGCTCACAGAAATAGTGAAAATAAAGTGAAAGTGTGTGGTATCAAATTATTCGTAAGAAAATGATCTTTCACAAAAAGCCGACGAGCCACCCCCTTTCCATTTGAAAAATTCACGTTAACTGGAAAAATTCATATTTGAGACTTTTGAATAATTCTTTCAACGACTGTGAAGTCAAAAGCCTCAAAGTCGTATTTTTCCCATGTTACTTGATCAAGAATGAAGCGATTTACACGATCCATGGCATTCTAGATCAAAAAATGAAAATTGAAATAAAAATTACTTCATTTGTCAAATATTGACAAGTGAGGTGTTGTTGGATTTAGAATGTCATTCTCGATCGAAATAAGTAAAAATATATAGGATGTCCCATTTAAAAATCGAAAGTTATGCTCATTTCCGGTCGAACCGGAAGTACGATAAAGCAAGTTAATATGTCAAAAAATGTAAATTGAACTATAATACACAACCCCCAAATTTCGTTTTTCTATCTTCAATAATAAAAAAGTTATAGGGGTGAGCCACCTTGGAGAATCACCCGGTATGTCGTTGGTATTGAGTTTCTGATCAAATGTTCTCAGAGGCCCAATCCTCTAAGACAAATGATTTAGCTCTCAGGGCCGTATTTAGTATAGGTGCCAAATAAACAATCACACTTTTTTCTCAAGTTCATAATTTTTGTATTTCCCATTAGAATTTAATTAAAAAGAAATATTGCAAAATCTCAGAATTTGTCTTCAAGCACCAGTCCTCTGTGAAACATGTTTTGCCCCACAGGACCGTATTTAGTAAAACCATTGTTTAAATAGAACATAATCAATGCCTGTGGAAAAGGTATTGGATACAAACGCGAGTGTCATCTAGCGTGATTAGTTACAAACATGAATATTTGACGTCATTTTAATGCAGGTTTCTTCAAAAAACCCTGATTTTAATGCTTTTCCATTGTTTTAATCAAGTTACGACATGACTTGGAGGCCAGATCACTGAAGTTATGACATGACTTGGATGCGAGCTCACTATCGCCATCTACATGTCGCATTCATTTTGATCCAATTATAATCCAATAAGGTTGACTATCTTCTATATAAACAATGGTAAAACTGTATTTGCCAAGTGATCCACAGAAACCTGAATTAGGTAAATTGTTTTTTTCTACTACTGCTTACCAAAGTAGCCTTTGACGCTTTCAGATCTCAAGTTGACGTTTTCCGAGGAATGTCATTTTATGGCAGCTTTTACGCTCTAGAGCGAGAATATTGAAAAAACGCTCGATCTCCCTAGCTTTTGTTGAAAACGAACCTATTCTTGCTTGATGGAAAGTGAACACAAGAAATTCAAAGCACTCTAAGGAACTGCGGTGGTGTTGAGGTTAGAGATGCTTCTTACTAATCTGATTTATCGATCTTGGCGTTAGTTCACTCATTATCAAAATAATACTCGAACACTTTCAGATGCGGGAGTATTGCATCTTGCACTGGACGATTTGCGGCATCTTTAATATGCTGTAACACAGAAGTCAATGGATAATTCATATTTTTATAATGGCGGGCAAATCCCAAATACGACAATATGCTACAAATATGAGCACATATTACTGGTGTCCTTGCCCCTGATTGCACTGCAGTAGCATCCTATTATCAATACATTTTCTTCATTATTCTCGTCAGGATGGTTTTCATGCATAGTGTATTGAATACATACTTAATATTTTTCTCTCCTTCTAAATTGAGAATACATTCTAAGTCTAACAATTCCAGGTTCAATAATTTGTATATTGTTATTGAATCTTATGAAATTATTACTCCAAGATAGTAGAGTTATTTTTATATTATAGAGTTAGATAATTCAAAGAGTAAATGAACAATCAAAACGTTGTAGTTCTTAATTTTTCCTGTTACTATCTTTCTTCAAAAGCTATACAAGATAAGTCCTACATGAAGTTTATAGGTTAGGCCGGCCATCTTGGATATTGGGATTTCTACCACTTTCGTTATGTACACAAAGAAAGCTACATTTATCTATCAAACGAGCTATCAACCACTGATATAGATCAAGAAATATAACTAGGTCCTACATGAAGTTTATACCCTAATAGCACCATGAAGTCCGATGGTAATCCATAGGACATCCTCTCAGGACATTCGGGACGTCCTAAGAATGTACAAAATTGGTACAGCGGACGTCCATTGGACATCCGTGGGAAGCACCAATGTCTCGACTTCTCACCAAAATTGGACGTTCTATAAGGATATCCAATGGACATCCACCTGGGATGTTAATCGGACGTCCCCGAATTACATCAATCGAAAGTACATCTTGGACGTCCTTAGGACGTGCAATATTGGTACGTCCTTAGGACGTGCAGTATTGATACCGCGGACGTCCATTGGACATCCGTGGGAAGCACCAATGTCTCGACTTCTCACCAAAATTGGACGATCTATGAGGATATTCAATCGACATCCACCTGGGATGTTCATTGGACGTCCCCGAATTACATCAATCGAAAGTACATTTGGGACGTCCTTAGGATGTGCAGAATTATCACATGTGTTTGTTCCTACATCTCTTTCAGGACTAAGATTATGATATTGTTGTGGATTACTGGAGATAACAATTTGGATGGAACCAGATTTACTTACTAGCACTCTCCCAAAGTCATTCAATTCGGTTTTGTATATGTTTAAAGGATACACACAACTCTACTTGTCTTACGGAAACATCTTTTTCAAAACAGTGTTGAATAGGTTAGTAATAACTATTGAATAGTATAACAAAACTTTTATTTTCATTTAAAGATATAACTACACTGAATGAACACAAAATAACTTACAGAACAGTCACTAAACTAATTAATCACAAAAGACGATAGAAAAGCCGCCATAGCTCGTAAATACTCAACAATTGTCTGTCAATTCGTCAACACTTCACTTGAACACAACACAGAAAACAACTTTATGCACGGAATCCATACGAACTAGAGAGACAAACATAATTTTTTTATTTTCATTATTGTGAAACAGTGAATCTTATTGGCATAAGCACAAACTCGAGAATATGGCCCCTGATTACCTCAATGATAGTGAAAAGGGTTTTATTTCAGATGGGTTGTTTTCGCTGTAATGTTTAGCCCTATTGTAAATATGCGATCCATTTTATACCTCTTCTGTAAAACCACTAGCTGGGATGTATTCTTTGGATGGATGCACCTAGGAAACATTCCCGAAAAATGTTCAATCCAGGACATCCCAAGGAAGTCCTCGCTGGGACATTTTCTGAAATTCACTGATTGGGATGACGTCCGATGTACATCCATCAAGGACGTTCCAGAATGTACCCGTACCAGGACCACCATAGGAAGTCCTTTCGAAGATATGCCAAATACATGCCAACCAGGACATCCAATGGATATCCTAGTAAATTCTACAAAATATATCCGAACCAGGACATCCCAAGGAAGTCCTCGCAGGGAGATATTCTAAGATTAACCAATTGGGACGTCCAATATCCATTCATGCGGGATGTTCCTAAATGTCCCGTACCAGGACAACCATGGGACGTCCTTTCAAAGACATGCCAGAATACTTACTAACAAGGACGTCCGATGGATGTCCTAGGAAACATTACAAAATATATCCGACCCAGGATATCCCAAAGACGTCCTCGCAGAGACGTTTTATACGATGTACCGATTGGGACATCCATAGGAAGTCCTTTGGGGAAATTCATGAAAATGCACTGAATCGGACGTCCCATGGACAATGATTTTAAGTCCCGGACATTCGGACATGATTTGTACCAAATAGGGACGTCCCTGGGACATAGTGTGCTATTAGGGTAGGTTAGGCCGGCCATCTTGGATATTGGGATTGCTACCACTTTCGTTATGTACACAAAGAAAGCTTCATTTATCTATCAAACGAGCTATCAACCACTGATATAGATCAAGAAATATAACAAAATCAATTTGATTAAGTTTTTTGTGGAATACGGTCCTGTAGGACAAAACATGTTTTACAGAGGACTTGTGCTAAAAGACAAATTCTGAGATTTTGTACTATTTCTTATTTTATTAAATTCTGATAGGAAAAAAAATCATGGACTTGAAAAAAAAGTGGCAATAATTATAAATACGGCCATGAGAGGTGAATCATTGGTCTCAGAGGATTGGGCCCATGGGAACATTTGATCAGAAACCTCAATACCGATAACAAATGTAAATTTCAGGCAAATCCCTCTGTGGGCCATTTTCCTATGTTTTATGCGGGGTCCTTTGCTGAACAATTGTCGAATATCGAAAACATATATTTTTCGTAAATACTCTTATTTTCTGAAATCCGGAAAACTACATTCGAATGATGAATGATAGAGTTGTCAGAATTTTGACGAGATCTGGAAATTAGTTAATTCTGAGATACTAAGTTAGTGACTCACTATCTCGTATAATTGGTTAATTTTGAGGTACCAAGTCGGAATTCTGACTCAACACCTCGGAATTAGGTAGTTCTGAGATAATGATTCAGAATTCTGACAGGCTCTGGGAATTAGCTAATCCTCAGATACTAAGTTACTAACTTATTTTCTCGTAGTCAGTTGATTCTGAGGTACCAAGTCGGAATTCTGCTTGAACAAGTGGGAATTAGCTAGTTCTGAGATGATAAGTTATAATTCTGAGAGGATCTGGGAATTAGCTAATTCTGAGGTTCTAAGTTACTGACTTACTATCTCGTAATTAGTTAATTCTGAGGTATCGAGTCGGAATTCTGACTTAACGTTTCGAAATTAGCTAGTGCTAGTTCTGAGATGATAAGTTAGGCAGGATCTGTGAATAAGCTAATTCTGAGATTCTAAGTTTCTGACTTACTATCTCGTAATTAGTTAATTCTGAGGTATCAAGTCGGAATTCTGACTTAACGTCTCGGAATTAGCTAGTTCTGAGATGATGAGTCAGAATTTTGACAAGATCTGGGAATTAGCTGATTCTGAGATACTAAGTCATTATTCTGACTCACTACCTCGGAATTAGTTAAATCTGAGGTGCTGAGTCGGAATTTTGACTTACCATTTCAGAATTAGCTAGTTTTGAAATGATAAGTCAGAACTCTGACTAAGGAGCTGGGAATTAGCTAATTCTGAGATACTAAGTCATTATTCTGACTCACTACCTCGGAAGTCGGAATTCTGACTCACCATTCCAGAATTAGCTAGTTTTGAAATTATAAGTCAGAATTCTGACTAAGGATCTGGGAATTAGCTAATTTTGAGATACTCAGTCATCTTTCTGACTTACTCTGAGGTAATAAGTCAGAATTCTGATGAAATATCTCGGAATTAACTAGTTTTGATATGATGAGTCAGAATTCTGACTAAGAATCTGGGAATTAGCTAATTTTGAGATACTGAGTCATCTTTCTGACTTACTATCTCGGAGTTAGTTGAGCCTGAGGTACTCAGTCGGAATTCTGACTTAACATCTCGGAATTAGCTAATTTTGATATGATAAGTCAGAATTCTGACTTAGGATCTGGGAATTAGTTAATTCTGAGATACTAAGTCATAAGTCTGACTTACTATCTCGGAATTAGTTAAGTCTGAGGTAATAAGTCAGAATTCTGATGAAACATCTCGGAATTAACTAATTTTGATATGATGAGTCAGAATTCTGACTAAGAATCTGGTAGGTGATTCTGAGATACTAAGTCATAATTCTTACTCACTACCTCGGAATAATTTCAGTCTGAGGAACTAAGACGGAATTCTGACACGGAATCAGCTAGTTTTGAAATAATAAGTTAAAATTCTGAATTAGGATATGGGAATTAGCTCAATTCTGAGTTACTTAGTCATGAAAACAGAAAAATGTTTATAGAATTACAAGACTTTCATGGAAACGAAGCGGTAAAAATCAAAACGGAACCGGTCAACGTAGAATGTGGAGTGCCTCAAGGATCAATTCTGGGCCCGGTACTGTTTTTGTTATTACTTAATCAGAATAAAACACACTGTATGCTATTCCATCCATCTCAATCGTCAACAGATATCAACATTGAAACAGATAAGGGAACGATAACAAGTGTAGACCATATTAAATTTTTAGGGATAGATATTGACTGTAGTTTGAAGTGGAATCACCATATATGTGAACTCAATAAAAGACTCTCGACGGCAATTTTCGCAATCTTGACAATAAGACGAAACGTCGGGTTTCCATCTGCAAAAATAGTATATTTCAGCTATTTTCACAGTATTCTTCAGTATGGATTGGAATTCTGGGGTAATTCTACTGGTGCTGAGAGCACATTTATGCTGCAAAAAAGAGCAATACGAGCCTTATGTAGTTTGAGGAAATACGACTCATGCAGGCAGTACTTCAATGACCTGAGAATCATGACAGTATTGACAGTTGCCAATTTATATATATATATATATATATATACAAAGCCAGCTTAATGATCTTTAATACTCATTCCGATATTCACGGCTACGATACCCGAAATAAAGATTCATATATTCTACCAAACTTCAAAATGAATATAAATAGAAACAACATTTTTTATACAGGCACTAAAATCTATAGATGTCTCCCTACCACAATCACAAATACGGAAAATACCAAAATATTCAAGCATAAATTGAAATCTCTCCTCCTTCAACGTGTTTTTTATAATATTAATGAATTTTACCAAGCTTATCAATTATGTAGATAATTTAGACATATTCTCAAATTGTACACACTTTCCATATACTTTTGTTTTGATGGAAATAAAAAATTTGATTTGAAAAATAAAAAAATTTTGATATGATGATTCTGACTTACTAGCTCGGAATTAGTTAATTAAGTCAAACTTCTCCCTACACAAACATCAAATCCATTTCCATTGAGGTATATCGAAACATTCAGAAAATGACTAACCAATGACTCCCCAGCATCTGGCTGTATCTTGTTACACATCAGTCGTAATTTCATTTTCGAAAAAAAAAGTAGTTGGTAAAGGGTGGCATCAGATCATCGGCAGGACCATCTTAGGTATTCTGTTGTCAGCTGGTATCACCATCCTGTTTCAAATTATCCACCCCCGCCTCTCAAAGAGATAACATTCAACCTAATGATTACCTTTCATAACCATTCTGAAGAAAACCAATATAAGTTAACCAATATAAGGCCGGCAAACTGTGTTCAGTCACTAAACTGTTTTCTTCATAATTTGAAAACCAGAGAAGCAGCCCATGTTTTTCATGCAACACTACTCAACACGGAAAACACCATAATCAGTCTAATCAAAAGGAAATACAAATTTAAACTCTACTTTTTCCAATTTTCTCGAGATAATAAAAAAGACGCTACATTGTGTCAATCAACAATTTTGATACTTTCTTGTCAACAATGCTTGACAGGTACTTGTTGTAGATGAATCAGAGCTCACGTTGTTCCTAAATAATTGCGAAAATAAATGTAAATTGAAAAAGGATTAGAAAGCATTTTCGTTTTTTTTTGAATTCTGGAGCTTATAAAACTGAGAAATGGTTGTTTGGTGTAAGTATGAGGTACACATTTATCAAGCTTCCAAAAAGTTAAAGATATTTATTTATAATATTTCCTGGGTGAGCGGAAAGTCACAGGCTACTTCTTCAAAACTAAAAACTTTTTCAAAAAATTTCTTGAATGGGTGCTTGGTTTTTTATGGTAGGTTAAAGGAAGACATTTTTTTCTACATCGTTAATTTGAACCTTTCTAGCAATGATCTGTCTAAATATTCAAATATAGTGGATGGAAGCATGGCCAAATGCCTTCTACCTACTCTGGTTTGGCATAGATTTGTTTTTAAATCAATGGAATGTGATATTGAACAACTGAATTGATCAAAAATTTACCTTATCTTTTGTTCAATCAACATTAGCAATAAATATTTTTTTGTTGTCAAAAACGATAAATCAATTGTTCGCAGTATAAGAGTATAGGAGTATAATACAAAATTTTAAAAATTCTTATTTCAAACAAATAGAAACAAAACAAGAAACAAAATACGTTTTTATCGCCTAGAATAGAATAGACTGAAACTATGACTCAACAGGCTGATAGGTTATATCACAGAAGTGTGTGTGTGGTGTGTGCTCTGTGGGTTGTATAGAGAATGAAAATGACGTGTTCTGCTAAAGCGGTGTGAGCCATCTAGTGGTTAATAGCTCAACTAATATTGAACTCTTCCAATACCAGTGGTGAACTTATAAATGTCTTCACAATTGATTCGTCAAAAAATCGTTGGTGAAGTATGAAGACCAAAGATGGCGGTGCGTCAAAACTGATTGATTTATCCTCAAATAAAATACTTGGAATAGTAAGAATTACAAACAAATTGCATTTGTAACGGAAAGTAAATAAGACGCCGATTTAAGAAATGTAACTTTTCAAGAAAATAAATACCTACAATGTAGTTTATTCTGAAAAATAATACATATACCCTAGCTTTGATCGACATCCGTAAGATGGTGCTAACAGACTATGTCTGTGTTTTTATGACAATGGTAATGTCATTATCTTAGCCAATGGTAATTAGTGATGTCATTGTCTTAGGCAATGGTAATGTCATTGTTTAAAGAGAAAGAAGACTTTAAACAATAGTTATGTCATTGTTTAAAGAGAAATCTCTTTAAACAATGACATTTGAAGAAAGTACGTGGAACAACTCATAATATTATAAAGATCCAAAAAGTACATTCAACCATTTGCAACATGCATTAATGAATTCCTTCATCGAACAATTTTCAAGAAAAAACGTGGAGACAACTCGTAAAATAAGGATTTAATTAAGAAGTAGATTCTGAGAAGCCATGTGCAGCATGCATGAATGAGTTCCTTCATCGAACAATTTTCCTTGTTTTTGAGTTAGTTGACTAAAAATCTAATAGTTAGGCAGGTAAGAATTTAGAATTTAAAGCGTAAAAAATGGTTCTTTCCGTCAACTAACTGCACCCTTATCGCAACCCTCAGAAGGCTTCTAGCAAAGAGTAGGGGTCATATGACCCCCTACTCTTTGCTTCTAGAGACTTGTACCACAGCTTATCTAAGCTGTGCTTGAACGAACTTCGAGCTAGGGAAGACGAAGTAGGTATTCACGTAGAGGAAATAAGTGTAGTATGTTCCAAAATTGTAGATAGTGCAGATTACGTGCATTCCACACTATGAAACCACGTAAACTGACGATGAGTCACTTTCTACAATTTTGGAACTGGACTATAGGTACCTGATATTTAAAGTACCTACAGCCAGTATAGCTACCTATAGGTTCGTAGGCACTCTCATTGATATATATAATGGAAGAGCAGTTTTCGATATCCCCGGATACTGGCGACTGAATTCCGCCCTATCATACTGTAGACGTATATATTGATTTATTTTCCCATTGTGAAAAATGCAGTATGAATAAAGACATATTATTATTATTATATTATTATTATTATTAAAAAAATAAAACCTGATTCATGATTTTGCAGTCAGTGAAATACCTACCTCTATTAATCTATTCCAGCATCTGGCTATTATCTGAGAGCTATAAATTAAATTGCTCGAAGGCTACAATCCACCGATACCTAATAACCCACTCCCAATAACAAAAATTCAATGAATACCAGATTTGAGTCATTAATTTAGTCAAAACAAGAATTTTTTGAAAATAAAATCGTTTTGTCATTTTGTCAAAACGTTATGTTTTGATGATTTAATTTCACTGTCGTTTGATAAAACAAACTAATGCGCAGGACATGCAAAATTCAAATTATGGTGCAAAGGGAATAAATAGCCTAGTCCAGATCGGAGTTGCGGGTTGCATATACCTAGCAGTTGCCTCCCAAAGAAAGAACTTTTAATTCTCTTTGGTTGCCTCTAATGGTGGATTTATGCACCATTCATAAGTCATAAGTTTTAAGTCACAAGGAAGAATATTCATCAATGAATGGTTGGTCTGTTTATTCCAACCAATCACTGACGAATATTCTTCCTTATGACTCGAAACTTATGACATGACTACTGCATAAATCCACCATAAAACATTTTATTCAGAACAAATTGGAAGTATAGAAAACTGCCTCGACATCAACGTGCATCGTTGGTTGCGTGACAGCTAAAAATTATTGATTGAAATGTGAGCTGAGTTTGGTTGTTATTTATACTGATGCTCTTACCAAGTTGGGGTTGAGTGGGGAAGATTCGTTTAGTGATGGAAGAGGTAGATGGAATCGAAATATAATGGTATTGAGCGAAGATCTTTCTATCTATGATTTCAATACATTTTATGATTTGAAACAATTATTTGACTGTTGTTCAATACTAACCAATTTGATTTTTCATCTAACAATTAGGTTATTTGTTACAGAAATATCCATCCTCATTCTTATCAATTTTTAGTTAAGACTCTACAGTGATAAAATCTGGAGTGCAAGTTTTGACAAATCTCAGTTCTACAGTGTGTCCCACTTTGAGCAGCACCACCTCCGTATTTTCTTATTCGACTACCGATTTCAAAACATTTTTTTTTTTTCAAAATTTAGTACTCAATGAGATCTACAATTCTGATTAGTCATTCATCTCATTACGTTTCAACACGGCCATCTATGATCAATTGAAAGTGCAAAAAATCAGTAAATTAATATTATGAACACGTTGAGAACTTTCTGAAACACATGTGTTCAAATTTTCACGACGGTGTCGTATATAGGGTGTTTTTTATTGAGAATAATTATCCCATGAACAAAAATAATTTTAAAAAATGATATAATATCATGAATATATTCATATACCCTTTCAATATCTGTTCAGTATTTTTTCTGCACATATCATACACAGGGTGTTGTTTGAATTATTTTTTAAGTTCAATATTATTCTGGAATTCATGGACACTTGAATTAAATTTTGATCTTTTCTGCTTTTTCTATACAATTTGGTAGTTTCTATGATTATATTTCGATTACTGAAAATAAATTATAAAAATCGTGAACCAAATAAAATTTATTACTATTAATACTTCAAAACAAAAGCAAATGAAAATTTATGAATACTTTTAGTTATTTTTTTTATATTTCAGTATTGTCTATTAATTCTCCGTTATTTTCTATACATTTTATAATTCTTCTCCTGTTGTTTATAGCCACCTACTTCAAAATATTATGGGTAATATCATGACATGCTTCCAAAATCCTTTCTTGTAGTTCTGCTCTACTTGTAGGCCTAGACTTATACACATTTTGCTTCAAGGTACCCCACAAGAAGAAATCAAGTGGGGCCAGGTCTGGGGACCTTGCTGGCCAGTGAATAAGTGGACTATTGCGACCTATCCATTTTTTTTCTGAACTTGGTGTCCAACCAAGCGCGTACTTCTCTAGCACTATGAATGCTTGCACCATCTAACTGAAAGTATATATCCCGTCGTAGCTCAATCGGAATGTTCTCCAATCCATCCCATAATTGATTATTTGAGAAATTGATAAATATTTGTGAATTTACGTTGCCTTCAAAAAGATATACATTATAATGAAGGGTTGTGTTTCCACGGCAATCTTGATCATCAGTTTATGAACTTTCTGGGCATTCTGCAGAAGCGGAAACATAGTTATTAGATCGGTACCTTTCTTTGATAAAGTTTCAGTAAAACTTGACATCACGATATTTATTGACATCCTACAAATAATGAAAACCGAACTCAATTGGACTCTTGTATATTTCTGAAGAGAAAACAGAAAATATAAACATTCGATTGAAGTATCCATACATTTTATGATAATTTAACTTGAAAAATAATTAAATCCCAGTAACAGAAGAGGAATTCTCAAATGTATGAAAAATAATTATGACAAATGTATAACTTATAATTCAGGATTTGATATTTGTCTTTGATTTGAAGAATTATTATTAAAACAAATTCATTAGGTTCCCGATTTTTCATTAATTTCCTTTCAATAATCAAAATATAATCATAGAAACTACCAAATTGTATGGAAAAAACAGAAAAGATCAAAATTTTATTCAAGTGTCCATGAATTTCAGAATAATAGGGCTTCAAAAATAATTCATTCTTATTGTAAACAACACCCTGTGTATGATATGTGCAGAAAAAATACTGAGCAGATGTTCAAGAGGTATGAGAATATATTCATGATATTATACATTTGTTCATGGGATAATTATTCCCAATAAAAAACACCCTATATACGACACCGTCGTGAAAATTTGAAAACATGTGCTTCAGACAGTTCTCAACGTGTTTATAATATTAGTTTTCCGCTCAAAAAATCCCTGATATTACTAACTGATTTTTTGCATTTTCAATAGATCATAGTTGGCCGTGTTAAAGTGAAATGAGATGAATGAATAATCAGAAATGTAGATCTCATTGAGTACTACATGTTGAAAAAAATTTGTTTTGAAATTGATCGTCGAATAAGAAAATACGCAGGCGGTGCTGCTCAAAGTGGGACACACTGTAGATTCGAGAGTATTCATGTGATTGGTGCCTATTTCATTTTTGGTAATTTTATATATACTTTTTTATACAGCAGCATAAATATCCCTGCCAACCACCGCATCCAATGAATTAGGGCTGGAGGCTGGTGAAAAAGTCCGCATGGAATTCATGAAGTAATCATTGTTTTATTAATAATATTATTATTATAATAATACTTCATAACAAACCAGTATAAACAGAAACACTCACTTATTTAGCTATAATTTCACATTTCTAAACTAATTTTTGTGGGCCTGTGGTAGAGGACTAATACCTAGACTTTGCAGACAGGAGGCGGGGCAAAATTCTTAGTTACGACTATGATTACAAATTTGCATTTTCTAATAAAATGCGTTCAACAATGATGGAACTAGTAAAATTTAATTTTAATAGTTGCCAACCATGTTAGACAATTCAAAACCTATACTGTGGCAAAACGCTCGATCTAAATAATCGTCGGCGACGTAGCAATACCCTTGTATTTCATTTTGAAGAAAACATTTGAGTATTTTTTTAAATAATTGATGATACTTAGAAGTAGCTACCTTAATTCTAATGAAACATTCTTTCATTAATTTTCCACTGCTAGACAAATTAAAAAGTGAAAAATTAAGGAAAACATTTTTTTTCAGCACAAAACCAACACCAAATTCTGTTTTATCTGTGTCTTCAGTAGCTGGCAACATTACCAACTTTTATTTACTCTTAATGTTTGGTTAATTTTTCTAAATTTGATCTAAAAACCTATACTGTGGCAAAACGCTCGATCTAAATAATCGTCGGCGTCTTAGAAACATCCTTGTATTTCATTTAAAAGAAAACTATTTGATTTTTTTAATTGATAATGTTCAAAAATCACTATACCTTCTTATTAACGAAATATTCGTTTATCCATTTTCCACGGCTATGACGAATTGTAAAGTGATAAATTAGGGAAAAATTTTTTTTTTTAATACCAACCCAACATCAAATTCTGTTTCATCTGTGTTTTTTAACAATTTTTTTTGTGTCATCTGTAGCTGGCAACATTATCAACTTATACTGTGTAAAATAACTGTGTAAAATCACTTCTCCATATGCTGATTGCCCCTTTTGAATTATTCAACAGAAATCAACCAAAGGGCTCAATTTTTGTTATAAATTGGCCCTTTTAACTATTACGTATACTTCTGGAATCTAATATGTTCTAGAGATATGCACATCCACAAAAACAGACATAAACACATAATTCCAGAACAAACGTTACTCCTTGTTTGCAGAATGAAAGTCACAATTCGTTTTTGTCTTTTTATAGACCCATACCTTTTATCAGTAGAAAGCATATCCATTATAAGAAAGAGATAATATAAAAATAAACGTAAAGAAGAAGAAGAAGATAAGTTTAGATGAAGGTGCATATTATCAAGCGGATTGGGTACTTGTAATCGTATAGGTGATATCACAATTATCAGGAGTAATCTTGATCGCTTGTAATACCCCATGAAGAGGGTACAATAAATAATAGTATATTATTTAACAAGCGTATAATGATGGCTATTACCCACGAAGATGAAATTGCAACACGAGCCGGAGGCGAGTGTTGTAACATCTGAGTGGGTAATTGCCATTATACGCATGTTGAATACTATACTTTATCCACAACTATATAAATAATTTGATTAAGTTGGAAAGTTCTAAGCTGAAAATTAGGTTATTGTAAGAATACCTTTGTCATTAGATAGGTATGATCTGGCGCTTCTTTTATAAATTTACTGACTTCTTCGGGAGTTAAGGTTTTAGATTTTTTCGGTTGATGGCCCTCGGACTGACGTTTTAAAAATGCCTGCAACTTCATGTAAGTCTCTAGGTGGATACTATGGTAAATATTCAATGTACTCTTCAGCATAGAATAATATGCCCACAATGATGATGACTTGTATTTTTTAGCAAGTTCAACAAAATACACTAGGATAACATTTTCAGAAAAAGACGATATTTTTGTGCCTGTTGCCAATCCATAAAACTTTTGTACACCGCATCATATTTACCTTTTGACTTGTTAGGTAGATTTTCTGTAAGCGCTAGCCGCTAATTTTAAAATGTCTGGCAGTGTACAAGACATATCTTCTAAATCAGATTCACTATTACATTTCTCTAATGATACCAGAGATAAGAATGTTCAGAACAAATAACTCACAAACTGTCTGACAGTATATCTACAAATACAGTGACAAGTAAATTTACAAATTGTCAAATTTGACGCAACGATTGAGTAATATTATTCTAAGATGTCTAAAAACCATGGTGTGTCGACTCATTCCTGCAAAACTGTGGGATAAAACGGGAGACAATTCGCCAGCTTGATTAAGAGAAAACAAATGAAATCGTGACCTGTTTCCCAAATATTCCCCGGTAAGTTATTATAGGGAATAATTACAACAGAACTATATTTCAAAACAAAGCACTTAATCAGTGAGAATCTACATGGTTTCTTCCAAAATCGCTTAGTTGTTACTAACCTAGTCACATTCACACAGGAAATTGTTGATATCATAAGCGATAAAAAACAGGCAGATGCCGTGTATACCGACTTCTCTAAAGCATTTGATAAGGTACATCATGCATCACCCTTTGTCAAGCTGGAGAATATCGGTATACACGGTAATCTGTTTCAGTGGATCAAATCCTACATAAATAATAGATCCCAAGTTGTTAAAATCAACAACATTTCATCATCATCCACCAAGGTCACCTCGGGAATTCCGCAAGGCTCCCATTTGGGTCCCTTACTATTTAATCTTTTTATGTGCGACATCGGTGCATGCTTCAAAAACTCATACTATTCTCTTTATGCTGACGACCTGAAAATATTTAGATCGATATCCTCTCAGACTGAGAGCCAATTACTTCAACAGGATATAGATAATCTACATAATTACTGTGTTATGAATTATTTATTCATGAGCATAAAAAAATGTCATTATTTCCCCAACTGCCAAATGAAATAACATTCTCTTACAGAATTGACAACATAATATTATCCAAAGTAGAAGTTATCAAAGATCTGGGAGTGATGATTGATTCAAAACTCACTTTTGAAGCTCATATAGAGAACACAGTTAAAAGGGCTCTTAGGAACTTGGGATTTGTTACAAGAATAACTAAGTCATTCAAAAATCCAAAGTCGCTACTTACATTATACAATTCCCTAGTTAGGAGCCATCTCGAGTTCGCATCGAGTACACTGAACGAGTAGAAAGAGTTCAAATAAAACTCATGATTATATTATTTTATAGGTTCAAAAGACCTCAAATCAATTTATCATATGAGGATCGCTTACAGCATTACAACCTTACCAAATTTTCTTCTCGGAGAATTATCAGCTACGTAATATTTCTTTTCAAAATTGTTAGTAACCAAATTGACAGTAATTACATAGTCAATAGACTCTCGTTCAATGTACTCACCCACATTACACGCTCACCTAATTTGTTTTATCTACCAAGTCATACAACCAACTATGCCAGAAGTTCACCACTATACCTATGATACAGAAATCATATATACAATACTTCAGCCACATTGATCTGTTCAACAGCACCCTTTATAAAATCAGAAATGAAGCTAGGCTCGCATTCGCTTTAAATTAACTGATGTACCAAATTCTGCAGTTCTCATACTTATAAATGTTTAAATTGTTCAGTTTCCATATGACTTTCGTTATTCACTTCCATTTCGAATGTATTATAATAATCAAATTAGCATATTACTATTCTTATTATTAAGTGCTTTATAGTAAATAATTTTAGTTTCCTTACCTTATTTTCGATGTGTACACTCTTTTTTGTGAAATGTGTAACCCTATAATTGGAGTTTCAATACTCTGTAGGGTAACTTATGTAATAAATAAATAAATAAAATAAATAGTGACGTACTTGGACATGAGTACAGAGTCGAACTCGAACCAAGGAACAAAACTGTCACCTGTAACTCTCATATACAAAGAGTGCGGAGTGCGCTAGTCCGTCACTGTCTACAGAGAACGGCGGCCATGACATGTCCAACTACGTCACATTTCGTCACAAATGTTTTTTCATATCTTTCTATTAGTGTCCCCATTGTCTTATGGGCATTAGACTCTCCTAGTCAAATAACGTTTAGTCTCCTTGGCTGCGGACCTCCTTTTGGGTTCATTTTAAATCTACTCATGAATGAGTCAGCAAAGGTAGTAAAAAGGAGGCGAATAGTTCCCCATGGATAGACGTTACTGCTGTTTGTGGAAGAAATTACTGAGCTAGAAACAATTCTGTTTCACTTCAAACCTAGCAAGGATTATATACTTTCTGATGATTTTATCGCTAAAATCAGTAAAGTGCTAAGACATTTCATCAAGTTGTCTGCGGCTATATACTTTTCTAATCAATGTCACTGTCAATTCGGATATCGTTCTTCAAAGTATGTTAGGCAACACTCTATTTTCCTGGTCTTAAATATCAAATATTCACCATATGCTCTTTGGTCCGTGCATTTATAACCCTCATAGTTGGACCAACATACTTCTTGTCGCAATCCTTACAACTAATTTCATAAATCCTGAGTTTTACCAATCTTCAATAACACTCTGGAATGACCTCAGATTTTTTAAAGTTCATACAGTATTTATGATATTACCATAATATAGAGGTTGTATTCATATTGTTTTAAAGAACTATTCTACAATTGATCAGTTTTGCCACTTTAGGCTCGAAAATTATTGTGTTTGTGAAATTATTTTTCCAGGCACCATGTTTAGCACTTGAAAATTAAACATTGATTGAGTAGCAGAGCTTTAATGGAAATAAAGCAGCCATCACAAGATATATGTCAATAATAACTCCTAAATAGTAATTGGGAACAGAGAGAACAAGCATTATTTGAAAATTTTCATTGGTCCCCAATTGTTATTATGTATATTGACCAACAATCTCGAAGATAACATTCATCTCGATTACTATATTGCGCAATACGGCTATTCTTGGAAGTGAAATCTCGAAATCAAAATATTCAGGTTCCATTTTTGGCAATGGCTCGTTTAGTCTTGAGAAATCTGACAGGATTGATTTTCGAACCAGCTCGAGGATTTATTGTACTGAATACGGTAAGTATGTACTTGAAACGTTAACAATTTTCCGTAAAAGGCCCGCATTAATACGAATGAAAATTAAGCTTATAATACCAGCAGATGATTTGTTTATATAGTTGTCTGGCGCGAAGAATGGTTCAACGGTACTTATGAAGAGTGCGAAATTTAAGGCTATGACAAGATATTTCTGAAAGTCATTGTATGAAGGATTATTTTCGTTTCGGACATAAGTAGATTTACTAACATCATAAGAAGTAAGGAAAACAAATTTGATATAGTAATTCTGTCATATTTGTCTTCCGCTCGAATATTTGAATATTCGTGGAAAAGTCTCCAACAGAAAACAACTGCTTCCCCTATGATCGGTGAATTATAACTGTTAGATTCTTGGCAAAGTATTCTACAAGAACTACTTGACAATGCTCTCATCTTAAAGCCAAATTTATGTCTCGATTCAAATGGAGACTAGATGAACAGGGAGAATCTATTTTACTGACTGAAGGATTTCTTGCGGAATGGGTAGTAAATAATGACGAAATATTTTTCTCAAATTGCATATTTGATTCAAACTGAGGACAAAGAATATGCCTATCGAACTTTTTTTCCGAAAAAAACCCCTTCACCCCACTTTACTTTTGTTATTTTTTCGAAAAAATTTGCGGAAAGGGTACTAAATGACAAAATATTTTTCTCAAATTGCATATTTGATTCAAACTAAGGATAACGAATATGCCTTTTTAATTTTTTTTCCGAAACAAAAACCCTTGACCACACTTTACTCTTTTGATTTTTCGGAAAAATTTGCGGAATGGGTAGTAAATGAAAAAATATTTTCCCTAAATTGCATATTTGATTCAAACTAAGGACAACGAATTTGCCTATATAAACCTTCAGATACCAATTTTGAATCGAATTGGACAATAACGCAAAATTCGTTCGCCATATTGGAGCCGCCATCTTGGATTCTTCAATTTTGACAAAAAAAATATAATCTTTGCCCCCGAAAACTTTCAGATACCAATTTTGAATAGAATCGGATCATGATTACAAAACTCGTACGCCATATTGGATCCGCCATCTTGAATTTCTCATCTTGGATTCTTCAATTTTGACAAAAAAAATATAATCTTTGCCCCCAAAAACCCCCAGATACCAATTTTGAATTGAATCGGGTCATATTGTATTGTCACCGGAATTACGTACACCTGCCAAATTTCAAATCAATCGGAAGATTGGAAGTGGTCTAAAAATTGGTTACAAGATTTGACCACAGCTTAGATAAATACACAGCTAACAAACTCAGCCCTTCGTTGAAAAAATAAATCCGTAACCTTGAAGACGCCATTTCGCGGTAAAAGTCAGGGCTGGATTCGAAATAATTGCGGTGCAATAGACAGGACCCTACTTACAATATTGACATAAACTATTCAAACAGCATTTTAGGTATCATGACAATAAAATCACACATGTGTCTGTGCCTTTTTTACACGCTTTATATTACCTGTATGTTTGTAACCGACTCCTTTGGACTCGATTTTTACCCACTTTAAGATTTTGCACACTTGAATTAAGACCTGCAGCGGGATTCTTATCTCTGGACTCGACAGCTGTCGTGTGGAATAAACAAAATTGGCGATTCTCATGTTCCATATCGAGAAGTGAGAATCAGGTGACAAAACACAAATTTAATAATTTTGTCCCATAGTCCTCGATAATAATAATAATAATAATGGGTAAATAATACCAGAAAAAAAAATTGAAAATTTTTTACACTTGTCAAGACTTGGTGACTACACAAATTTGATAATTTTGTCCCATATTACTTAATAATAATAATGATAATAATAATAGTAATAATAATGGGTAAATAATACCAGCGAAAAAATTCAAAATTGTGCACACTTATCATGACCTGGTGACAATACACAAATTCAATGATTTTGTTCCATGTTTCTAAATAATAATAATAATAATGGGAAGATGTCGATTTTTAAGTCGAAAGATTAATTTATATTTTAAAAAAACTAAAGACACGCTTCACTCCCAACATGGACTAAAAAGTGAAAATTATTGTCAATATAATCACTCAAATATAAAAAATCGTGGGTGCTTTTGACCTATATTTTCATATAACTAGTTCTAATTTTACAATACTGAGCGATCAAGAGCTCGAAATATTTATGTCAAGCACATTTCTCAGGTATCCAAAATCAGGAAGGGTGGCAAATATTACAAACAGCTTTGATTGTATATAACAATTTGTCTCGTTTGAATGATTGGTCATCTATTCAAGGGCGTGTACAAATACCGTCAAAATATCTAACAACAGTTGCCAACCTAAAATCCAATGTTCAAGAATAGAAAAGAATGTATTCGTCTCACTACCTAACAATTTTATTATTGAACATACTCCTCACAGTATTTAATTATTATGGATTTGAATCTTATAATAATTTGGAATGATGGGAATATCCAAGAATTGCTGTGTTCTAAGGATTAAGATTCCAAGACCGATTTGTTTACGATACTGAATTCCACAATGAATTTGAACACATTACGAATTCGCACAGAAAACTAAATGTGTATATACCAGTATCTAACAAATATTTTTCTTGCCGTATCAATTTCGTAGGACTCAATAGTTTGAATCAAAGATAAATATATGTTATTCCTCAATTTGATTGTGCTTTTTACAAGCTTTTATTTAGTGTCACCTGTCCCGGTGTCTGTGTGTGTCTCAAATATAAATTAAAAGACAAGTTTCCATACAAAATGCACTAAAAAGGATAAAATTATTAATTTTCATTGTTTGACCTAGGTTATTCTGCGAGTAACAGATTCAAAAGCTCACCGCCGCTACGAAATAGGTGATCTTCTGAATTTGTTACTCATAGAACAACCTAGGTCAAACAATGAACAAATTTTTTCTTCCTTTCTAGGGCACTTGTATAAAATCCCGTGTTTAAAAAATAAAATTATAATTTTTTAGGCTTTGCTTCCGTTGTTATGATTTCAACAGGACAACATAGAATTATAAAACAAAAAACAAAGAAATACAATTCCAAAGCACTTTATTAAAACAGCAGATTATTGGTTGCGCCATATAATTAATTTATTTCTAATATTTTTTTGGTCCTTGAAATTTCTGTTGATATAGGTACTTTAAAGTATAGTACAACCGAACCCTCAAATATAATTTTATCACAAATTCTCTGGAAAAATTGTCACACGGGTGTGAAAAAAGAAGTGTATTTGCTATATTAAAATGATTAAAGGCATACTAATAGTTTAAAAATGAATGTATCTAGTTTTTCTTGGAAAATGCTTTCAATGTCACTGATGAAAGTGACAAAACTATCATTTGGATCATTCAAATTACAAAATAAACTTCCTTTCGAATTCCCATGGGCTTTAAAATAAATATATAAGGACTTCAAATGACTGTAATACACCAAGAATACCAAAAATCGGAAAGAATTGCATATTGTAACATACAAAGTAAAAACACCGGAAAATAACACTCGACACAACTACGGCACTGGAGCGATTAAATTTGCAAATAATAAATCCAAACACACACCACTGTTTTGATAGGTTTTACCGCGACGGTGGGAGGTGCGCGAACATCTGCGCGAACTACCCCTTCCATAGGGAGTTTTACAGCTGTGTATTTATCTAAGCTGTGATTTGACCGTGACGTACATACATCATACATCAACAGAGTGAGTTAATTAAGCGTGGTAAAAACACTTCGGAATACCCAGCGATCGACAAGACTGACCGCCAAAAAAACTGGCCATAATTTCTTTGAATTAAAAAAAAACATGCGTTTCACTTACCTTTGCTGGTATAACTGAGAGGTGAAATTAATTTCCTATTCCACTAACACAAAATAACATTAATCAGTGATAGTTTTCTGCATTAAATTGCCGCTACTGGAGGCGGAAAAAATTCTCCCAGTGATGCATATTCATTGTAAATAATCACATGCTGCTAACAAAACAAAATTTATTCATGGGTAGTGGAGGTGATGCTGAGAACAAGTTGACAAATCATTAATGATCAAACATTAATTTCTTATCGTTAGAAGCCAATCAGTGGTAGTCAACAAACTTATTCACTTGTACCAAGTGAAAATTAAATTCTTATAAAAACGTAGTAGTTTGTGATCATCAAACAGGTTGTGAGTCATGAATGAGTCATATTTTTGGGGTAGTTAAAAGGATTATATGAAGTAAGAGAACTCAAGTAGACGATGGTCAGTAATCTGACCTTACCTACTACAAGCATTTTGAATTATTAACAGGTAATAAATAATTCTCTTGTCCCCTGTTCTATTGAAGTATTCGCTGAAGGCAAGTAATTTTTGGTTGATGAGTAACAAACTTTTTTCTCAGTGTACACCTTGCTTTTTCAAAAAATTGTCTATTTCAATACTACAGGTTCTCTTCTATATATGATTGTCTTCAATGGTAGGATAAACTTCTTGAATTCTTTTTTTATAATCCTAGCTTTTTTCGTTTTCATTTATCGTTTTTATTGAAATTCAATGTACCGAGAGGAATATTGACTAATCGTCTAATCAATGCATCATACACCTATCTATGCTGCTACTTTATGTTGAAATGAAAGGGATGAGCTATAATGAATTGTTATATCTGTATGTGGAAAATAGAAAATGCATTTTGTCAAGTCTCGAAAACTTATTTTCATTTCGCCTTTTCTGAAGTTCCAAGTCATACTTATTATTACAGTAATGATTTCTTATTAATAGATACATCACTCCAGAACGAAAAAATAGAGCTCTGAACACCTATCTGAAATAACTGGAAAATATGTTTATTAAATTGGATAAGGGAAAGGAACTATAATAACTCTCCCGCATGTAGTAGACAAGAATGAAACAATTTCGAGATACCCTCAACTCCAGGGGTCAGATTATCAGTTTTTAATGCATTAGTCATACCGTAGAATGTGAATTTGTAATTATAATGCTCACTTTGTGATAACAACAATTTATATTTTTTATCTTATTTATTGGAGAAATAATCCAACTTTCCTGAAGAGCAACCGTAAATATGTTTTGATGTTTTTTTCATAAACTAGAATAAAAACAGAATAGAAAGAGAAGTTTCATCTACTTGCTTTTTGCATAGAAAGTTTTCTTTTCTCGAACCATTATTGCAGAAAAAATGAGAGTCACGGTTGAGTTTCAATTTATAATAAGTTTACAAAAATTGCTATAATAATTTAATTATCAGTGCTCGCAATACTATCAATAGTAATTCTGTCAGAAATCAATGAGGACAAATTGCTTGTTTCTTTGGGACGAGTGGTGTTACCTCAAAGCAATTTGATCGAGTTTAAGATTTCTTACAGAATTATCGATAGTATTGTGAGCACGAGTAGTATTTATTGAAATAATTTCACAAACCAACAAAATAAAAAAAGTTCCATTGTCGAGAATTCTTCAATAGTTATAGATAATGCCTGATAGACATGAAGTCTGTCAGACTGACATTCATATTAGTAGCAAGTAGCAAGATGATATTATCAAAGAGTACACCAACTAACAAGAGGCGAAAGCTTTGTCGGAACCTTTGATGTTGAGTACACACTATTTTGAGCGGAAATACGTCACAACATTGAAAGATAAACTACCTGATACACTGAGAAAAGTACCACAAGTAGTGATTAAAATTCTTACAAAACCAAGAAAAATAATTCTATTGATAAACATCGTTGTTGTGACAAAATTAAATATAATTGACGGAACGAGTTAATGACAAACTTTCACTATTTAATTTCGTAAATGTATAACTGATATCCAAATTCACTAATATTTTAACAGAAAACTTGCACTTTGATATAAAGATATAAAATTGTGATTTTGATAGACACAAGAATTGAAATATCTAAATTATACCAATGAAATTGATATAGGCACGAACTTTTTTTTGAAGTTATGAATGTTCCATCAGTTTTCCTGAAACTACATCAAAAATGCTATAAATTGAAATGGCTACAATTGGTAGGCTATAAGATATAGATTAACAAATAAACTTTAATCAATTCAAAAACAATTCTCGATTTCAGTCTTTCAAGCAACACATGTATTGTAAGAATTTTAATGAATTTTAACATTTCTTTTATTTTGGGTAGTAAATCTGAAGCAATGGTCTAATTTAATTACTATTGCCAAATAGTCTAGAGATGGAATCATCATTAGGTAAGTATTGACTAACACCAAAGAAAGAAGAACTTTGATAAATAGACTGTTAAAAATCTGGTAATTTGATAGATAATTGGAAAAAAAACAACAAAATAAATAAACCTTATTTTCCTTTTGACAATCACATTCCATATTATATACGAATCATCGATATTGATCGACAAACTAAATGGGCATATATTCATCTAAACAATAAATACAATAAGAACAGTTACATATTCTTTTAATCTATTATTAAAAATGGTCAACGTTTTACAGTCATTTATAGTGACTGGCAGTAAGTTGTACATTCTGAGAGTCACGAGGTTATGAAAATTATTGTAGGCCAGTTTACCTTTACCAAATGGGTAACGTTAAAATGTTATACTTGATAAATGCGTTTCTGCAAGATTCATTCATAGGAATACCTAGCATAGCTCTTAAGGACTTAACTATTTGTGCTAATGCCTTGTTTGAAAACATATCATACATTTCATTAAAATGAGATAGGCTATATTTTTCGTTTTCTGATTTTTTCTTCAATGTTGCCTTTTGTTTATTTATCTAAAACTTCAGACATTGGATTATCCAGCGCAACTTATTTTTTCTTGGTGAGCTTGTACTCAACTGGGCTGTAAAGTTTATGTCGACATGCTTTATGATGATCCTGGAGTACATGGATTACTAGTTGATGGAACACAAACTAAATTATGAGCATTAAACAACTCCGATGTTGTTACTGGTACATCTGAAATATTGACTGAAAATGTATTTATATTGAAACTGTCAATTTGGATTTTACAATTCTGTATGAATGCAGTACAGCATAGTGTTACTATGTGTCAAAAATAACACAACATTGTACAAGGTCCCTGACTGCATTTAGCAGTAAGACAATATACATATTGTCATAACCTAAAGAATCATGTTTGTTTCACATAGTCATGAGTTATTCTTAGTCTTAACCAGCACTCTCTGATTATCACTCAATATTAATTGCTTTTATTGATAGGTAAAGAGAAAAATTCAGTATAATTTTATTAAAATGATTACATCATTCTTACCTATCAAGAGGCACAGTTAGCACTGGTTCAACTCAATTGAGGGTTGAACGAGTGCTTTCTTCCATTCAATCTCTCCCCTCTTATTAGTACAAAGAATACTATTCAGCGAATCAGCTTACTGTAATAACATCATTCTATAAGAGATAGGACACTGTCCAACAACAAGTTAAGCACACCTAAAGTCTATATCCAACTTGTGAAATTACCTGAAATCATTTGAGTTTGACTTTGTTTCCTATTCTTCACTTTGTGCTGACGCCACTTCTTTTGAGAACGAAGTAGTATTACCTACAAAACTCATAAAATCATACATATCACCAGATATATTTTAAATACTAGTAATGGTGAAACTATAAACACGCACCTTCAAGTATTACCAGTTCCTTGGAAGGTTGGTCCTTGTGTTTTAGATGTAAAAACACAGTAGGATATGCTTGCTGGAATAGAGTTTTTCTAATTCCACTATTACAAATATACCTACTTTTCTTCAAAATGAAGCTCGCACAATTTGTAATTTTAGTGTAAAACCTCGATGTTTCTCTCAATAAGATCTAGCCTATTGTAGGTTTTCAACCAAACTTTAGCTCTAGAAAAATAAAAATAAATGAGTTTTCAGTAAATATCAACGATTTTTCTAAATACCTAACACGATCATTGGGTATTGAAAAAATGCTCAAACCTCCGCCTGTTCTTGAGTTACAGTCGCGGCATATACAGAAAATCCACCTTTGCGAGAACTCATTGATATTTAACAATAATATGCACTAACCACAATCCAAATTATCCAAATACACAAAAGAATGTTTACTGATATAAACTATGAACTTCAATAAACTACAAATTCACCATAAAAACATTGTCAATGAAAATGTAATATTTGACAATGTTTACTATTTTTGGATGAATAGACAGTGTTGCCAACAGGTCAAGATGAAATTACTGGACAAACTTGAACTTGGTTGTATGCATGATTTTAGGATAGCATTTTCTGAAGTGTCTGAGATTTTGATGAGTTTATTATATTGGTATGTACCTATAACAAGTTCGTTTTATATTTCAAGAATCTTATCTCATATATTTCCTCTAAGTATTACGGTAAATACCAGTAATTATTCTTAAACCTGCAACACAATTATGTGACCGGAAGTGACTGATTGACACTGACAGTTAAACTACTTAAATCGCGCATGCGCTCTCAAATTTGTGATCACGAAAACCGCTTTAATTCGCCTCTTGTTAGTTGGTGTACTCTTTGATTTTATATTCTTCGTTGTTGCTTGGATACGTGGTTGCCATGACAAAGTGGTATTACCAGCTTGAAAGGAAGAAACTGCATATTATCGAGAGATACATCCCTTATTGGTCCTAATTACTTGGTAACACCACGAGTCCGTATAGTAGTAAGAGATTTGTGTATTGTGGTATCATTTCCAATTACCAAAAACCAATAAGTGTCTGACTGTCAATGTTATCTGTCATCAAAGCTGTCAAAAACTTCCTACTACACCGATCTGTGATTACAAATAATAACAAATTTTTTCGTGTTTGACTTATTCTTGTAATCCCCCAGTGTGGTTTTTCATATCCGTTAGGTGTAACTTTGATGTGCTCTCAAAATGTTCTAGTGCTATTCATTGCAAGGCCGTACCCAGAGGAAAATTTCGGGAAGGGGTCTAAAGTAAATAATGCAATGTAAAACATTTTACCAAATTTTATCACACATCATATAAACTATATGCTATTTGCATCACAGTGGGATATCTAAACTTCTTATATGTCATTCACAATACAAAATCTAGTCTCCTATTTTTCTTCGTGGCAAACTCACTTATTACGTCCTCTGTTGCAATATTAAACAGGCTAAGCCTGTATTGCCAATTCTTATACTGTACCAGTGCTACATTACATGGTATTTAAATATTAAATATGTACCACAGCAAACATTAATTTGATAATTCTTAACCTATAAATATTACGAAAGCTATTGTTAGGGTTATTTATAACTGTTTGTTAATGTAGGTTTATAACAATAAAACTGTTTTTGGATCTACTAAGTAAAATGAAAGAACTTTGTTATCTGAGAATAACAAACAATTAAATGCACCACAAGGAATAGTATATTCTGTAACAAGGTTAGAATGAAAATTCGATGCGAGTGGAAAGTTCCGAGCGCGAGCCGAAGGCGAGCGTGAGGAACCACGAGCATCACGAATTTTCATTCTAACCGAGTAGCAGACTATACTTGCTCCACGATCAAAGATAGGAAACGTGACAGCAATAATTTTGACACTTACTCAAATTTTGCCACTACGATGACAATCAACTGCGTCAAGGCTAATGTTTTTATTGCTAACCAGTGTGAGATGGTATATTGTGTATCTAGTAGTAAAAGCAATACATTCCCGGACGATAATGTAAATTGTTGACCGAGGCGTTAAGCCGAGGCCAACAAGCATTGAAGTCTGGGAATGTGCTTTTACTACGAGGTACACATACTATTTTTTCTGAAATCGCAATCAGCATTATCAAAAACTAAGGAATTCTAAATATTGTTTGCGTGAATTCAATAACTGTCTAAAATGTAAACAAGCCGGCAAAAATTTTCCCGTATCGTTTTCGATACGAGAAAGTACTTTCCCGTACCGTTTAGGTCCGAAAACGGTCCAGGAAAGTTCGTTGCTTAGCAAGGGACTAAAATACTAGATTAGCGTATTTTGAGGCCTGAAGTTGCTCCGAGAAAGTGGGCATTTTTGAACGATTTCAGAAAAATATTATTCTATCACAAGAAAGAGAATGTAAATACATTAAAATTGCATGGGGGCAGAGGTGTTGCAGAATATTTTTTCAATCTCAAGAGAGAGAATTCCAGCATTCTGTAATCAAATTTGATTTCAGAATTGGCAAATTCTGTGATGATCGTGGAGAAATGTATATTCTAATACAGCACGAAACAATGCTCGATTAGTCAGTCTAGATTAACGTTTGAGATATCCGACGCTCAACAGACAGTTATGGTGGATTTATGCAGCAGTCATAAGTCATAAGTTTTAAGTCATAAGAAAGAATATTCGTCAATGATTGGTTGGTCCGTATATTCCAACCAATAATTGACGATTATTCTTCCTTATGACTTAAGACTTATGACTTATGACTGCTGCATAAAGCCACCATTAATGTAGAGGCAGTTGCACCAACACACAATTACCTAAAACTAAAATTTCCCTTGCCTTACTAAAGTTGGTATATTAAGTTAATGTTTGTTGAAACTTGTTTTTTATATAAAATTCAGCTGTATACATTTTATTATTCAGTATATTCCAGTCCAGGGCTACTATGAATTGTTTATAAGGGTTTTTAAACAATATTGAAAAATGTTAATTAGTGATAGGATGTATATAAAACTACCTGATTTCACCTTATTCCAAAAATATTTTACAGATTTCGGGGAAGGGGGTAACCCCCTTACCACCCCTTACCCCCCCTTCCCACCTGGGCACGGCCTTGATTCATCGTCATGTTTGTAGTTTCATTAAATTTTAATTTGGTTGACTTATTGTTCCTTCGAATGTTTTTTCGTATTACTCGAGTGTCTTTTCATATCCGCCAAGTATTAGTTTGAAGTTTTATGAAAACATTCTGGTTCAGAAATTGTTGTTGTTAAAATTGTTTTTTCCGTTAACACGCTGTCGTCCCCTTACGAACGGCAGTCCTCAGGAGTCGAAACTTGTGCGAGCTAAGGATTAACGAGGTCGTACGTTTTGACGTGCGATTCCTAGCACTTTCTCGGGCCAATATTAATTTTCTCGTTTAATATCAGGTAACAGAGAAATGTACAGAAAAAATTGTACACAAGTAAATAAAGACTCGAAGCTGTTCTTCATAGTTTCAAATATTTCACGGTAAGGGTTGTGGTCGTGATCTGATGCTAAGGCTCTCTAATCTTCAAGAGCGTACCACTTCAATTAGAAGTTCTGATATTCTTCCAGTAAAAATTGTGAACATTGTGATCAAGAGGGAGACTTAGACCATATATTTTTTGCATGCTCCAAATATTCCGATGAGTCGAATGAACTATATGACAAACTTTGTAGTTTAAATATGCCGAATCCTTTCAATGTCATGTCGATCTTAGCCTCAAATAGCATTCAATTGTATAAATGTTTAATGGAATTCCTTTACAAGACAAATATTAAGCTGTAGTTGGTTTTAGAGTTGGTATCCATGTGTAGACCTTTCCTTGTGTGACATGTACCTATTAATCCGTGGTCTAATTGTTGTGTCTCAGAAAAAGTCGTCCCGAAGGACCCCTGGACGTGAAGCGTGTGTACCTGTCTATTCCTGTTGTACGGTCTTCAATTTCAAGCTCTCATTTCTTGTTGTTTTGTAGGGACCTATTTAATTAGAAATACTTCTATCATCTATACTATCAATACCACATACTCTACTTGTGTCTGGCCGAATGAAGAAATGGCAAAGCCATAAAAAAAAAACTTGATATTCGTTATGGAATAAGCCGTACACCTCATGATGTGTTCCTATATATACAACAATGAAGTTCCATCGATAAAGTTGAACAAGTAAATGAGCAAATTCTACCTGTCACCACATCCCTTCATTATCACAACTTCTATCTATTGTTTGACGTTCTGTTAAATGCGTTATGTTTATAATTTTTTATATGGAAGAGAAGTTTCCGATATCCCCGGATACAGGCGACTGAAATCCGCCCTATCATACTGTAGATATATTATGATTTATTTTCCCTTTGTGAGAAATGCAGTATGAATAAAGACTATTATTATCATTTAGATAAACTAATTGAATCGACTGACAATAACTCCTCCTCCTGTTTTCGTGTCACGTGTGTTCTGTTTTTTCTACGGGATTCCAATAGTTTTCATATCGAATGATTTTGTACTGTTTACTTTCAAACATGGTTTCATTGAATCAACAACAGAAAACTTCATTGGATAATCTGAAAATATATAGGATGATCCATTTGAAAATAGAAAGTTTTCTGTAACATTTCAGATAATGTTAACTTGTCAGCATTCCTAAAACAAAAATTAGAATAGTAGTGTTACATAATACACAGTGTGGCCAACCGATTGGAATGATTTCATGCATTATTCTTCATTTTCGGGGCCAACTATTCTTACTTTTCAAGGTAAAAATCTAAAAAATGAAATAGGCTGGTTCACGATATTTTTGAATGGTTCATATCAAAATTACGTTGAAATGCCATCAATCAATAAAATAGTGATAAGGGTATAATATATAATTATATAACGATTAATCATCACTTCAATTTCAGAACCCGTATAAAAAATCTGACTACACGGATTCAAGAATTTTCGAAATATCACTAATCACGGAAATTAAAAAACATTGCATGGGAATAAAATGTGAAAAATATGTTTTTGTAGGACAGCGCGTAAACCAAGCTTATACGCACTGCTGACATGCATAAAGTAATACTTTTTCGCACGAGTGCTTAAAAAAAATCATCTGTGCGTAAAATCATCAACTATGCGTAAAGTAATTTTTTATACACTGTTCATACATTTAAGCATTTTTGAAAAATACAGTATTTTGCGTCAAATAAAACTCGGATAATACGACGACAATTCATATAATTAAACATTCAAATTAATGATGTAATTGCTACAATTTGGCAATATAGTGATTCTGAGACTTACTGAATCAGGTGGATTAGTTGATAAAAGTTCTGAAATTGAAGTGTGGTTGATTAAAAGGCGTTTTATTCCCTTTTAACTATTTCATTAATGCAGTGACTCATTTCAACATGATTTTGACATAAATCATATAAAAATGTTGTGAATGCAGTGGTGTACTCAGATTTCTTTTAGAAAAATCGCTACTTATTTTTTTTGATTTTTGACCCTAAAAAATAAGACTCTTGGACGAAGACTGCTATTCAAATTTTAATTTTTGCTAATTCTGAGATTAATAAGTCAGAATTACGACCTAATTTCTGAGAATAAGAAAATTCCGAGATGCTAATGTCTGAATTCCGATTTAGAATTACTTAAATCTGATTCCGAGATACTAAGACAGAATTTCGAATCAGTAACTCAGAATTAGCTATTTCCGAGATGCAAAGTCAGAAATCTGAATTACCACCTCAGAATTAGCTAATTCGGAGATGATGAATCAGAATTCCGACCTAATATCTATAGGATTTCGCTAACTCGGTATTTTGAATTACCATCTCAGAATTAGCTTATTCAGAGATACTGAGTCGAAATTCTGCCTTTGCATCTGGGAATTAGCTATTTCTAAGATACTGAGTTGATATTCTGCGTTATAATCTCGGAACTAGCTAATTCTGAGATACTATTTTGGAATGCTAATTTAGCATCTCAGAAGTAGGTAATTCTGAGATAATCAGTCGGAAGAGCTACTATTATTAAAAAAAAAATTAGTTCTGCTGATTTGTTTGTTTTGTTTGTTGTTACTATGATACTGATATACCTACTGAGTCGGAATTTTCACGTACCTAGTATCTCAGAATTAGTTAATTCTGAGATGACGGAATTAGCAAAAATTTAAATTTGATTAATAGTAGCCATTCTGCGGATTCACCCCTTTTGAATGTCTATCTGATGAAAAAAAAATCATTACAATTGGTTGAAAAATGTATGTTTTCTAAGGGCTCCCTCATTATATATGGGTCACACTGTACATATACAAAATTTTATTGGTGTTTGTTGGGCCATTCCAAAGAAACTTACATGTTTCCATACTTTACGGGTGCAGTATATAGGGTGTTTATTAAGTATTTGTTCAAACTTCAGAGGGGAATCTTTGAGTAATTTCAAGATAAAAAGTTAATACGAAAATGTATTTTCAAATGTTTCGTTTCGTTGAAGTTGCAAAAAAAATTATTCGCACAAAATTTGGTGAACGATGTTTTTTTGAATACAATACAAATTATCTATTCTGAGCAACAAACAGAATGTTTTCCACTTACATGTTACACAGTTGTTGAGAGTTCCTTGATACATAAAGTTCATTGAATATAATGGTACATTTAAAAATACAATTATAAAGTAAAATATACAATAAAAATACAAAATACAATACTACAGCTAGAGATAAGGTAATATAGGTAAGAATACCATAAATCAGTTAAGAACAATAAAATTAAATATGCAATGACCATAGAAGATTCAGGTACATTTGAGCATTCGAAGGAATTGTCCCTCTGTAGTATCAAATATATCCAGATCACAGTTTTTCACCATGTCGTTAACGGTCTCAAGACATTGTTGAAGAGGAGACAAACTGTTCGAGACACGAAATAGATTGTCTCTTCTACTTAGTCTTCTGTCAGGTATAATAAAATCAATGGTTTGGAGAATTTCGGGTGCTTTCAATGTTCTAAGAACGTTAAAAACGAAAATTACTTCCGAGGACTCACGTCGATCTTTTAATGGTTGGGCATTAAATTCTAGAAGACAGCTGGAGTAAGATATAACTAAGGGCCAGACTTTGTTTTTCCTGAAGGAAAGAGTTGTTAGTAATCGTTTTTGGGTTTTTGCTATCATGTCGAAATATAAATGAGTCTTTGGATTTCAAACGACACACTTACATGGCGCTGCGTAAGCTATCATTATTTATATTAATTTGCCCTAGCTTTTTTAATAGTAAACTTTTGTATTTTTTAATTTAAATCTCATTCCCACAACTTTTATGAACAAAAAAGGTATACGCTGTCAACAACGCTAGGTAAAAGCGTTTTTGAGACATTTGCAAAATTCTACATCGATGCAGGTTATGGGGTCACATAGGCACCATTTGAAGTTGCTCAGAACTTTTAAAAAACAGAATCTGAAAGATCTCGCCAAAATAAATAACTTGTTTTATCAAAATGTATCATAAAATAATTCGGTCTCAAAATACAGGGTAGATTTTTTTTTAAATATTGGATTTTCAACATTTTGTATCTATAGAACGAATTATTTCCCGATACATCTTCGTAGAAAAAACGTTGTTTGTTTTAGCGAGATCACATACTCAGTTTTTGTAATGTTCTGAGCAACTTGCGCCTAAGTGACCCTATAACCTGCATCGATGCAGAAAATTACAAATTTCTCAAAAACGATTGCTCCTAGTGTCGTTGAGTAAGTACACCTTTTTTACTTAGAAAAGGTGTAGGAATAAGATTTGGCTATTGAAAATCTAAAAAATTTACTGTCAAAAAAGTTAGAGCAAATTAAAATAAATAATGATATCATTCGCAGTGACCTCTGAGTGCAACATAAAAATTATTTCCTTATTTTGACCTTAAAAAAACCCCGTTCACCAAATTTTGTGCAAAAAATTTTGCAATTTTTTGCAAGTTATTCAAAATAATTCAAAATTAAATTTCAACTTCTACACCCTGTATCTCCGAAACGGAAAATTTGCGGACACATGTTCATATGAACTTATCTTAAAATCAGTCAAAGATTCACCCTTCAGTTTATTGAGTACTAGTACTCAATAAACACCCTGTATAACTATGATAGATTATCACTATCTGAGCTTACACTACTTACCAACCGACCAACCAACCTCGTAAATAACTAAAATCTATGTACACCTTAGACACGCATGAGATCACACTCACCTCCTCTGTATCCCATCGAACCATGAAAAGAAAAAAATCGCCGGCTATGAGTTACGCTGCAAACACCATACCGGTCGACCTCTCTGAAGGATGAGGGGCGTCAGAAGATCCATATAAGGCGATTGAAAGTGTTTTCAATCTCGAATGTGGGTTGACCAACATATGGTCAGAAGAAATGCTATTATGCGACATTTTATCGAGACTGGTGCCGAATTTCTGCTAATTTTCGGTCGATTACGGGTTACCGAAAATAGGGACGATTTGCTTGTTCCAAACACTGGATGTCGGCTGAGTTTTCTGAAATTTTGTTATGTTGTTGATCCCAGCATTCTTGTTATGTAATCAAATTTACAGATCGATGCCAGGTATTGCCAGTTTTAGGTACAGGGCAGAGGGTGTCAAACATGGGATTTTTGCTGTTTTCGGTATTATGCATCGATTTGATTTTTGTGCTTTAGTTCGAGATTAATCTTTCTTACAAAAAAATTTGTCACGTTTAATTTGTAGCTCATGAATCCTTACATTCGAATAAAATAAACTTATCTCACTTATCTTATTTATAGCATGGCAAAACAATTAATGTTTGTTACAAAGTTTAGAGATTTAAAATAACAACTTTTTTTAGAGAATAAGTCAGAACTACACGTTTGTATGAGGCGCCGTTTGGGTAAAAAGTGTTTTTGCAAATATGTAAAATTTTGTGTCAATATATTTATTAGTTGTAGCATTATTTTTTATTTTGCTTTCCTATATATTTATTTTCTACCACACACAAACGTGAATGCCCAAATATTTATAAATTGGAACTATTTTACATCGCCAAGAGATAGCGCAGCCGACACGATTCAATACACTCTTTAATTTTTTCAGTTCTAAGGTATTTGACTTTGGACTTGGACTTTAGTTTATATTAAATTATTAAAAAAAATATTTGAATACCTAATTACACTACAAAATTTAACGATCAATAAACAAACCACCAAAATACATAGACCATTTTAAAGTTGACATTTCAACAATTAAAATAATAAATAATCACTTAAAGACCTTCGAAATACAAAAAAAACACCAAGACAATTATTCGTGGAAGATAAGGGTATTTTATCGAAAAATGTATCTACCTAACACGGGTTTTCGCTAATTTGATGATTAATTTGAGGTTATGTCATAAAGTATCAAGTGCAGAAGTTTTGAATTTTTTTATTATCTACAACTTTTTCATTGAACATTTTAGGCGAAAAACTGTTTTGAACCCCTAAACTGCATCCCCATTTCACCATTTTTAGTGTTTTTTTCCTCAAAGTTGTAACCCCAACAACATTTTCCACCTGGTCCGGCCTGTTACTTTTTTCTTCTTCACAAAAATTATAGGTACCAGTCTATATGTGCATTGTTGCGGTTGATAATTTAGAATATAGAGGCTAAGTAAAACTCGAAGTCGTCTCCACAATATGTATTTGACCCCATAAGGTAGGGAAGAGTGGGCTGTTGTTAACACAGCTTCAGCAAAAAATTGTCAAAAGTGTGGTTGTATCAACATGATACCATCAAAAACATGTTTTCGAGCATAGACATGCTCATCATCAGTTGAAATTACAGGTCAAACTGAAATAGCAAATATAAAAATTACAATTTTGAAAATGAGTTTATGAAAAAAATTTAATGGACTTGGAAACCAAAATGGATACTCACATGGCATGGAGGCGTGGTAAAATTTAAATTATTAACAAAACATATTTAAAAAATCTTGAACTAGGCGCATTAAGGCCGATATTAAGGTGGAATGGTGGGTGACCATTCAATTATATGGATAACCCACATTGAAAAGTTTTAAAAATTAATACAAAATTTGGAACGACAATGTGCTCTGGCAATGGCTGTCGAAGAAAGCCATTGAAATTGTTCAAGAATGCCCACTTTCTCGGAGCAACTTCAGGCCTCAAAATACGCTAATCTAGTATGTTAGTCTGTTGCTAAGCAACGAACTTTCCCGGACCGTTTTCGGACCTAAACGGTACGGGAAAGTACTTTCCCGTATCGAAAACGATACGGGAAAATTTTTGCCGGCTTGTTTACATTTTAGACAGTTATTGAATTCACGCAAACAATATGTAAAATTCCTTAGTTTTTGATAATGCTGATTGCGATTTCAGCAAAAATAGTATGTGTTCCTCGTAGTAAAAGCACATTCCCAGACTTCAATGCTTGTTGGCCTCGGCTTAACGCCTCGTCCAACAATTTACATTGTCGTCCGGGAATGTATTGCTTTTACTACTAGCTACACAATATACTATTCCCGTACCGTCCGAAAACGGTCCGGGAAAGTTCGTTGCTTAGCAACGGACTAAAATACTAGATTAGCGTATTTTGAGGACTGAAGTTGCTCCGAGAAAGTGGGCATTCTTGAACGATTTCAGAAAAAAATTGTCTGGAGGAGAACAGTCATTGTCGTCGGAGAGACAGCAGTCATCATCGGCGGGAGGACAGCAGTCGTCGCAGTCAACGTCTAGAGGGCAACAGAATTTGTCAACTGGGAAGACAAAATGTACAGTGTAGGAAGAATAACCACCAGCAGATAAGTGTTTCGGGAATGTTTTTGCCATATTTGTGACAGAAAGGGCCAAAATAAAATTAAGAGGAATTTCAATAATACTCATAATCAGAACTATTTAGAGTCAGAATTTTCACTATATAATTTTCAATAAAGAGTTGATCCAATTTTGATAAACTTAAAACTTGATGAAGTTCCTTTTACTTTCAACCTCTATACTGGGTCCAGTTTCACAGTAGTATCGAGACAATTTTATGATGAACTTTTCAAAGATAAGGTTTTATATGAAACTGACAAAATTTTCCATTTATACAATGGATGTACAATTTTTCCAGAAGGAAAAACGGTTCCCATAAATGTTATACAGGGTGCATCTGGTCCACCTTTGTTGGGACGTGATTTTTTTCAATATTTTTCAGCTTAACATTGCAAATAATTTTCATATTCTGATGATTTGAATTTTTTACTGAAAAAATTCAGTTCAGTATTTGAGCCTGGCCTTGGTACTTTTCTGTTCTTTTCTGCTAGTAGGGAAAAGTGGAATACAGTTTCCAAAGTAAAAACACTACAATATCGTTCCTAATATATAGTCTAATGAAAGTTTCTGAATGACTGATTCATTATTCAGAATATTTGCGACCACCTTCAGTCAAGATATTTTCTGATATCAACCTGTAATATTGTATTGAAAAAAATGCAAGTGAGCCATGACAAAATTACAAACAAAATCAAGTGACGACATTACAGTATCGAACCGAATATTATGGAGCTATTAGTTTTTATTTTAATATATATTTTTTATTATCTAAAATCATATTCGAGAAATAGTTGTTTTCTGTCAAATGTTTGCCTCATATTTTCCACTTTGTGCAAATATGTGGAGAGAAGGGTATTTCGCCTTCGTTCGAAATCATTCGTTTCATTTAACTAATGAGATAGTCATTCAGAACTAAATTGTTATATAGGAGTTTCTTGGTTTTTATCAATTCTAATATGTTTAATTTCAGACCGACTTATTACGGGGTCACCAAGAGATAATATCGCCCTATATGTATGTCTACTACGTATAACATCCATTAATCCCTAGGGATTAAGGATAATCAGATCTACCGCTGTGGATACAAGATGTAAATGAACTATTGAAGAGAGTCACCTACAAACTTTTATTCGAGACACCGTGTAGATTTTGGCATCTGGCCAAATTCACCGCATGAATGAATGACTAACGAAGACTCACTTACCACGTACTAATTGGAATACATAACGTATTTCGTCATGAACGTCTACCTAGCATACAATTCAAGGTTCGTTGTTATTGATTTGCAGGCTGATTAGGTAGTTTATTTATTTGTTTTTCTTGGCACACGCCCAGCCCATAATAATGGAAGTATTGGTCGATTAAACCTTCCGGAGATATCGATCTTCCTCTCCGGGTGTTAGTGCCCTTTTTTATTTGGTACCATGGTACCAGTTCATTTGGTTTGACTTGTTTGTATTAGATACTATCCCTCTAATACAAACATCCTCCAGGATCGCACTGTTCCCCTCTTTTTTCAACTGATTCTTCCTTCATTGATATTCAGAAATTTGTTTCACACTCAGAATACTTTTTGTTTACAGATGATTTGAAACTTATATAAGAATTAACGACAGTCAGTCGTAAGTTTCTTATAGAAAAGTATTTGGACAACCTCAGTAATACTCCTATTACAAAAAATCTCCCATTAATGCAGGCTGCCGTTTTTGCAACTGTCTACCAAATGAAATAAAAAACGCGGTATCCCAATCTGTTTTTAGGTTTAGACTCAAGGAATGAAAATGATTTTATACTGTTCGAAATTATTTCGAATCCCACTTTTCAGTTTTGAAATAAATTTGTATATCACAATTTATATGTCATTATTGTTATACTGTATTTCGTCTTGTTTGTTCATTGTTATACAATATACCGTCTTGTTTGTTTATTGTTATGGAGTACTCCGTCTCGTTTGTCATTGAAACCCTATTTACATCGTTCTTTATGACTTTTAAAATTTTACATTGACTTATCCTATCTATTGTTATTGATAGTTGAAAAGATTAATAAACATTTTATTTATTTCTAAAGATAATATTCAATGACACTACTTGACAGAAGCCCATTTAATTAATACTAGAAATGGATTAAGCAATCCAGACTTTCGCCTTAACTTATACAATAGGTAAAATCGTTGGCAAGTCTCCAACAGAAAACAACTACTACCCCCTACGACTATTGAATTGTATCTGTTAGTTGTATAGTTGTTTTCTGTTGGAGACTTGCCGACGATTTTACCTTTTGTATAGGTTAAGGCAGAAGTCTGGATTACTTAACCTATTTTTATTAATAATTTTATTTATTATTATTCATTTATAATAGGTGCAGTAACAAACATCATGAAAAATAGAGCTTACAAGGAATGGAATAATAATCCAAATCCAGTCAATCGAAAACGAAGTTCCAAAAAATTCAATACAGATGTACAGTTTAACATTTGAAATAAAAAAAATATCAATTTGAGTTTTTCAATATGTCTATTATCATTGCTAATGTTTAACCATGTTGAAAATAATGTTTGCGAAATTTTAAAGTTGCGTTTAATATCGTTGCAACAAATATGAAGTCTGATGTGATTCTCTAAAATAAAAAATCTAAGTTACTTTCACAAATATGCTTCAATTTGAACAAAGTTATGGTGATTGATTCATGAATGTGTTTAGAGTGAATATACCAAATAACAAAATTTTGGAAATTATTGAAGTGTAAAAAAATTTAAATATTTCTTATGTTTTGATATTACGGCATAACTTTTTGTAATTGTGAACAACTCTTACCAATAACGTTTTGCTGATTTTCTTAAAATAACGGTACTTCACAATTTCTACATTCTTTGGCGTACCCTGTATGCTGTTTGATTAAGTACATCTATAATATGATTATCGAATATGCACCAACTTTGGAAATATTTGCATTTTGGTTGTGCAATTATTTAAAACAATTCCCATATGTTGCACACTTAAATGGCCACACTTCGAGAGCTTCCAGAAATCCTTTCTGACGAGTGGGTTACCACGAAACAGCTGTCGGAATCAAATCGAAAAATACTCTATTTTCACTTAAACACATTTATTTAAACCATACAAACACATATTCAAATCCGAGCAAGAATACAACAAATATTTATATTCATATATGCATATTATGTCACGTAAATTTGTCATTATAATACTCTTGCAAATTATAATAGGGTCTATCAGCCAGAAATGTTTTACACTTCTTCTAAACTTTATGTTGGTTAAATTTACCCCCCTTATATCTGAAGGCAAGTGATTAAATATCTTGATCCCATTATAATAGATAGAATCCCTGGCCAAATTTGTTAGAGGTATATATTGTCAACTTCAACCCGGTGGAACGGGTGTTGTAAGAATTGCACGAAGCCTCGAATAGGGACATATTTTTGTAAATGAGACAACCCGTTTCCAATATGAACAAAGCAATCGCTGTTAACATTTTTCACGAGGTTTAATCTTACGCATATACCTGATAGCCCGTTTTTGCAATACTGGTGCTGATGAATTGCATACTCCCCAAAATGGTATTCCAAATCGTAGGAGGGATTCTAATAGGGCGTAATACACCGTTCTGGAGGTTTTAATTCCCAAATTTATTGAAGTAACTCTCACTGCATAACATCCAGAAGAAATTTTCCTTTTAAGATGCTTGATGTGGTCATCAAATTTGAGCTTATTGTCAATATGAATGCCTAGAAATTATTTAGTTTTAGTCTTGTTCTTGATCACTAAGTTATCACCAAATGACAGGTCATCAAGAGAACATCTGAATGATATAATAATTGTTTTTGTGATACTGAAAGATATCAAATTCGCATCACACCACATATTAATTTTTTTCATATCACTAGATATTGCATTGTGTAAATCATTTGCGTTTTTGTTGTTCCACAATATCGTCGTGTCATCAGCAAAAAGAGTGAATTTTCCAGAAATGCTCAAATTTGCACGTCATTGACATATACTAAAAATAAAATGGGTCCTAAAACTGATCCTTGTGGCACTCCACACATAATATCCTTTTTTTCAGAAAGTTCTTCGTTCTTACCATTTGATTCCTTCCTGAAGGATCAAACCAACTGATCGTCATTTCTTTGCAACCGTAAAGATGAGTTTTGAATGATGACAGATCACGAAAGACCGCGGCAGCTACATTACCAGAATTCAACTTTGAATAAATTTCGTAAAGAAATGTAAAGATAGCATCGTGCGTATTTTTATTGTTCTGAAAACCAAACTGGCTTTCACTTAAAATATTGTGGCGTCTTAGGAAATCCGCCAGACGTATTTTCACAAGTTTCTCTATAACTTTATCCATAGTTGGAATGACGGATATTGGGCGGAGATTCGAGGGATTTCTTGAATCTCCTCTTTTGTATGATAGAATAACAACAGATGTTTTCAGAAAATCAGGAAATAATCCATTTGATTTGAAGATGTGTATATTTTCAGAATTTCTCATGTTATCGGGAAGTTTATTGAAAAGTTTGAAAACCTGATAATAATTTTTTTTGTAAAGAGCAGAGCGATGTTGACTAGGTAAAAATAAATGGGCATTCCGGCTAGAATAATTATGATAGGCTTTGTTAGCAGCTAAGGTATTTCTATTTCGGTAGACATATGTGCAAGCTTCCATGATTTATACTCCTGCTTTCATAAAATTTTCAAATTCTGAAAAGTATGGCTACAAGAGTATCTATATCTCAACCAACAATGATCCGGATAGCATACTTTTGGATACAAAACACACCGAACACGAAAGAGGACGTCCCTCATCAGGATGCCATACATATCTAAGATGGGAATTGAAGTTTGCATAATAGTCAATAAAATACTTTGCATACAATGATTGCATAGAAACCTAAGAGAATAATACGCTTTACTAAGTGTATTAGATAAGTAGTCTTTTTATGTGTCATCCATTGAAGTCTGTCATCAAAAACAACAACCCACATTTTTGACCGGTGTGAAGTTAGCAGCCACTTTCTAGTTTTTATCTAGCAGCCAATTTGCCAGTGGAGCCGGGTGTGAAATTAAATTCGGCTTTTGATCCGAATACTTCAATTTCTGTACACAGTGTGGTCATTTAAGAGTGCATCATATGGGAATCTTTTTAATGAATTGCACAACCAAAATACAAATAGTGCCAAAAGTTGGTGCATGCTCGGTAATCATTTTAGGTGCACTTAGAATGGCTGCAAGTCAAATAGCATACAGGGTAGGTCAAAAAATATAAAAATTGCTCAAGAGTAAAGTACCCTTATTTCAGAAAATTCAGCAAAATGTTATTGAGAAAAGTTGTTTACAATTGAAAGTTATGCCCAAATACCAAAACATGGCCTCCTAAGACATTTTTTGGTTTTTCAATTTTTTTCGTTAATAATTTCCCAGTTTGTAATTTGTTTTATAATCACCCTAAACACTTTCATAAGTTAATCATAACAAAATCGGTTGAGCATAACTTTGTTCAAATTCGAGCATATTTGTTCAATTAACTTGGATTTTAATTTTTTTAGGGAAGCACAAACTTCATGTTTGTTGCAACGATATTCAACACAACTTCATAATTTCGCAAACCATATTTTTAACAAGGTAAAACATTAGTAATGATAATATGTATATTCAAAAACTCTCATTTGAACTGAACATTTTGTATTTGAAATGTTTATGAAAAAGCTATACAAATTAATCGCCAAACATGAAATCCTTTTAAAATAATCGGGAAACCCAAGGAACAAAAAAAATGAGGGTTGAAAGGAAACATTATTATTAATAAATATTAACAAAATAATCAAAAAGGAATAATACAATGATTTCAATTGTATTTGAAAGCGGTGCCGATGGTTTTGACAATTTTTATTGGCTTATTTTTATCATAACTTAACCATTATCAAATGTGTGAAGAAAGATTTATCGACGGGTCTCTGTGTGTCCACCTTCTCGTTCAATGCATCTTATTGTCCGATCATGAAATTCACGAATAGTAGATCGCAACACACTTCCTGGAATATTTCTGCAATGATGTCGTATCGAATTTTCAAGCTCCTCAGCATTATTAAATGGTCGATCCTTGTAAACCTTTTGCTTTAAATATACCCATAAAAAATCTAATGGGGTGAGATCTGGCGAACGAGGAGGCCATCGTGGATCAGTATTTCGTCCTAACCATTTATCACCAAATTTCCCATTTAACCATTCTGAAACAATTCTAGTAGAATGAGCAGGACATCCATCATGTACAAACCATAATTTATGTCGTTCTTGTAAGCTCATATTCTCCAAAATGTCCGTTAGTTCGTTTTCCAAAAACTGTAAATAGGTATCACCAGTTAGGTTGTGGCGAAAAAAAAACGGCCCCAATAATTTGTTGTTAACAATACCGCACCATACATTTCTTTTTTGATAATATTGGTTTTTATTGTCAATGACAAAATTCGGATTTTCGTCCGACCACCACCTACAATTTTGGGAAGAGACAACGCCATTTGTTGTGAACGTAGATTCGTCTCCAAAAAGAATGTGTTTATGGAAATCATGTTAATCTTCTATTTGTCCTTGAATCCACATGCAGAAATCATACCGTATGTCATATAGTCTCGTTCTTGAAACGTGCAAATAAACATAGGCTTATAGGCATGATATTTATTTTTTTTAAGAATCTTCTTAACAGAACTTTGTTTTACACCCGTATAACTGGAAATTTCTTGGGTGGATCTTCTAGGGTTTTCAACAACTGCCTGAAGTACTTCTAATTGATTTTCCTCATTACATACAGGTTTCGTACGTTCATTCCAAACTGCCAGTCTGTTTGAAATTATTTAAAATTCTGCTTACAGAGGAATAGTGCACTTGTTTGTCTGGATGACGTTCATTGAATATATCTGCTGCTTCACGCACTGGTTTATAGTTATCTCCACATATTAAAACTAATTCTGCCTTCTCGGCTAACGTTGACTGTCTTGGAGGAGGCATTTGAAATCAAATAAACTCAATAATCGAACAATAATTCTTCGAGAATGAGAAGGTAATGTCACCAAACTGTCATAATGTTTACTGTCAACACTCATTTGTTTTGTTCTTTGGGTATCCGTGATTATTTTAAAAGGATTTAATGGTTGTCGATTAATTTGTACAGCTTTTTCATAAACATTTCAAACACAAAATGTTCACATTAAATGAAAGTTTTTGAATATGCATATTATCATTAATGATGTTTTACCTTGTTAAAAATATGGTTTGCGAAATTTTAAACTTAAGCTGAATATCGTTGCAACAAACATGAAGTTTGTGAATCCCTAAAAAATTAAAAATCCAAGTTAATTTCACGAATATTCTTGAATTTGAACAAAGCTATGCTCAACCAATTTGGTTGTGGTTACTTTATGGAAGTGCTAAGGGTCATTATAAAAAAAATTACAAATTTGGAAATTATTAACGAAAAAAATTAAAAAATTAAAAAAATCACTTTCAATTTTAAACAACTTTTCTCAATAACATTTTGCTGAATTTTCTGAAATAAGGGTACTTTACTCTTGAGCAATTTTTATATTTTTTGACCTACCCTGTATGCTATTTGACTTGCAGCCATTCTAAGTGCACCTAAAATGATTACCGAGCATGCACCAACTTTTGGCACTATTTGTATTTTGGTTGTGCAATTCATTAAAAAGATTCCCATAGTTGCACACTTAAATGACCACACTGTATAGACTACTGAAAAGCCCGAGAGATAATTACCGATAGATGGTCGATTTGCAGGCCGTCTAAGGGGCAGTTTGTACTTTTAGATTTTTGGAATCTCATCCTGAAACATCCCTCAGAAATGTTTAGCCAAGTTCATTTCCAGTAAATACACTACTGAGAAGCCCTAGAATGATATACCAAGAAATGGCTAATTTGCAGGACGTCTAAGGGGCAGTTTATACTTGGCCATTTTTGGAAACTCATCCTGAAACATCCCCTAGAAATTTTTTGCCAGGTTCATTTTCTGTGTGTGAATGAACTAGGCTAAACATATTTGAGGGATGTTTAGGAATGATTTTCCAAAAATCGACAGGTATAAACTGACCCTTAGATGGCCTGCAAATCAACCATCTCTCGGTGTATCATTCTTGGCTACACATTTCTGAGCGATGGTTCAGAATGAGTTTCCAAAAATCGATATGTCCAAACTGCCCCTCAAACGGCCTGCTAATCAGCCATCTCTCGTTATATAATTCTAGGGCTTCTTAGTAGTCTATATACAGAAAATGAAATTGGCTAAACATTTTTAAGGGATGTTTCAGAATGTTTTTCCAAAATTCGACAAGTATAAACTGCCCCTCAGATGGCCTGCAAATCAACCATCTCTCGGTATATCATTCTAGGACTTCTCAGTAGTGTATTAACAGAAAATGAACTTGGCTAAACATTTTTAAGGGATGTTTCAGAATGATTTTCCAAAAATCGACTAGTACAAACTGCCCCTTAGACGGCCTGCAAATCGACTATCTCACGGTATATCATTCAGTAGTCTATATACAGAAATTGAAGTTTACTCGGATCAAAAGCCGAATTTAATTTTAAATTTTACACCCGGCGCCACTGGCAAATTAGCTGCTACATAAAAACGGCTGCTAGAAAGTGGCTGCTAACTTCACACCGGTACAATTTTGTTCATTCAGTTAGGGTTCAGTTCCAAAGCAGTATCAGCAAACAGATTCAACTCACATTGATTTCCAGTATCCACATTGAAATTTAACACATTAGTTTTAGTTTCATTTAACCTCAAATTGTTTTTTCTCGACCAAGTAATAACTTTGTTATAGGTATCAATAGCTGAGTTTCTCACGTCATCCATATCGTTATCAGTTATTAATATGTTATTATTATCAGCATAACATGCATATTGAATGGCCGTGTTCTTATTTAGGATACTAACAAATCGTTGGCAAAAACTGAATACAAGAGAGGTCATAGGATGGATCCCAGAGGTACTCCATTTTCGTTTGTCTATGATTTTTTCAAGGCCTTTTAAGGTCTGGAAAATGCTTATTAGGCTGGTGCCAAAACGAATTCTAAACTCTTGAAATAATAAAAAAAAATTGCAGGCAAGGAATAGCTGAGAATGTTTTTGAGGTTCCAACTTTGAGGAAAAAATTTAAACATGAAAACTGCGAAATGTGAAATTGGGATGCAGTTAGGGGCTGAAAACGGTTTTTTGCGATTTGCGGCGAAACGTGGCCGTTTAGAGGAAAATATTTGATGGAAAAGTTGTTGATAATAAAAAAATCAAAAACTTTTTTTCAAACACTTTTCGACATAACCTCAAATTAACCATCAAAATGGTGAAAAACAGATTTTTCAGTATATAATTTTTTTCTCACGTATAAATAATTTCATTTACATGAAAAGGATCCCGCAAACTCCTATTGTAATTTACCATTACCATTGCGCCGACCCAAAAAATTAACAGTTTTGCTGCTAGGGGGCGTTGAAATCAGCCCTGCGCAGATTAGAGTATTTATCCGGTAACAATATATTCAGCTGTTTCATTGTTGCTAATGTTGCACAATATTATGCTGATTTATAAAAAAAAATTCTTCCCTCCCCCCCTTCTACCCCCCAAGTCCTATTACGAAACGCAAAAAAAATCTCGAGTGCCTTCAAATGTATCGTCGAATGTTTAAATATGCCTGAATAGGGGAAATAGCAGTTTCTTATGATTATCCCCCCTCCCCCAAAGGGCACAAAACGAAAAAACTTCGATGAATTTTTCTGAATTTTTAATATGATGCAGTTCAAGTTATTTTGAATAGAAATTAATTGAGTGACGAACCCCAAAAATGAATAGTTTTAATGCTAGGGGGCGTTGAAATCATAATTTGCTCAGAATAGACTATTCATTATTATAGGCCGAAACAATATATCTACGTATTTTAGTTTAGATTATGCTTGAAAATTGTGTAATTTTTTATAAAGAAAATCTAAAACCTCCCCCTTACCCCAAACCCCTTTTTTAAAACACCAGCTCAAATTCAAATTGTTGATATATAATTTTTATTTATTTTCAAGATTTTCGCCCAATCAATTGATATTAAAATAACATGAACTACGCCCTACTAAGAAGTCAGCGAAATCCACCAATATTTTGAAACAATTCTTGTAAACGAGTATTGACTAAGTGACCATTTTGCGGAGGTACCCCGTCATATTGATAAAATAGGTTTCTATAATCAGCAATTAGTAATGTGTCCAAGTAGTCATTTTCGAAATTATGCAAAATTTTCAAATATCCTTCACCTGCAAAAAAGTACATCTCATCCTATTCTTGTTTCGAAATCAGTTTTTGGTAAAGGTAAGCTTATCGGGCTTCTGCGCAAATAAAAAAAAAGTGATGTTACTTACGTAGTTTTGTCTCCTGAACACGAATCTGAAATTATTTTGCGAGATATGGCTCTCCAAACATTGAAAATTGACCGTTTTCAACCACGAATTTTTCCTTATTTTGATAGGCCCTTTCTTTACTTTATTTGAAATATTTCGAAAACGGTTAGACTTGTGAAACATGTTTAGAATCATACGTAAAATCTAAAAACCTTGATAATATACAGGGTGTCCCATTTAAAATAACGAAGTTGGGGTCCAGTTCATAGAAATATATATTATATACTTACTCTAGAATGCTAATCCCCATGTCAAAAGTGTTGTAAAAAGTTCAGGCTAGTCCGCAATGCGCAAGCGCGTTATTAGTGATTTTTGTAACAGGCCCGGTTTTAGTAAAATATTATGGTACTTGTGAAGATTATCAAACGTTAATTCTGATTCTCGGAGAATAAGGTTGGAAACCTCATTGTGCTTATACCTGTTATTTGTATTTAGCCGATTTGAATACATATTTTCACATATTTATGATCCCGAATATTCAGCAAAGGCCATCAGAAAGTAGAGTACGGTTATTATTATTATTTACCGCTCTGAAGCGACTGATTTTTGGTATCACATTCACTTTTCAGCTGTACCACTGGGGAAGCACTGGATTGGAAAATAAATTGAAAGTACAAAAAACTATGAAAATTTATTTCAGCTAAAATCATGAATAATTTCAACTCAAATTGGATTTATAAAATTGGATGCTTGGAAGCACGAGTTTTTTTTTCTAGAACGAATCAAGTCAAAATACGCAACTGCATTTAATTTAAATCATTTCTACGAGTATTTTTTATTGTATTACCTTAGTGCAATTTCCACAATGGGGATGCATGAAAAAGTGAGGCCAGAAGCATTTTCCTTACCATCAAAGAAAAGCACTTCCATATTGACATTAATTTTCTGAGGCGATTCTGTGTTTGGTACTTTTTGTAGGAATCTAGAACTCATAATATAAGCGGTGTGGTAAAAAGTTGTATGACTCGCCATGCATGCTTAGGCAGACACAGTATTAGTTCTGCACTAGGTTTCAAATTATTCTATTGTCTTTTTCACATGAATCTTCATGAGGAAAATGTCTGCCTCTCTCACTCTCTCTCACTCAAATGTTCTGCTGGGGTCTCTTCTTCTTAAAAACAATAACCAAAAATCACGTCTTTTTTGTCAACCTAAAATAATATTTAAGCTATTTTGAGCAAAGCATTCAGGTACATAAAAAATTTAGTTATCTACCAAAAATGATTTATTTCAGGTATTTTTCCTTTACACAACAATAAACAGTTCATTGTTTATTTTTGGAAAAAAACGGCTTCATTAGAAATTGTCTTTAAAGAAACAAGATTAATGCAAATTCACGAAAGATGAAAGAATAACCAACGACAACAAACACCACACAAAACGACAAGAGAAAATCTGAAATTCTAAAAACCGTCTCTGTCTCTGACAAGAGTGACAGATCTTAGTGACAAGTCTTCCTGTTGATGAAAAAGCACTATTGCACGGTCATTATAATTACGGTAGCGTAGGGTACATTATTGTTTTAAATAAGTTTCTTTCGCGCCTAAAATTTGGAGTATTCTAACTCTCTGATAGGTTCTTTTCGGTTTTAAAAAGTCCTATATGCGCTGTCAAATTTCTCTCTTCCAAATGACATGTGTTTTATTGCATCATAACAAAAAACTCTGAATTGGAACACCAAATTATTTTTAAACTTGGCAACGATCTACCCAAACTACACTGATGACGCGCATGCGCACATCGTAAACGGGTCGCATATGCGGCATGCTTTTTGCCGTGGAAATTGGCGGGATTAGCATTCTAGAGTAAGTATATAATATATATTTCTATGGTCCACTTCCGGTACAACCGGAAGTGCCACAATCTTCAAAATATTTTAGCCGGATAGCACTTATCAACAGTAGTGAACTCCCAAATTTTCAAATTCAGCCCACCTATGGTTCTCTATATATTGATCGATGCAGTTCCCGGAGGGACGCCCTGTATATGGGTATAGATCAGGATATGTTCTCATGACAAGTTTTTTCAATTCTGAGTAAAAATTAATACCTCGATGAAATCATATTGGACTTGAAAGGTTGAATGCTCAAGTAGTGCTATAACCCCTACCCCAATATCTAATCGATGATTATTCAAAAGGGTAAGCCAACTTGAATAATGAATACAGGTAAAACGTGGGGGTGGGTCGTGTACCCATTTGCGTAGGATACCCTAGCAATTAGTTAGCTATAAAAGAATCGCGTGACTCAGAATCCCACACGCTAATAAAATTCAAATGGGATAGTCTCGAAAAATAGGGCCATCGGCAGAATGAACTTGGTACGATGTGGTATTTGCATATAATAATTATTATCGATTTAATAAACTCGGAGCATTCGTTATCGTGGACAGAACAGTGTGCTGTGCGTAACAGTGATCGAGGAGAAAATGTAGCTGTAGAATGAGGTGGAAGAGAGAGAAAGAGAGGTGAACGAACTCCAAGTCTCTCACAGACCGAATTGACCTATAAGTATTGGTATTACGTTGAAGTGGATGAAAGAACGCAAACCCTGGAAAAAATATTGTTTTTTTCCTGCAATGTAGGTAGAGATTTGTCTCCGGTTTCCGTCATTGCTTTCCCGCAACTATAAATACAGTGTGGAAACCTATGATGGAGTAAAATATGTATCTCCATAATAGAAATATATTTTTAAAATCCTTGGACAGGTCAATTTTTCTTTTTTGTACCTGATATTTTTCAACCTCCTACATCTTCGTTTACCAAAGAATGCCCTCTTCTGGGCACACACACCAGTTAACACAAACATCTAGGATATGTTGCTTTCTTGATTATTATGGTAACAAAATGAGTTGCATTTAGACGTCATTGTTACCACTTAGTGATGCAAAATGTTATGAATTGTTCACAATTCTCTTCTCATTAGTGTCACTTTGAGCATAAAATGTGAAGAAAATTGCGAATCACATTAACATGAATGTCGGTATAAAAGGAATTAGGTTGGTAACAAAATTGATCGTGAGATCACCATCACGGCACAAAATGGCCAGCGGCCAGAGGTGTTTGTCGAGTCGAGAGTCAAGTAGAATTTGTATTTGGTTGACGCCATTCTTTAATTATTCTATATGTACTTCTGATAGTGTGTAGTGTTCTGTTTGCTTCTTCTTATTTCAATAGTTGAATCAAATGTATTTATTAACAATGCCCAATTATTATTTCTACTAAGAACGGTATCTCTTCAAGGACCGGAACGGTGAGTAGAAACATAGAAAGGTAAATTAAGTGATTTACAGAATTTGGCATTTTCAGAATAGGTACCTACTGATTTCGCCGCGAAGAAAATGCTGTCCAGAGGATTGGAGTGGAATTATAGATTTTTCTACATTTCTGTAAATGTTTTGTTTTCATGATATTTTTTTTTGTTTGTGAGAAGTATATACTACGGAATTAACTCACGCATTTGTTTTCTAGCATCCCAATCCATATGAACAGTAATTTATCAGTAAGAATAGTAGTATTGAGGTATAATTTCTATTTATGTTGAAACATGGTTAGCTTTGTTTTATTTTTGACATACAGGTGAATCAGAAAGTGAAGCGCATTTTTATATAAGTACCAGTCCATTCAATTTCGCATTGTTACATCGAAAGGGTCTCAATGTGTGATTCCGAAGTATAAATGGAATGTCACATTGGGCTAATTTCGAGTCACATTTCGCATCACCTTTTGATGTCTCGACATGACCAACGGGGTACCGAATAGACGTTTATGCAATAATAATGGAAGTCACTTTGCGATTCACTGGTGTGATCTGAAACGTGAATGTGAATCCCACTACCATCTCTGAGACCATTCTGTGTTGACTAGGACTTTACATGACCTAACTCACGAAATTGTTTTTCGATTTTGGTAACTATTCCTTGTGAAATAAGATGCAATTCATGATACTTTTCACGAAACCTGCCGGTGTTCTAGTCATATCTCCACATTTTCAGTCATTAGTATGGTTATTCGATGAGTTTCGGTTAAATAAAACATTTAAACAATTCTACTTAAATTTTACCATTGGCTATTCGCAATAAATTTTATTGTGTTGAGGCTGCATTTGTTTTTTGACACATTTATATTATTACTTGCAAAAACAGCAAAAAATTTAACGGAAATAAATAAGTTTCGTTTCCTTCTGTTTTCAAATGCCTCTTCTTCAGAGCTGAACGAAAATATTATCGGGAAAGCATAGGCGTAGACGGACATTCCATATCAGAAACTGATTTGAAATAAATAGGTAGGCAAATTTACTTCACGAGTGATACAATGAAACAGCACGAAACGGTCCCTGCCATCACCAACAATTTGAATCAGAGGGGAGCAAAGGAAAACATGAACATTTAACATAGAAAAAATCCCAGAAAGTGCAACTCTCCAAAAAACCCATGAACCCAGAGGCTGATCTAAAAAAACTCACTGGAGGCCACACAAGTACCTGAAAAGAAACAATTGAACTACTGATCAATACACTCTTTCCAGGATCTAATATTGTCACAAATCCCAGCAATGAAAACCCTGACATCCTTCAACTAAGGGCGAACTGGGCTGACTGGGAGGTAGCAAAGCGGAATGTAACATACCCGAAAGCAATATAGTTATTTATGCAACAAGTGCAAAAAGTGAATGTTTATTGCACTCGACGTGAAATTGTCCGACGAGGCCGTTAGACCGAGTTGGACAACACGTCGAGTGCAATAAACAATTTTTGCACGAGTTGCATACAACATTTTTTCTACGTTCATGCTAAAAGCAAAAAATTATTTATTGAGGTGCGGCACTAGGTGTAGGAAAATGAAAAGCGCAACTTGAATACTTTATTATTAATATCGATTTGCATTGAAACAGGAACTAATACGTTACGAACAATTTAACTCAAACTTTATTTTTACCCTCAATGTTGAAAGTGAATGAACAATTGGTGCAATTTTCAATATGAATATTTCGTAGTGAAGTACCTATTGCCAATCTCACAGAATATCTGCTAAATATGTAGTAGGTTTAAACGTTTATGTTTGTCATGATGACAGCACGTTGAAGTAGAATGACAGATGTGTGCAATAAAAAATTTATTGCACTAGTGCAATAAAGAACTTCTTTTTCCACTGAATATAGTTCAATAAAGTTTTGCTTTTTGCATGAATGGAGAAAAAATTCTTTAAGCCCATATAAATCGCCTTGAACAGATTGAAAATTCCCTGTCCTACTACAGCAGGGAATTGAAGATCCAGCATCATAGCTATATACAGACTTTAAATGAGCACTTGGTTGGATATCACAAACTGTTAATGCAAGATTTTCTTTATATTTTTATATGTTGTATTACCCTATACTTACATGAAAATGAATGTTCCTTAGTTGTCAATAAAAATTAGATTTTGAAAGAAAAATGTCAACATTTAATTTGGAACCGAAAGGTTTAAAAAACTGTTAGATTCCATCTAGAGGTGTTTTCAGTGGAATTTAGCAATTGGTCCTTCGAGCCGGATCTGAACCAGCGACCTGAAAATCTTGCATTAACACAAACCTAGAAATCTGTGAACGTGGTCTTCATTCCGAAGCCTGGCCGAAACTCATACGACCAGGACTAGAATCATAGACCAATAAGCTTATCATCATTTCCTCTGATATGACTAGAGAAACTGATAGACATTGACATTGAGGTGTACTTTTCATCTGAACCAGCATGCATATCTAACAGGAAAATCGTGCGAGACGGCTTTGAACCAATTGGTGTCAAGGCTGGAAGACACTGGCGAAAAAAGAAATAGAACTAACTATGCATTTTTCTAGATGTCGTAGAAGCCGTTGACATCTACATGATACATTCTTCGAAAGTATGGCCTCAGTGGTCAGAAGGAGAAGCGTTGAAGTAACCACCTGCGAAACCACCTGCAGGTGGATACTGGCAATGCTCCAAAATCAACAGGCCCAGAACAATATGTTTGAAGACTCCGCGAAGCTGAATATTGCCAGGGGAATTCCACAGGGAGGAATACTATCCCCCTTCTGTGGGACATGGTAGTTGACGAACTCCTGGAATCTTTAAATAATCACGGACACTACTCCCAAGGTTATGTGGACGACATAGTGGTCTTCATACAGGGAACGTGTGCCTAAGTAAGTTCTTTGGAGTAACTGTACAAGTGGCTAATCATCTCAAATATCTGTTCTTAGATAAGAAATTAGCCTGGAACATGTAATCAGCAAAGGCAAATCATCGTTCAAGATGTGCAGAAGAGCTTTTGGGACTGACACCAAAAGTCATGCATTGGCTTCAGACCCAGAATCACATGTTGGCCCAAAATGAAACAGAGACGTCGAAAACCAACCTTGGTGAAATAGAGAGACTTGCCTGTCTGTGTATCATGAGTGCTATGAATAGCACTCTAACCGCTGCTATGGAAATCATGCTGAACCTTCCACCTTTGTAATTCATAGTCATGGGGAAGGCGAGGATGAGAGCATACAGATTTAAACAAACAGGTAATTGGAGAACCCAACCACAAACTGGACACACCAAAATCATCAATGAAGTCAACATTACCGAACTGGAAATGATATCAAACTACATGCTACCCCAACAATCATTTACGATAAACCACACAGAACACATAGCTCAAGTGGAATGAATGGGACTCGGGATTAGAATCACTATCATCTCGAAACATAATCAAGTATACAGATGTTTAAAAAATAGATGTACGAACAGGAGCAGGAATATATGGAGTGAGGCCAAAAAGGAACGTTATAACAACACCACATCAGTATTCCAAGCTGTGCGTAGGGGTGCAACAGGTTGACGAAAATAACAATTTTAACAACAACTACGCTCTGTTTGTTCCTGATAAATAAATAAATGTTATTATTAATTTTTTCCAAAATATTTTTCTGAGGCTCAATATAGGGGCCTCCATATATCAATCTGAACTCATTGTTTGCAAAAGATCCAGAATAGTTGTATACGTTTTTCCTATGAATTCTGAAATTTGAGGGCGGGTCACACCTGGGTAGGGTTAAACACTCGAAAATGAAGAAATATGAAATGATTTTGAAGACAACTGGTTTGAAATTTCTTGAATTAATTCATCAGTTTCAGAACACTGAATGTATTTACTCAGATGGTTCCAAAACAGAACATGGCGTAGAAAGTGCTTTCACTGTAAATGGGTACACACACTTTTGGACACTTGCCATATGGCCATATGGCAAGCAGCAAGATACATAGATATGTCCATCAAGACACTATTTTTGATATGGTCAGATTCTCTTAGGTCTCTGCAGGTTATTTCTGACCATTTTTCCTCAGATTCTCTAGTTCAGAATATATTAGCAACCTTACATCATCTTGACACCAATAATAAAGTTGTTAAATTTGCGTGATGCCCTGGACATGTAAGGATTAGAGGAAATGAAGCAGATGATGGGGCACGGAAAGTAACAGAGAACTCTGAGAACATGGGTGGACTCCCGACCCGCCCAGAAGCCTTACATTTTTTTTCGAACAGAATACAAATTCGAAATGGCAGCAAGTATGGGACAATAGAAAAGCAAAACTGAGGTCGAATAAACCCGAAATTGGTACTTAGAAATTTCCATCAAATTTGAAAAGGAGAGAAAAGGTGGCAATCACCAGACTACGCATTGGTCATACATATCAGACATCAGCATCACTCTGAGGGGTGAACGACTACCAGATTGTGCTGTATGTGAAAAACAACTCTCTGTACAGCATATTTTCGAAGAATGCGTACTTACTATATGAAGACTGCATTCGGGATCTCAAGATCCTAAAAAATATAAGACCAAGCTCTCAATAACGAGAGTGAGAATATAGAAAAATTGATACGTTTCATGGATGATACTGGGCTTTTAAGGAAGTTTTAATTCCAATAAATACTGACTATTATGTTAGAGTAGAAGGGCTAAAGACCATAAAAGTCGAAGCAAAAAAAAAAACAAGGGCGAAATCAAAGAAAATCATAGAAATGAACGAACATCATTAAAAACGGAAAAAGAACAAACCATGGATGAAGTGATGAATGAAAAGAAAAAATATAGAAAAGATAAAACTTTCAGCAAGGGAGGAGGAAAGATGGAATAACAATAGACGCATATACGGGCATGGGGAATACAGAAAAAATAAGAAAAAAAAGGATTGACTCAAACTGAATCTCCTTGAGACTCCCGCAATAAATAAATTTGAAAATTTATAGTAGGTATTTGCTGACTGATCGAATATATCTAACTGGGTAACTGACGACTTTTGTGAGAGGGGATGTCTCGTTTTTTGATGGCGAAACATACCTATGTCGAGACTCAAGTATCAAGCGAATCAAATCATAATTCCAATCTCACTCCCGATCCGCCCTGTATATCTTCTGTTCGCCTCCTTTCTCCACTCTCAATACGAGCTTCGCAGCAATAAAGAAAACAAATGTTGAACTCTGGTATCGAGCGCTCTGCAGTGAAGATGTATATAAGAGAAACCCCTCCCTATGACGTCATGCTGACTCACCCGTCTAAGTAGGCTGTGCGGCGTGTCGTGAATCCAAATAATACTTTGCGGGAGAGAAATTTATTCCATTATTAACGTGTTAAATAATATAAATATACCTACGTGCAGCTCCTGATATGTCCTTTTTTGGAGGTGATGTGATCGATGACATTGTTTTGATACATAATGTGGCGAATGATAATAATACTGGGTGTCCCATTGACAACCAGAACAGCTGCTACATCTCTACAAGACTCGGTTTAAAGTTTCCAGAGGCTGTCCACAAGGCGGGGTACTATCTCCCATTCTATGTGGTCACTCCTGATGGACAAACTACTCAATATATCCTTGAAAGAAGAGGTGTAGCTTCACAGTATATGCTGATGACCTTGTCATTCTGGCAAGAACAACGTCTGGAAGGGTAGCTTCTTATACCCTCCAAAAAGAGTTGGCATTTCTTGGTGTTGCCAAACAAACATTGAATACCTGGACTCCAAAGCCCAATTGTACAGTCATGGTTTAAGCCCAGGTTCAGAAATATTTTTTCCGTTGTACACTCCATATTTGAGCTCGGGTTTACTAAACGCCGTTCAAGAAACAATATTTTATGTTGGTCTTCTACAAATTCCTCATCATTCCATTTTACAAAATGATCGACTCTATTTCTATAGTTCTTTGGCTGTCTTCTAGCGTTTATTTATTGGCAAAGTATTACACTAAAGTGCTTTTACAAGTCAGATATAAAAAGAGAAAGAAAAATGTAACAAATAGTATAAAAATTGACAATAGTAAGATAAAGCTTATTAGGTATTTAGGTAATATACTAATACATAGGAAGACAAACATCAAAATATAGAAACAAATACATTTACATATTAAAATCACTTTCTAGATACCCTTCGATGGAATACAAGGCTTTTTTTATAAGATCCGTTTTGACTTTGGTTTTAAAATAGTTAAAATTTAGGTTTTTGACCTCGGAAGAGCATTAAAAAAAATTTATGCCGTAGTAATCGGCGCCACTTCTTGTGCGTTGCAACCTGTGGTAGCTGAGGAACAAATTATCTCTATTTCTAGTTGAGTATGAGTGAATATCACTATGTGATCTGAAGTTTACTAGGTTCAGTTTTATGTAGGTTAGACAGTGTTATATAAAATTACATGGAAGTGTAAGGAGTCTTAGTTCTGAAAAACTATTTCTACAATCTCGATATTTTAAACCTGCAATACACAACGTCTCTGTAATTTGAAGATTTGAACAGTATTGGGGGAATTACCCCAGTTTAAGATTGTATAGGATAAATTAGAATTAAAGTATCCATGGTAAGCCGACAGTAGGGTGTCCCTGGATACATTTTTCGAAAGACTTCTTATTAGGAAAGTTATTTTAGACAGCTTTTGGAGCTTAGATGATTGATGTGAACGTTACATGTCAACCCTGGATCCAAGTAGACCCCCAAAAATTTTACCGATGCCTGACTTTCCAGGTTTGATGAAGAAGTTTGCAAAGTAAAGTTCATATTATGTGCCTTGTCGGCATTTAGACTTAATTTGTTTAGCCAAAAACCAATTCTTAGTCTGGTCGTCTTTATTTTGGGTCCACTGAAGTATTGGGTCTGAGGGGTGGTAACGCATTAATGTGGTGGTATCGTCTGCAAACAAGATTATAAGGAGAGTGATGGCATTGGTGAAGTTAGGCAGGTCATTTATGTAAGTGAGGAACAGTAGAGGACCCAGCACAGAGCCATGAGGAACTCCATGCTGAATCCTCTGTTTTTTAGATTCCACATTATTGAAAAAAACAAATTGCTCCCTCTCCTCCAGGTAAGACTTGACAAGAGCTACACTGCTTCGATGAATATTGTAGTGAATTAGTTTTTTATAAAGGATTTCGAAAGAAATACAATCGAACGCTTTTGTCAAGTCAAGGAAGGTAGCATAAGTGTTCTGTTTATTATCAAGTCCTTCAGCTACAAATTCAGTTACTATTACTTCTACTGCTTCCAAAAAATCTTCATCATCTGTTAGTTCCAGAAGAAAATCATCTAGCTGTTGATCCAATTATTTTATTATTTCAGCACACAACGATGAGAACAAAAATAAGTATCAATTAAAAAAGATAAAACTTTGCAGTTTTAGTTTACAGCATTGAACAATCAGACATCAGTGCTACCAGTTCTCAGACTTGAGAGGTTGAAGGTTGAACGTTTGACGCAGCAAACCTCGGTTTAAGCTACTACCAAAATCCACAGCACAAGTTAATTTTACAAAATGAAAAATGACAGCCACTGAACCAAGCTCAGCACTGAACCTGCTCTGTACAACTGAAATTGAAATTTGAACTAAGCTTAACGCTGAGCTAAGCTTAAACCCGGACTGTACAATTGGGCCTAAGAAGAGTATTACGGTGTATTCACATTGCAAATACAGACTATGTCAAGAAAAGCACCTGAACGCCAAACTAGAACAGGGGTGTTTTGTGCTCACAACACGTAGGTACGTTGTGAAATAAACCAACGAATGTTTGACGTCACCCGAAACCAACACAAAACTTTACACTGAACCAATACTTGAAGTAAATAATCAATAATGTAATTAAAAACACAAAAGAAATTACTGCAAAACGCAGCTTTAATAATTGTAATGCAACCAACTTGAATACAACTCTGCAAAGTCTGGACTGTCTGGTCAGGTTAATGTTCTAACGACCAATAGCGTTGCGAGAATCGGTGATCACGAGGTTTTGGTCCATAGCAATGTATTTTTACATTGTTCGAAAAATATCATCAAACAATTATAAGACTCCAGTAGGGATGACCTACGATGCCTAACAGGCCTACTTACACACTTTGGGATTCAAGACAGCACGTCCGTAGTGCTTTTCTCCTCTGTTTGAATAGGGAAATATCTTTAGGAGTTTTATTCAATTATGTTTCTGGATGATTGTTGTTGTTCATGATATATAAGATACAGATCTGACCTGTCCTGCAATACTGTTTTCAAATATGGAGTGCAACATCTAAATATATACCAACTGAAACTTTATATTCTGTGTAAGAAAGAGCAATTCGTCTCGTCTGTGATGCCTCCCTCATAAACTCACTTACTTCTCTAGAACACCGCAGAAAAGTTGGCCATATCTCTCTAGTTATAGATACTTTCATGGCCGGTCGATCCAAAATTGTTGGTGTCATCGAGAATGACTCGTCTTTACATGACTTTATCGTCACAGATGGATTTAAAATCCTATCTTCCGCATCAACATCTTCATCAATTGGAATTCCGTCTCCAAATACCTAGCAGAAAATAACAATGTTGTATCTCCTGCGATCTTAGATTCACATCTGTCCCCTGTCATCTGTCAACTTGTATGAGGCTTTGTAGCATTCATAAAGATTGTATAGATGACTATCCCAAAGATCATAAACAAAGAGTACATTTTAATAACTGTGTATCATCTGAAATCAGCAATAATGATATGGATGTTCCTCACAAAAGTGCCTCAGGTCCGTTACTGTTTATTTTATATTTCAATGATATGGAGTTATTTGTAGAGTTGTAGACTATGAAATGATCAATCTTTCTGCTGAACCGTTATTTAAATGAAGTTGCACAAAAAATTAACAGGGAATATCTCGGAACTCGAAAGTAGTGGAGAATTATAATTTTGGGGTTCTGGTAATGTTACCCAATGAGTTTTTTGTTTTCGGTCACGTGACATCAGATTCAAAATTATTAATGGATCACTCTGTAAATTTTGGCATTTTTATATTCCTCCCGATGAAACAATTTCAACGAACTATCACACTTGTGGTCTATAAAACGATCAATTCAAAAAATACAGTTACTTCAAAATCCTCTGTCCCACGACGTCTGAAACGAGCAATTGCCAAATTATTTAGGTTTAAGGTCACCCTGTGTATTTGGGCAGTCCTCTATTTTATGTGATGATCAAAACAAGGCAAAATTGAAATAATCCATATTTTATTAAAAATCGTCGTGGGACAGAGGATATTGAAGATCCTGTATTTCTTGAATTAATCGTTTTAGACCACAAGTGTGATAGTTTGTTGAAATTGTTTCATCGGGAGGAATATAAAAATGCCAAAATATACAGTGTCCCATTAAAGATTTTGAATCAGATGTCATGTGACCGAAAAGAAAAGGCTCATTGGGTAACATAGTATCAAAAAAATCTGCAACAATTGCTTTAATTCAGAACCCCAAAATAACAATTCTCCACTACTTTCGAATTCCGAGATATTCCCAGATTTCCAAAACTTCGTGGGACACCCTGTATATTACCAAATATTTGAGGATTAAAATCTTGAATATTTACAACAAAAGGATCAATAATATAAATGTAATGTAACTGTAAACCATGATTAAGTAGACATTGTTCCAACAATAAAGTGCTTAGGGTTATAGCTAGAAGGGATTTTTCACCAAAAAATATCTTAAAAACTATTTGCTTTCTCGATCTAAAATCACTGTTTGCAACTCTATAATCAAACAAATAAAAATCAGTTAAATTTTTTTTTTTAAAACAAATCTACTACTTCCATTTTCATTTATACCTACAACTTAGCACTGGTTACACAACTATTTAAGGATGGTTTTTATATTCGAAATTTTTAATAACTTAGCTCCGTCATATTTTCAGAAGTATTGAGTTTATCAGCATGATGTTTAAACATTAGAAACTAGAAATTGTAATAATTTTCACGTTTTAAGAGAGAATAATTTAAAGAGTCTTCAAGAATTCAAAAACTATCTGTTACCTAAAAATATTTGAAAATTTTCTTGAGAAAGGTTTTGATATTTCTACCCATTATGCGGTTATTAACATTGAAGCTGTATCATTAGTATTGTCGTTTCTAAAAATGTTAAAATTTCAGTTGTATTAGCTCATATGTTAATTATTTTTTGCCGGTATGAAAATTTTAGTGTTATTAATTGTTTCCATTTGCAGAAATAATTAACTTTATCAGCTAATCATTTGTCAATTTTTCATTCTTTGAATACTTTGAATACTTCAGAATAAGAAAATTTAATTCCTCGTTTGGTCACATATTCAAATTTAAGTTTTATCAGCTCATTTGTTAATTTAGTTTATAAGGAAACACTTTCAAAGTTATTCTAATGGAACCTTTGCACGAGTATCTGACAGATGTAAGTAAATCAATGATCGTAGGGAACCAGTGGCGTATCCAGGGTACTGTTTAAGGTGGGGTAATGAATATGAATATTTTCATATTTATAAGAAAACTAAAATACGAACATATTTTCAATCGGCATATGAAATAATGGAAACAAACAATATAATTTGGTATGCCACAGAAATGAGATGATAATTTAAGTATTTTCAGACAACATAAAATCTGTTCAACATAAAAATAATTTCAAAAAAATCAGCCTTTAAATCAATAATAAATAAAACAAACATTCTGCATATATAAAAAAATAAAACGTATTCCCAAAAGGGATATATACATTATAGTAAAAACAACGTCTATATCACAAAAATAAAACATGTCATCATACTCCACTTAAGATAATTATGAAAACAAGAAATAATATTCCACATAAAAAATTTAAAGAAATCAGTCTACATTTCCGTTATATGTTAACAAAACAGACAAAATTCTGTTTGTGAAAAAAAGAAAATCCAAATGTTTCGCAGTCCAACAGTTCGCAATAAGATTAATAATAACAATTTATTTTAAATTTTTTATTACAGATTTTCCCTTTCTTTTCCCTTTCCAAATTTATTTATAACGTTTTCTACATTGACATTGATGTCTCTGTCAATATGTAATAGAGCAAGCCACCGTAGCCTTGACTTCAGTCTCAGAGAACCTTCGTTCTGCTGATGGGATCGTTACTGGAATCGTATATAGTATCTGCAGAAGCCTATTTATAGTGGGATAAATTTATCAACTACACTCCTTGAGAGCTGAGAGATCACAATCGGGAATTTTTGTTGGTTTCAATTTCCGATATTCCGTCCAAAATAGTAATTTACGTAACAAGTCCGGAAAATGCTGTTTTTTTGGACGAGTAGACCAAATTGTAGGACGAGCGTTAGCGAGTCCTGGAAGTCTACGATTCCAAAAAAACTGTTTTCGGACGTGTTGCGTACACTATTTTTTCGGCAATCACGTAGAATAACAAATCAATGAGACGCATTTAGTCTAAGAGACTTTCACCCATCTGTTAACCGGATGAAACGATTCCAAATTTGAATATTTCGAACATTTCAGTTCTTATTTGTATTATATATTGAAATTCGAACAGAAGAAACAGTCTAATTTTTATTTATATTAATATTTGTATTAAAATTCGAGCACTTCCCGGCCGGGAAGTACGTACTTCCCGGACTAGGCTGGGAAGTGCTACTTTCCCAAAGAAAAAGTGTCCGGGAAGTGAACACTTCCCGGATGGTTGCCGAAAAAAATAATTCCGCCTTAAGATTCATCGACAATGGATCATTGGTAGGATTGACTTTCAATCATCATGCAACAGAATCAGGTCTGATAGAGTCGGCCGGCAATATTCAACAGGGCGTTAAGATGGAAAATGCATTTGAATTTTGAAAACGTAGTTCAACGTTATAGTCCAGAAGGCAGTGAATTTTTTTCGTACTAAAAAAATTTCATCAATAAAATTTCCCTCATTTTCGCAGTCATGAAAATTGATCAGATGATGGCCTATATTATAATTGGCGAAAGAAAATAAGATCGCAGCGCCACCTATAGCAAGACTTTGAACTACGAATCACGGACAAAGGTTTTTGACATTACACGTGTTTATATGGCGTTTTGACGATCTGTACTCCTATCTTCAAACAATTTGTGAAAATTTGTGATTTCTTTAACTAAATAGTCATTGCGTTTCTATTGAAAGACTCCAAAGAACGTTTCAGTAAGGTGATTCAAAGGTATTTCATCTCCGATTAGTTTTGAATGCTTCTGCAATTCAAGGTTGCATGGCGTTTTGATGATCTGTTCTCCTATTTTCAAACAATTTGTGAAAATTTGTGATTTCTTTAACTGAAAAGTTATTGTGTTTCTATTAAAAGACTTGAACGATAGTTTCAGTGTAGTTTACAAATATTTTACTTGTTTTTGGAGGTCATGATTTGCGATCAATTATTGATCTGATTCATTCATCAGTCTGTTTGTCAAACAAGCATATACTTCGATATAATTTAGCTTGCCAATTTTCAGTTTCAAAATCCACGCTTTCCGTTGGTCAATTTCTTCAATCTGGTCGAACCAATTGGTGATTTTCTAACATTGCTTTTATTTTTGGGGGAAATTTGTGATATCCCACATTTTCCTTCTTGCCATATGTCCTGCATCCTGGAACTGAACAACTAGGATTGTATTTTCCCATATTTGGCAGTCATCAACAGTATAAACCAAAAAAATACGAACAGAAAACGAGTATGGAAATATCCTTAATCAACAGAATGAATCAGATCAATAACTCACAAATCATGACTTCAAAAAACACGTAAAATATTTGTAAACTACACTGAAACTATCGTTCAAGTCTTTTCATAGAAACACAATAACTTTTCAGTTAAAGAAATCACAAATTTTCACAAATTGTTTGAAAATAGGAGAACAGATCATCAAAACGCCATGCAACCTTGAATTGCAGAAGCATTCAAAACTAATCGGAGATGAAGTTCCTTTAAATCACCTGACTGAAACGTTCTTTAGAGTCTTTCAATAGAAACACAATCACTTTTTAGTTATAGAAATCACAAATTTTCACAAATTGCTTGAAAATAGGAGTACAGATCGTCAAAACGCCATATAAACACGTGTAAAGTCAAAAACATTTGTCCGTGATTCGTAGTTCAAAGTTTTGCTATAGGTGGCGCTGCGATCTTATTTTCTTTCGCCAATAACTGCTTAAAAAGGTGATTAATTTCACACGTACATGTTCTTTTTTATAAAAGCATTAAATATTTGAATACCTAAAAGGAAATACACTGTATTGAGTAGATAATTATAATGTGGCATGGTGACAAATATTTATATTGTTGAAATCATAAATTTTAATGAAAGCTGAGTAATTATATAATCCATCATGTGAAAAATTTCAATTTTTTCCATTTTGAAAAATGCCGCCAGACTTATTTGCCAATGTCCTAAATTAGCCAGACTTATTTTAAATTACAGTTTATAATTGTTTCAATCTATGAGCTAAATTTCAAGCCCGGAAAAATGAGGGTTACGGATCCGCAAAATCGGTCAAATTTTTTTAATCCGTAAATTTTTAGCCAGACCCACTTTCCGCTTTCTGAGATAAGCCAGATTGCTATTTCATAAACTTTATATTCCACTTTAGTAAATGTAAAATATTTATGACTGGGAAAATAAGTGGTCTTGGATTTTATTTTTATTTTTGGAATCCATCCAAAAATTTTATCCATACTCAAAAATTGTTGTTTTTGTCACTAAGAGAATACAGGGTGGGTCACGGTCGATGGTACCTTAGACGTTTACTGAGAACGGGACATAGGATCATTCTGAAAATTTGGTTTCTCAAGTAGTTGCCATTGGTCTATCGATCTAAAATATTTTCAGCAATGCAGCTTTGCCGCTGATACCAGAAAGTAGCAGCATCTTTGTTATTTCAAATGGGTCACCCTGTATATTACCGCATTTTTGAACTTGACATTCCTTTCTGATTATTTCTGCCTCATACTCCCCTATACCTATCTCTAACGGTTTTTGAGATATTGGTTATTTTCCATATTTTTCATCCAAAACATAGCTCGAATTGAATGTTTATTTCTGCGGTATTTGGATTCTTAGGAAGTTGCAATTTTGTGTTTAGTTCATAAAGATCATGTACATTGATTCTGTATAGAGAAGTTTGTTCTGCGTTATACAGGGTCGTTCAAAATTCATGATCTTACTGCTAGATACGAAAAGGGTTGAAAGTGCGTTTTTTTAAATGGAACATCCTGTATATTATGAAATATCCTGAAAGATGACCAAATTCCCTTCGAATTGATATATCATGTTCCTATACCTAAATAGCCAGAATTCCGAGATAATAGCAATTTTCACCTGTAATCTCCCAAGTGCTTGAATTATTGCCGGAAATTTTTCGAGTACATGAATTTTTTTTGAAAAGTCATCTACGAGATAAATTAATTCAAGCACGAGGGGGATTCGGTAAGAAAATTTCACACCGAGAAATGAAAATCATCCAACAATTCATAAGAAATAACTTACGATGGTTTCATCTGAACTATTTATAACCACTGAAATATTGATATGTAAAATGCTTAACAAAATTTTCATCAATAAATGTGGAACAAAAAAAATAAAAAAGTTGTTACGTTCGTATCGTGGATTGAACCATCGACCTAACGACTCATAGGCCGCATAGAACGTGCAGAAAATTCAATGAACGTACCCTGATTTACAACCAATGAACAAAAGGAAGTTTGTACGATTACAACATAATTTCATTAATTATGGATCAAAATTGAAAACGAAACGACATTTACCGAAGCCTATAACTTCAGATGAAGACAACATAATAAATGTTTTGTAAAACAAGGTACGTTTCATTGAATTTTCTGCACGTTCTTGCTACAATTCCCTCACATTTTCCATGAAGAATAAACAATTTCTTCAGAACTTCGTTTGAATAGTTATTTCCCTTCATTTCAATTATTTTTGAGTCACTTTCGTTAAGAAACATAACGGTATTATTAATAGTGCACTAATTGTCAAATTTTCATAATGTCATGTACCATCATGACATTTAATACCTTAGATGAATATGAGAAAAATATATCGATTTTTTTTTTTGAAAATTTCACACCTCACTTTTGTAGCCAATCAAAAAATTCTTTCTTGTTTAGATACCATGGCAACCATAAAAATTTCCGGAAATTTTTATCCTCCTGGGTACCCTGGGCGAAATTAATAAGTGGAATTTTTTCTATCAAACATTCGACATCTGACAAGTTGATATTTTGCTTTAATGTACAAATGGAGGTCTAGTTTTCATATGAAAGGAGATAATTATGTATTTACTAGATATTTGGAATGTGTCTGAAAATATTTTCACCACGATTATTGCAGAAATTGTCAATTCTGAAATCATATTTCAGAAGAAGTTCAATACACCATTTGTCACAAGTTTTTATCAGAAGTCCCGTAGCTCAGCGGTAGTGTTGCGGCCTATGAGTCGCTAGGTCGATGGTTCATTCCACGATAAGAACGTAACAACTTTTTTATTTTTTTTTTTGTCCAAATTTAAACACATTTATTGATGAAAATTTTGTTAAGTATTTTACATATCAATATTTCAGTGGTTATAAATAGTTCAGGTGAAACTATCGTTAGTTATTTCTTATGAATTGTTGGATGATTTTCATTTCTCGGTGTGAAATTTTCTTACCGAATCCCCCTCGTGCTTGAATTAATTGCCGTAAATTTATCTCGTAGATGAATTTTCAAAAAAAAATCATGTACTCGAAAAATGTCCGGCAATAATTCAAGCACTTGGGAGATTACAAGTGAAAATTGCTATTATTAGTCCAATTAAAATCAAGGTAAAAGGTCCTGAAATTGCGAAACGGATGAGACCACTGTCCCCGACGTATTTTGGGCCGTTGATCACGAATGAGGGTTAAAGCTACCGCCAGTGGTTGGAACACCCTTAAAAATGCAAAAAAACACCCCTAAATAAAGGTGTTTTTCGAATATTTTCGTTGTTTTGCAAATTTAGTCATCCTATTTGTTGTTGGGGGCGGTGATTACGAAAATAAGGGTAAAAACTTGGGGAAAAATTGGGGAAAAAACACCCCCATTTCGGGGTATTTTTTCCCCACTTTTAGGGGTCGTTCCACCCTGTAATACAAGTTTTCACCCTCATTTTCGTAATCACCGCCCCCAACAACAAATAGGATGACTAAATTTGCAAAATAACGAAAATATTCGAAAAACACCCCTATGTAGGGGTGTTTTTTGCATTTTTAAGGGTGTTCCAACCACTGGCGGTAGCTTTAACCCTCATTTTCGTGATCAGCGGCCCAAAATACGTCGGGGACAAGTGGTCTCATCCGTTTCGCAATTTCAGGACCTTTTACCTTGATTTTAATTGGACTATTATCTCGGAATTCTGCCTATTTAGGTATAGGAACATGATATATCAATTCGAAGGGAATTTAGTCATCTTTCAGGATATTTTATAATATACAGGATGTTCCATTTAAAAAAACGCACTTTCAACCCTTTTCGTATCTAGCAGTAACGTCATGAATTTTGAATGACCCTGTATAACGCAGAACAAACTTCTCTATACATGGTCTTGATGAACTAAACACAAAATTGCAACTTCCTAAGAAGAAGAAATAAACATTCAAATCGAGCTATGTTTTGGATGAAAAATATGGAAAATAACCAATATCTCAAAAACCGTTAGAGATAGGTATAGGGGAGTATGAGGCAGAAATAATCAGAAAGGAATGACAATTCCAAAAATGCGGTAATATACAGGGTGACCCATTTGAAATAACAAAGATGCTGCTACTTTCTGGTATCAGCGGCAACGCTGCATTGCTGAAAATATTTTAGATCGATAGACCAAGAGCAACTACTTGAGAAACCAAATTTTCAGAATGATCCTATTTCCCGTTCTTCGTAAACGTCTAAGGTACCATCGACCGTGACCCACCCTGTATATTAAAAGATTTACACCGACTGGCCAAATAAGTACGAAAAAAATCCATTGCCTCCTGGACTATTATAGCATGTCTTGGGTGGGGGGGGGGTTATTATCCCCTTTGCCCCTCCCTGGATCCGCCACTGTAGGGAACTGTGGCTGTTTTCCGTTTGATCTTTTCCAACGAATTTCTAGTATGGAATGTTGCGGAAGTTATATGTATCAATGTTTATTTTTTCACGACTGTTGAGTATAGTAAGTACTGGCCTACTAATACACTTGACTGGGCTGTTTCTTATAATTGTTGTTACGCAAACAATCCGAACCACTAGTTCTCTGTTTCTTGACACCTACGACTCAATGAAGAAATTAAAAGACTACAAGGTTAAACACTGATACGATCGTACGGAACCGCAGAGGGCCGAGCACAGTCAGTAGGCGAACTTAATTCTTAAATTTAATTATGATTTTATGTTGTAAATTGGATGAATGAAGCTATTAATAGATTCGTGACAGCCGTGTTTACCGATCGAGGATTATTGCTTTTATTGGATGTGAAATGAAAAATGTCTAGAAAAGGAATTCGAAGACTTGAAATTGCAATTATTTCATTAAACACATTTATTGTCCTCTTATAACTCGTGAGAGATTGTTTCTCGGGGGGCAAAGGTAGTTTGCTGAAGCTGTAGGAGTGCCACACCATTAACTGGAAAATCGATAAATTGAAATTCCAAGGAACACCAATTTGTCTGGTCTATTTATATTTTATATCTATTATTCAGCAATGCAATTTATGAGTCGAGTTCCATTGAAGAAATAAATGCGATCGATGAAGGCCTAAAACATAACAAAATAGAGGACTTCGGCAGGGGCTTTTTAAGGGTTACAGGAGACTGAGGCTAAAAATTAATCGGCGCTTATAGCCAGTAAAATTTTTGTCTCACAAAATAGTCATTTCCAATCCTTGTTCGAAAATCAGTCAGTTTGAATTAAAAAGATATCCAATGTAAGTAAAAAGGCGTGAAAGATTACTAGGTTAATACAAGCAAATGCAATGGTAGTATAATACGGAATGAATATCAAAACCATATAACATGATCCCAAAAAACAAAACAACAAAAAATTCACATAAACACATATCCTTGAGTTGGCGAAAATAAACGTACATAACATATAAATACCTACATACAGAACAGAACAGAACAAAAATAACAAAATGAATTAACAAATTAATAAATAAATAATAATAATAATAATTTTTTTTTCAATTTACTAGCATCAAACTCCATCATTATACCACAAACATACAACATAATCTGAAACAAAACAATACAGGTACAAACAGGTACATGCAGAACAGAAAAAAAAATAACGAAGGAAATCAAACAAATTCTTAGGTTAGTAGAACTGGATAGGTTTTATTTTCATTGAATTCAAAAAGACACTTTTTTTGACTTACTCGCAACAAACTCCACAATTATATGTGAAAAATCGATTTTATCTAAAATCTCTGACTCAATTGAGAACAGTCTTCTAATGAGCTCCGCAAATAATGTTTCACCCTTTTTAATTGAAGGTGAAAAGCTTTTATTTAACTTGCTCTGCGTGTGTGTTATATGGGTACAAATCTTGTAAGCTGATTAGAACCACTTCCTCTCAACCTATGGAATTGAAATTTGCCTTTGTTGGTTCATTGTCCCCCTGTCCCCCGAAAGCTACATTGAGAACGCGTAGGGTTTCGGAAGAGTTCTTAACGGATTTGGACTTCAAAAATTACAGTGAATAAAAAAGATTAGGTAAGAAAAAAGTTGAAAAACTCGCGAAATTAAAATCTAAAAAATCCGTAAAAGTAGTGAAAAATATCTGACCGTCGAATATTATGGTTAAAAATTTCACCCTCCTATTCCCCCTCAAAAGCTAGATAGAGAACGCAAAGGAATTCGGAAAATGTTTCAACGGTTTCATACATGGAAAATTACGAAAAGAAATATGTCTGCCGGTGGGCTCGCTCCCACCCCTCTTTTCAAAAAAGTTGCGAAAACATGTGAAAACAAAATCGGAAAAATCCGTAAAAATAGTGAAAAATATCTAACCATCAAATAATATACTTTTGAGATATTTCACATCCTTATCTAGATTGAGAATGCGTACAAAATTGGAAAATTTCCTGATTGTTTCGGACGATGAAAATTATGACGAAATAAATTATTGTTTGTTACCAATCATATTATGCTGGACTTGCACAATGCACAAAGTGCAGGGTAGTACTGTTGACCATGCCGTTGTCTATCTAGGCCCGAAGCTCTTCACTGCTGGCCAAGCATATATGGCTTTAAGTGGGGTCAAGTCACTGGAAGGTCTCCTGATTGAAGAACTAGATTGTAGTAAAATAACAGGCAAGTGACTGAGCAACAATGACGCATTGATTGAAATGAACACACTGAAACATATCCAAAGAAAACTAAAAAGGAAATGAGTAAATGAACTTTTAAAAAACTTTTTAGAAAAAAGCTTTTATTTAAATGCAATAAAAAAATAAATTAAATTTTAAAGTGAATTAATCCCATCATTTTGTATAAAAGCTTGTCGCGAGAATAAATCTTGAAGTACCTAATTTTAAATTTAATTTACAATAAGAAACACATAGATGCTTCTCGCGACAAGCTTTTATATTATTTAAAATTTTATAATGTAACAGAATGATGGCATTAATTCACTTCAAAATCCATTTTCTTCTTTTTAGTGCATTTAAATAAAAGCTTTTCTCTAAGATTTTTCAAATTTTATATATTTCAGTTGAAAACGACCGTTCGCCTGAATAGTTTGTTGCCTGAGTACATAAAAAAGTTCTCAAAGCCGCAACAATATTTGGAAAAGTTGATGTGATTTTTTGTTCTCTTACGAATCTGAGTGATTGCTCAATAAACGAACACGACTGGTTGAATCCTTCGATTCCGTTTCCAGCGCTGCCACCTTTTGGCTTTTTCCTAGGATTTGCTTGCGCCCCTAAAACTTGCGGCGCCTGAGGCTTTAGCCTAATCAGCCTTAGGGATAAAACGCCCCTGGACTTCGAATAAGGATGCAGTCATGCCACCACACAAATTTTGGCTTCAAAACTAGTGACAGGTTTTTCGCCATTTTTCTTCATGTCAGGGTTCCTGGCAGCCTCAGGAACCCCGTAATATGATTGAAATTGTTCATAACGACGGAAATATTGAGATTTTCCATAAAATACAAAACACTAGGGACTTTAATTTTATTCAGGGATTTTTCTTTCAAAATGGCGCTAAATTCAAAACTAAAGAGGTATTGTGTAGTAGAGGTAGTGTCGGATAAAGCCACCGTGGGGCCCGTAGCAAATGTGAACAAGAGGCCCTTGATTTGCATTAAGTATTAAAGTATGGAATATAAAATAAAACAGCATATTTACAAAGAGACTTTCCGTGATTTAATCTGGTCAAATTTGGAGATAACACTCGTCTAATCAATATTTTTAAGTTAATCACTTTTTATGTTCATTATAGTGAGGTCGTTTAGACGTTCTTGTCCCATTGTGCTCCTTAACACATGTTTAAAACGCTTTAACGTTGAAAAAGAACGTTCTCCGCTGTAGTTGGTGATTGTCAAAATCAAGTAAATGCGAAACACTATTCCAACATTTGGGAAACATGTTACCAATTAATTTTCCGTTAACAGTTTATAAACTTGAAGGTCCTGAGCCTCGTGCTTTTTCTTTTTGCTTTCATTATCAGCAGCCACATCTGTTTTGAGGAGCTTAGCAAATGCACCAGTTCATTGCGCTGACTATGTTCCACATCGTCTAGGAAAGAATTGACGATAATTGGAGTTTTTTTGAGATATTTTCTGCCGAAGTATTCCAAATACACTAGCCACTTGATGGGAAGCTTCCATGTGTTTGGCTAATGCAGACAATTGCGACAATGAAAACATGAATTTCAAAACGTTGTCCAGGTGTTTGATGTTCTACAACTTCTTCGAGTGTAGTAGAGCTGCTGCTGAAATGGTCGTATTTTGTATTTCGCTTGCATTTTCTTAAAGTCGATTGCTGATATTCTTCACAGCCAATTAGGTCTTTGGCTTTTGCCTCTATATCTGAAAATTTGGATTGTATTGCTTGGAAGTAGCCTTGTAATGATTTATAAAGAGCGTATCTCGAAAATTTAGCTACCGCATTTTTTTTTAACTTTCCGAATTACCTACTGGTCGTATTTTCAAGTATTCAACTAGAAAAGGTTTATATCTACTGAAACTGCTACTGAAGATTTCTGCTTAATTTGAAGGGATTTTGCTACAAAAGAGGAAGCCTTCAAAACTTTCATCCAATAGATGTATAAACGAACACAGATCAAGTCCAACATTTTCCATTCGATATATATGGACATATTAAGTTGATCTAGTTCTGTTTGTACAATGGACATACAAATACGTACAGTACTTAACATTCGGATAATTGAACGGTTCATTATTTCAATGTAGATCCGAAATCGTTCTCTTTGCACTTCCAGAATAGAACATCCATTGGACATTCATATCAAGACCCTTTTGCCAAAACTTGAATCTTACGGCATCCGCGGGATTGTTTAGGAGCTTTTTAAGAACTATCTGACTGACCGTATGCAGAAGGTCCAATTAAACGACTACTTCAGTAATCCTCAAGAAATAAAATGTGTTATCCCCCAAGGAACAGTTATTGGTACGCATTTATTCCTACTTTATATAAATAACAAGTTGAAATTTGACATTTCAGAAGAAATTATTTCATACGTCGATGACACTGTGCTACTTTTTACAAGTCATTCTTGGGAAACAACAAAAAAAATAGTATCTATAGAAAGGGGCCAAAATAAAATCAAATGCTGGCTAGACAGTAATCTACTCAGCTTGAACTCCCAAAAATCTAAATTTATGACCTTCTCAAATAGTAATTTAAATAAACCTGATTTGACCACATTGAAATTGCACTCCAACTGCATACCGAAATCACTGAATCCATGTACATGTCAAAGAACTATAGAAACAACTGAAAATATTTAATATCTAAGCAACGAAGCAAATGACGAGTTAGAGAAGAAGAAGAATTAGATACAGTGTTCATTGATTTCAGTAAGGCTTTTGAGAGGGTGGATCAAAAAACACTTTGATCCACCCTAAAAATCCACAAAAAATATATAGTCTTGGACCGTCTAAAAACATTATGAATCTTTTCAAAAGCTATCTTCAGAATCGTTACTTCAGCGTTAGGCACAATGGAAACACTGGTAAATTTCATGCTTGTTCTGGGGTACCCCAAGGGTCAAACCTGGGAACCTTATTTTTCCTTTTATTTATCAATTATCTGCCAGAGGTTATCAAACATTCAAAATGTTTACTTTTTGCCGATGATAACAAATTTTGCCAACAAATACAGTCAGAGATTGTTCAGACATGCAAAGAGATTTAAATAATGTTTTGGAATGGAGCGTTCGGTGTAAATTAGATTTCAATATAAATAAATGTAATGTAATGACAATTACTCGCCAAAAAGATCAAATTCTCTTCGACTACCGCATGAACACCGAATCTCTAAAAATAGTTCACGAGTTTAAGGATTTGGGTATAACCTATGACTACAAATTGTCATTTAGGAAACACATTCAGAATGTGATAAATTCTGCAAATCGATCTCTTGGGTTCACAATACGACAGACAAATCTCTTCACTAACTCAAATTCAATCTATTTCACTCTGGTGAGATCCAAACTGGAGTATGGCTCTATAATCTGGAACAGCGAGTATCAAACAATCTTGCAGGAATTACAAAAAATACAAAATAAATTTTTAAATCTGGCAAAACCATCTAAAAACACAAAAGTGGTACTTGAAAGTTCTAGTTTCGAAAACTTAAAAAAAATCAACAACACAGCTTTTCTCAGACAAAAAATTTATGGACGCACAGGAACTTTATGTTTTCAGCGTTCCCAAATTTATGAACAGAAATAAAATTGAAAAAATACTAATAAACACGATTGCAACACAAGAAAAAGAGAAGACTTTAGAACATCCCAAACTAAAACAACTTTATCTCCAAAATTTATACGTAACTACAACAGTGCAAAAATTTGCAATTGCCTACCCCCAACCTGAAAAAAATTCAAAATAGTTTGTCAATAAAGTGAAAAAATTAATTCTTGATATCAGAGAAAACAAAGCCTAGTTACTTTGGCAATAAAGTTCAGCAATATTTGCATTTCTTTTTTTCTCATACGAATTGTGGAAAACAGAATGTGTGTCAATCAGAATGAATTGAGGAAAGAAACCACATGGACAAAATAATATGTCCAGGGCCGGTTTCACTCCAGCAATATTCTTCAACTTCCTTATTGTGGACTCTGCCATCATCATAATCTAGGAAAGTTTTCACGATAGGGTGCAGAAAAAAACCACATGTCCAAAATAATTTTTCTGAGCGGCCAGGGCCGGTTTCACTATAGCAATATTCCTCAACTTCCTTATTGTGGACTCTGCCATCATCATAATCTAGGAAAGTTTTCACGATAGGGTGCAGAAAAAAACCACATGTCCAAAATAATTTTTCCGGGCATCCAGGGCCGGTTTCACTCCAGCAATATTCCTCAACTTTCTTATTGTGGACTCTACCATCATCATAATCTAGGAAAGTTTCCACGATAGGGTGCGGAAAAAACCACATGTCCAAAATAATTTTTCCGGGCGTCCAGAGCCGGTTTCACTCTAGCAATATTCCTCAATTTCCTAATTATGGACTCTGCCATCATTATAATCGGCCCTGGACGCCCAGAAATTTTGAGCATGTGGTTTTTTTCTGCACCCTATTCCTAGATTATGATGATGGCAGAGTCCACAATAAGGAAGTTGAGGGAAACCGGCCCTGGACGCCCGGAAAAATTATTTTGAACATGTGGATTTTTTCCGCATCCTATCCTAAAAACTTTCCTAGATTATCATGATGGCAGAGTCCTCAATGAGGAAGTTGAGGAATATTGCTGGAGTGAAACCGGCTCTGGACGACCGGATTTTTTTTTTGAATATGTGGTTTTTTCCGCACCCTATCCTGAAAACTTCCCTAGATTATGATGATGGCAGAGTTCTCAATAAGGAAGTTGAAGAATATTGCTGGAAAAATTATTTTGAATATGTGGTTTTTTTCCGCACCCTATCCTGAAAACTTCCCTAGATTACGATAATGGCAGAGTCTTCAATAAGGAAGTTGAAGAATATTGATGGAGTGAAACCGGCCCAGGACGCCCGGAAAAATTGTTTTGAACATGTGGTTTTTTTTCTCACCCTATCCTGAAAACTTTCCTAGATTATCATGATGGCAGAGTACACAATAAGGAAGTTGAGGAATATTGCTGGAGTGAAACCGGCCCTGGACGCCCAGAAAAATTGTTTTGAACATGTGGTTTTTTTCCGCACCCTATCCTGAAAACTCCCCTAGATTATGATGATGGCAGAGTCTTAAATAAGGAAGTTGAAAAATATTGCTGGAGCGAAACCAGCCCTAGATGCCTGGAAAAATTGTTTTGAACATGTGGTTTTTTTCCGCACACTATCCTGAAAACTTCCCTAGATTATGATGATGGCAGAGTCTTCAATAAGGAAGTTGAAGAATATTGCTGGAGTGAAACCGGCCCAGGACGCCCGGAAAAATTGTTTTGAACATGTGGTTTTTTTTCGCACCCTATCCTGAAAACTTTCCTAGATTATGATGATGGCAGAGTTCTCAATAAGGAAGTTGAAGAATATTGCTGGAAAAATTATTTTGAATATGTGGTTTTTTTCCACACCCTATCCTGAAAACTTCCCTAGATTACGATGATGGCAGAGTCTTCAATAAGGAAGTTGAAGAATATTGCTGGAGTGAAACCGGCCCAGGACGCCTGGAAAAATTGTTTTGAACATGTGGTTTTTTTCCGCACACTATCCTGAAAACTTCCCTAGATTATGATGATGGCAGAGTCTTCAATAAGGAAGTTGAAGAATATTGCTGGAGTGAAACCGGCCCAGGACGCCCGGAAAAATTGTTTTGAACATGTGGTTTTTTTTCGCACCATATCCTGAAAACTTTCCTAGATTATGATGATGGCAGAGTTCTCAATAAGGAAGTTGAAGAATATTGCTGGAAAAATTATTTTGAATATGTGGTTTTTTTCCACACCCTATCCTGAAAACTTCCCTAGATTACGATGATGGCAGAGTCTTCAATAAGGAAGTTGAAGAATATTGCTGGAGTGAAACCGGCCCAGGACGCCTGGAAAAATTGTTTTGAACATGTGGTTTTTTTCGCACCCTATCCTGAAAACTTTCCTAGATTATCATGATGGCAGAGTACACAATAAGGAAGTTGAGGAATATTGCTGGAGCGAAACCAGCCCTAGACGCCTGGAAAAATTGTTTTGAACATGTGGTTTTTTTTCGCACCCTATCCTGAAAATTTTCCTAGATTATCATGATGGCAGAGTCCTCAATGAGGAAGTTGAGGAATATTGCTGGAGTGAAACCGGCCCTGGACGACCGGAATTTTTTTTTTGAACAGGTGGTTTTTTTCCGCACCCTATCCTGAAAACTTCCCTAGATTATGATGATGGCAGAGTTTTCAATAAGGAAGTTGAAGAATATTGCTGGAAAAATTATTTTGAATATGTGGTTTTTTTCCACGCCCTATCCTGAAAACTTCCCTAGATTACGATGATGGCAGAGTCTTCAATAAGGAAGTTGAAGAATATTGCTGGAGTGAAACCGGCCCAGGACGCCTGGAAAAATGGTTTTGAACATGTGGTTTTTTTTCGCACCCCATCCTGAAAACTTTCCTAGATTATCATGATGGCAGAGTGCACAATATGGAAGTTGAGGAATATTGCTGGAGTGAAACCGGTCCTGGACGCCCAGAAAAATTGTTTTGAACATGTGGTTTTTTTCCGCACCCTACCCTGAAAACTCCCCTAGATTATGATGATGGCAGAGTCTTCAATAAGGAAGTTGAAGAATATTGCTGGAGCGAAACCAGCCCTAGACGCCTGGGAAAATTGTTTTGAACATGTGGTTTTTTCCGCACACTATCCTGAAAACTTCCCTAGATTATGATGATGGCAGAGTCTTCAATAAGGAAGTTGAAGAATATTGATGGAGTGAAACCGGCCCAGGACGCCCGGAAAAATTGTTTTGAACATGTGGTTTTTTTTCGCACCCTATCCTGAAAACTTTCCTAGATTATATCATGATGGCAGAGTACACAATAAGGAAGTTGAGGAATATTGCTTGAGTGAAACCGGCCCTGGACGCCCAGAAAAATTGTTTTGAACATGTGGTTTTTTTCCGCACCCTATCCTGAAAACTCCCCTAGATTATGATGATGGCATAGTCTTCAATAAGGAAGTTGAAGAATATTGCTGGAGCTAAACCGGCCCTGGACGCCTGGAAAAATTGTTTTGAACATGTGATTTTTTTCCGCACCCTATCCTGAAAACTCCCCAAGATTATGATGATGGCAGAGTCCACAATAGGGAAGTTGAGGAATATTGATGGAGTGAAACCGGCCCTGGACTCCCCGAAAAATAATTTTGACCATGTGGTTCCTTTCCTCAATCCGTTCTGATTTACACACATTTTGTTTTCCACAATTTGTATGAGAAAAAAAAGAAATGCAAATATTGCTGAAATTATTTATTGCTAGTAACTAGGCTAGAAATCAGTAAGTTCATTCGATGATAAAAATGAAAGTCCTCTTAATCACCAACTCAACCAACTCACATTGTATATTATAAGTATACATAATTACCATGCTTAGGATTTAGTATTTTCGTGTATTACGGTATAATTTATTTAATTGTATAAACATATACTTGTTAGTTAAATCTAGCAATCAGGCACACTACAACTTCTTCAGAAGTTAGGTGCAATGACGTTCTATTAAATTATAGCATTTACCCTGAAATGTAACAGCAGTTTAATACAATTATCTGAACTTATCTTTTTTTATACATGTGTGCAAAAGTGCCTTTAAAACACTCCCAACGTTTGAGGGCACTCCGCGTAGCGTAGTGCCTTTAAAACCGTTGTGCGTGCTTTAAAAGCTCACTCGTATCGTAACATTCAATTAAAATTGAAAACGTTGATGATGGTTGCAGAAGAACGAAAAGACATATTTTAATTGATAATATCTTCACCACAAAATCTTATAGAATTACACAAAAACAGAAATAACCATGAAAGAATTCAGACCTTCATAATTTTGACACTAGAGGGTGTTGGTCAATTGAGCTTCCTAAATTCAGATTATAAGCAAAAGCCCTCTAAATGTGGATTTATGCAATGCAGTCCCGTATGAAGTTAAGGACTTGAACTTCAATATTTTCAAAAAACACGTGCCTATATTACCTACTGAATAATGGTTACCTAACTGCCCTATCCCTCATACTGAAAAGAATTTTTTTATTTTGCTAGTACTTATTTTAATTTTATGTTCGTTCAGCACTCAATTTTAGTTTTAATCACAAAATCTGTGTATTTTGATCAGAGATGAGAAAGTAGCTAAAGGTATATTATCTACTAACCTATTCAATTGAAAATTCAGCAACTTTCGTCAAAAAACATATACAGGTACACAACATATATAGGTATTTCGAATAAATCAGTTTCTCTGATAGGTAGGTACGTACTTCTTGTTAACTTTGTACCCATAAATAGGTACTTAACCGTATCACATACTTATCCATATCACGTAGGTAGGTATGTACCTAATCATCAAAAAAATTGATATTTGTTTTTACCTATATCCACAATTTCGGTGGCTATACTTATGTATAATTGATAGTGAAATTTCATCCAAATACCTACCGATTCCAAATGTGCTCCTATTACCCCTACTAGGTTGAAAATTACCTAATGTAGAGGTACCTTATCATCAAAATTTAATCATTTTTATCTATGCTTGTCCGAATCACAATTTCCAGCATATTACAATCGTTTTAATTTGTTTATCTCCCGATCGTCATTATTTTCGAATATGTCCCAGGATGGTAAAAAATCATTAACTACCTATTCATATTGTTAAATTAATGCAATGACCAATGACAATAACGCCCTACATTCAAATCGAGACGCGAAGAAACGTTTAAACCAAATCTAGGAACTTCAGTGCTGCCACCACGGGGGTGGGGGCGCCTATAAATACCGCGCTAGTCGGCAGCCATTACATTTCAGATCAACGCATCGACAAGAGCGTTAGTGTTTTCTAGTTATAGTTATCTAAATATCAATACATTTTATCAAAATGAGGGAAATCGTACACATCCAAGCCGGTCAATGCGGAAACCAGATTGGAGCCAAAGTAAGTACTCATTACAATTGTTTTCGTTTGTTTCGAGTGATTTTTGTTTGTTCAGCGATGAAATATGTCGACTCGATCGTGGTTAACGGCCATCTTAGGCCAAGCCCGGTTCGTGCAGCGGCTTTTTCAGATAACTTGATCTTGGTAGTAGTTTAGTTGATTTAACTTTTCGGCAATTTGCAACATTATTTTCAATTCACACCGGTAAACCTAGGTCATATTATTTTGGCGTTCTGGCTGTGATACCACCGGCCGGCAGATGTTATTGATTTTTGTGCATGGGTTGGGCATTCTATGATAGGGCTGTGGCGCGAACGGAAACGGTTTTAACGGTTTTTTTGAATCAATAGTTTTTCAACGGTTTAAATTTATTCAAACATTTTTCACTAATATTTTGTAAATCAATAATTATTTAGGAATATTTTGTGAACATTTCAACCAGGCTTGTGGAATTTGTACACTTTATTACTAGAATAACTCTTAACGGTTTTGTCGGTTTTTGAAAAGGGCGGCTACCTAGTTTTGGCTCATTGCAATCCTAAATTCGTTGAGTGTAATTACCTTCTCTTTTCTCAGTTCAAATCAATGCGTTTCCTCTTTATTCAATTAGGATAAAATAAATGGCTTTTTTAAAAGTATTCTACCGTTTCAAATTTATTGCGAGACAAAATGGGATGCTCATCTTCGGCAGAGATAACGTTCTCTTGGCTTCACTGAGCACAGCGTCCTTCATTCTTGGTGGTTCAACAACCTTGTTTAAAATTAAATACACGTTCCAAGTGGCATTTTGCAGTTGATGCTTAGCATAGTTTCTCATCTGGGTCTTCGCTTCTAAATTAGAAAGGAGCAGTAGAGAAATTATTAGATGCGGTATTCGATCTGGTTTCATGAAGTCAGGGTAGGCGGTAATCTACAGTATGTTCCACTTTAGGAATTGGAATTGAATGTTAATAATGCTTCGTTACAGTTTAATGCCCTGGCATTTTTCAAATGTTCATAGGGGCTGGACATAAATTTCAGTTAAAATTCAACGTACAGATAAATCGATCATTGAAAAAGAATATTGATTATATATCTAAAGGTAACCTTAGTAGGCTTGGATAAAAAAGAATGATGTTACCTCTTACTAAGTTTTATCTCCTGTGGGTCTCCCAATTTTTTTTTAGTTATGTTCTTCTGAATGTTGAAAATTGACCATTTTCAAACTCGAATTTTTTATTAAAAAATCGCACAAAATATCTCTTTTTGTAGTTAGCCATATTTCACAAGTACCAAACCAAACCCTACTTTCATGAATAAACATGACGTTTTTTTTTTTTTTTTGAAAAGGTAGGTAGGTTAAGTTTACTTATACAGGGTCTTTATTAAATACTTGTCCAAACTTCAGAGGAGAAATCTTTAACTAATTTTAAGATGAAACGTTTATATGAACATGTGTCTGCAAATGTTTTGGTGTTGAAGTTAAAATTTTATTTTCAATTAGTTAGAATAACTTTTGCAAAAAATTTGGTTAACAGGTATTTTATGAGTTGAAAAATCAAAATTTGGTTGAAGTTTTATGTAGCACTTGGAGATCGCTTCGAACGCTATAATTATTTATTTTAATCTTTCCAAACTTTTTTGACGGAAACCTTTTGAGATTTTTTCTAGTCAAATCTCATTCCAACACCTTTTCTAAACGAAAAAAGTATACCTTCCCAACAACGCTACGTGCAAGCGTTTTTAAGAAATTTGCAAATTTCTGCATCGATTCATCGTTGCTTAGAACTTTACTGTGTGTGAAAGATCTGGTCAAAATAAATAACTTTTTTCTATCAAGATGTATCGAAAATTATTTCGTCCTCAAAGTACAGGGTGTTGAATAAAAAAACTATCAGATTTTCAACATTTTGTATCTTGAGAATGAATGTTTTCTCGATACCTACATCTTCCTATAAAAAAAGTTGTTTATTATAGCGAGATCTACCTATCACATACTCAGTTCTGAGCAACTTCTTCTAGCGCCTTCTAGGTGTCTCCATAAACCTGCAGAAATTTGCAAATTTCTCAAAAACGGTTGTCCCTAGTATTGTTGGGTAAGTAGGTATGCCTTTTTTGCTTAATACAGGTGTAGGAATAACATTTGACTAAAATAAATACCGAAAGTTTGCTGTCAAAACAGTTGGGGCAAATTAAAATAAATAATGATAGCGTGTGCAGCGCCCTCTAAGTTTCATAAAAATTGATGCCAAATGTTGATCTTTTACCTCAAAAAATTCCCGTTCACCAAAACGTTATTCAAAATAATTGAAAATAAAATTTCAACTTCAACACCCTGTATCTCCGAAACGAAACATTTGCGGCACATGTTCATATGAACTTTTTATCTTGTAATTGTCAAAAATTTCTTTAAACAAGTACTTAATAAACACTCTGTATAAGAAGGTTGATTTTAGGTGTAAAAATTTGGTTTTGGTGCTTGCTTGTAACCGTGACATATGAGTTGGTTACCGTCTGACAAAAGTGCCTGCAACTATAATTTTTTTTAGTATAGTGTCGTTTGTTATCAAAAGTTATATATAATGTATCTACCTGCAAGACATTTCATTGAAGTTGTGGTACTGATCTTTTTAACATTTTCAAAAAATATAACTAGTCAAAAGATAAGTCCGGTGGAATGGGTTTTGACCAGTTTTAACTTTCCCAAGTAACGGGATTTATTTTATACCTAGATCTATTTGTAAAAGTATGGCTATGTCTATCTAGGTATCTTCTCAATACTGCATAAAATTGCACACTGCACTGTGAGTACTGTTTGGCACCTCTGTTCAAGTAATGAATGAATACACTGGAGTGTTATCTCATCACCAACCCACTATTTTTAACAATTCAACACTTGTTTCGGTGAATAAGTGACCATCCTCAGGACAAAGATTGAACTAAATCTATTTACAGAATTTGTCTTGTTCATCAATTTTATTTTGTTGTAATTATATGAGTCTGACAGGTACCAGGCTAGTATAGCCAAGGCAAATTCTGGAAATAACTTTAGTTCAGATTTCTCTCTGAAGATAGTCACTTGTTAGCACTCCAGTGCATTCATCCATACAGCATGCAACTTGGGTTCCTAAAATCCCCTCTGTCCATTGCTCTGATATGAATTATAATCTCTGATCTCTCAATATTTTCCATAAATGGTACCATTGAAATCAAATCATAAAATTGTTAACATCTCGTATTTCATAGGGGCGTGGCAAGCCAGTTGTGTTTATCGTTCCAAAATTATTAATATTTCACCAAATAATTAAAAGGCACAATTTTTCTGCCTAACAATTATAGTTTTTTTAACGTTCTTTGTGTTTTGATACAAAAACTTAAATTTGTTTCCATGCGCTCCAGTAGTACTCCCTGTATAAATATAATTGATAAACCTCCATAATACCTACTGAAGATTATGAGTTATGAAATAATTGATTTCATATCAGAGCAAGTGACCTAGGGATTTTGTAGGCTCACCCTGTATACAGTATCCTTCAAAGAGTTGGCATCATATGGAAAAACTTTTAGAAGGTAATAATTTATTTTGAAATTCGACATAGGCGTTGAGTTTTTCTTAAACAGACTTAATTGTTTTAGTTGAAAAGAGAGAAGTGATGTTTATTCCGATTTTACTTGTCTGAAATTTGAACGATCTATTGCAACTTTTTGTAATTTTTTTATTTCTACGTTACAGATATATTTCAAAAAATTGTATTTCTAAATATCGACGAAAACATATTTTTTTTTGTAAAAAAACCTTTTACAATTTTCGTTGTTTTGATGCAAAGTTGAAGAATTTAAGTATACATTTATTTTGAATGATTTTCGTCAGTACTAAAGTCTGAAATAATGCCAAACTCTTTACTCAAAAAAATCATCTAAAACACTTTATGTAACTAAACAAATTTTAAGACTTTTGCACAACAACTTTTAATCTGTCATATTTCTTCAAAATGTTTTATCTACTAAGGTAGCGAAAGTCACGAAAATTTTAAGAAATTCATTTTTTTTTTTTTTCAAAATTACCATTTTTTTTCTTAAAAAATCTAACCTGATAAAGTAGCAAAAGTTGCGTGACTCCATCAGAGTAGACCATTTTTCATAATTTTTAAAGGGAATTTCAAAATATATTATAGTTCTTCGCATATGATACCAACTCTTTTAACAACACTGTATATGAGAGCCTCTCGGAACACCATATTTTATTAGTTCCACTTAAACGCAATTGTTTTGGACAAAAGGCCAACTAAAAATTGTGTTTTCGATAAAATCCCGACATAATGCAGAATTTTCAAAATAGTATATTATCATGCAAGTGTAAAAAAGAGCCTTTAAAACACACGAAACGGAGTGCACTTCACGTTGCGGGTGCTTTAAAGGCGCTATTTTTATTTTGCCTGCATTGTGTGACTTGAAAACAACGCTGGAAATGAATTTCGGATCAGGGTAATATGCCTTATATTTTATTACATCTAATCAAGTAAGTAATGGACAACTGATGTCGCCTATTGTTGACAGGCATGTGATAAAACAGAGCTTAGCGTTATCTAGCAACAACTTTTCTTTTTTTCTTGCAAATTTCGCACACTTTTTAGTGCATTTGACAAGGATTATTATGCAGGTATAATAAAATAGTAATAATGATACAAGAGTACAAACGTCGGGAAATGAGAAAATGATGGTAACTATTTGGTTGGTTTCTAAGTATGAGAGACATTGTCAACATGGTGCAGACTTTTTGTTTCAAAATTTAATCAATCGAATGAAATTTCAGATCAAACTGGTAATTGCCAGTTGTAGTTTTTTTCAGGATTTGCTTCTCTATTTGAACTAATGAGAAAAAAGAGGGGTTAATTACCTTGACTTTTTCAAAAATGTGTTTAGAGATAGTCTCTAATTTTATAAGTGGAGTTGGAAAAACTCGTTGACATGTGAAGTTTGAACTTTGGCACTAGGATTAGACCACTTTTAGTGACGTCACAACACGGCAGCCTGATACTTGTCTGGGGTGAACCGTCAGGGTCAGAAGTATGTCAGAATCAAGTATGTATACCTAGTGAATTTTAAATACATTTTTAGAAGTGTGTTATTTTGTGAAATGTTACCATTGAAGTTATTCAAAAAATTAAGGTAGGTGAAAAATTCTATTGGAATAAAGTACAACCACTTACAAAGAGTGGTTGGAACTTATACTTATCAAAAATGAAGACAGTTGCTGTTTTTGTAAGTTTCAATGGCGTTTTTAAGACAAACATAAAGAAATAGTCTTTGCTATTAGATTTTCACTAACTTTTTTCCCAAACAATTGTTTCGACGGTTCTGATCTTCTTCAGCTAGATATATAATAATATATCTACCTTAGAACGTAGAAGCAATCACTTTCGATTAAAATTAATGGAAATCTAATATATTATTCTTCAGTTAGCATAGATTTTTCTGGAAAGTAGGTATATTAGTTAGTTCTGCAGTACTCATCTCAAATCAAAATTGGTTAGAGGAAAGGGCTCTGATTTAACAAAAATGTGTAGGTAATACATTTGGGACACTTCTCACCTGATTTACCGTCATATGCCATGTTGTGATGTCATTGGTCAGTTCTGCTTTGTATGGAGTTGGTCAAAAATGTGTGCTACCATTATTGTTTCTAGTAAATGATTATTCTGTTGAAACTTGAATAAAAAAAATCAATTCTTCTGTTCGTTGATTTCAGGGAATGACGAGTGAATAATCGATTTTTGTTTCACCAACAGTTTGAAAAACTGTATTTTTCTACACGTCTATCTATATAACTTTTGACTAACTCTGTAAAATTAGTGTTTGTGACTAGCTTGATCGAATTCATGAAAGTTCTCCATCATTCATTCAACTTCCTTATGTCGGTATGCAAACGAGTTCTTTTTTTACTTGAATATCTGTTTTTTTACACATTGAGACAGTTTTCAGTCAAATGTTATTCTTCTGACTGAAAAGACATACTTGAATCGATCTTTTTTTGCAAATTACATGTTTTTCTAGCCAATAAACTTCAATTTTGACTCTTGCTAACCATTCAGAATATTTGTAAATATGGTATCTATAATGTTTACTTAATTTGTGCATCATGAAAAATCAAATTCCTTGCAAAAAATCAATAGATTCCATGGTAACCATGAAAGAGATAAAAATTGAGAAAACATCTGTTTGATAATTTTTTGTAAAGGTGAAAATATTTTGCAAGGTCAGCATAACTGGCGACGACTTTTTTAAATTCTCATTTCAATCAACGGGCTTATCATTTTACGATATTTGATGATATTTTTGTACATTTTCGGACAATAAATAATCCAAAACCAAATTAAAGATGTGTAATATCAAATCGAAACATGTCGTTGAATGAAATAAAATTTATCGTGCTGGCAATAAAGTTGTTTGTTTGCCATATATGGTCTTCTCTTATTACGTCAGGCGTGTTCTCTCCGTTATTTCTAAATATAGTCATGACCTGAGAGACAAATTGCAATTAACATAACGAGACTGTAGTTCAATTTTGTCCTTGCAGTTACGTCACTACCTGTTATTCACTGTGTTGGAAAATCAAATATTTTATTAAGCTAAACCTGAGTAATTCACTGCGATCCATGCTAGTTTTCATTTTTGTTATTAAATGTCGAACATAATCAGATTGTGCACTTCATTTAAGATAAACATTAATCCTCTGTAAAGTTTGTTCATATTTTGAAAATGTCTTCGAAATTGAGGAAAAAGTTAGGTGTTCAGTTCAAAAAGGAGTTAATCTTATGAATCTTCCAGAAGACTTGAGCGTGGAATTTCTCTCATGTTTAAAATTAGAATTGTATGTATTTTCACTTAACACATGTCAGCACAGAACAATTTCATCGCAATTCTTGGTAGCAATTTGAACTTCGTCTTAGTTTACTTGTACAGTAAGTAAATATTTGTCTTGTTTGCGAAATCCATTTGAAAAGTTGCTATTGACACTTTCACTTTATACATAAACTGGAAATGCAGTATTTTAAAACAAAAATCTTTTATTTTTCAACTCTTCAGAGGACACCAATCATTAAATTTCGAGCTGTCTTTTACTTTCGTTAAAATTCCTAATATACATTTAGGGTGCAGAAACCCAGTAATATAAATTGATCAGTATTATACCTCTGCTAATTGTACGCGTCTTCGTGACTAGCAACTGAGTCAAATGTTTGCCAACGCTTTTCCAGTAAACATTCCTAGAAATTCATTCATTGTCCGATACCTGTTGAAACATACAAATTCTGCTTCTGTGTCTAATTTGTCAGTTCCTAATTTTTGTTACCACAGTAGCAGTGTAAGCAGTCTTCATCAACATGACCAAATAGGACCTTGATGATTCATAGAAATCGGAAATACAAATTAGGAGAGGATTCAAATGTTTCATGTGATAATGTGCTAGTCATACAATATTTTCATTGAATTGTACAGTCATAGGAATCACTCTGTGACGTAGCAAATAATAACTGCATCTAAAAGTAAAATGTTAATAGTTTTATGGACACTTCCTGTCAATAGTCATCGATTTAACAAAATAGGTTTGGGGTTGTTATTGATGAATCATTGGTGTATTATCATTGGGGTTGAGGGTGGATGTGGCAGGTGTGAGGTTCAGGCAAAATAAATGATCAAAAGTTGATTGGGTTAGACTGGGGAGTCATTTTTATTTAACGAAAACGTTACTGAAAGAAATTCTTTGAAAAATTCTCATAACAGTTGAGTTGCACCAATTAATCAAGATAATTTTGACTTATTTCAAGTATGGATAAAAACTATCTAATCTAGAATTTATTAATTGATATAGATTAATGGCTACTATTGGTTTATATACACTGCCTCGGAAGTTAAATTTTACAATCTTATATGAAAATAATATTCAAAGTGAAAAATAATCAATTTTCTTTTGCTATATCTCCGCCGTTTTTTTGTAAATGCTTTAGTCGTTATTCAAATCTTCAAGTATATTTTAAATTTGTTTTTCAATTCCTATAACTGATTGACTAGTTTCTGATTTGATGAGAAGATTCTGTAGTTTTTGATTTATTCCATGCCATCTGAAACTTTTGTTGAAATTGTTCAATCAATTTCTCTTTTTTTTTTTCCAGTTCTGGGAAATCATCTCCGACGAACATGGTATTGACCCAACCGGAGCTTACCACGGAGACTCCGACCTCCAGCTCGAAAGAATAAACGTTTACTACAATGAAGCCTCTGGAGGAAAATACGTACCCAGGGCCATTCTGGTCGATTTGGAACCCGGTACCATGGATTCCGTCAGATCAGGCCCCTTCGGACAAATATTCAGACCAGACAACTTCGTCTTTGGTCAGTCCGGAGCAGGAAACAACTGGGCCAAAGGTCATTACACCGAGGGAGCAGAACTAGTAGACTCAGTATTAGATGTTGTAAGGAAAGAGGCTGAATCATGCGACTGTCTTCAAGGATTCCAACTCACACACTCCCTTGGTGGAGGTACCGGCTCCGGCATGGGTACCCTCTTGATCTCGAAGATCCGTGAAGAATATCCCGATAGAATAATGAACACCTACTCCGTTGTACCCTCGCCAAAAGTATCCGACACGGTTGTAGAACCCTACAACGCTACACTTTCCGTACATCAACTCGTAGAAAACACAGACGAAACTTACTGTATTGATAACGAAGCTCTCTATGACATCTGCTTCAGGACATTGAAACTCACCACCCCCACGTATGGAGATCTGAATCATTTAGTATCACTCACGATGTCCGGAGTCACCACCTGTCTGAGGTTCCCTGGTCAGTTGAACGCTGATCTCCGTAAACTGGCTGTAAACATGGTTCCATTCCCTCGTCTCCACTTCTTCATGCCTGGATTCGCACCTCTCACATCCCGTGGCAGCCAGCAATACAGGGCTTTGACCGTTCCCGAACTCACCCAACAGATGTTCGATGCCAAGAACATGATGGCCGCCTGCGACCCACGACACGGAAGGTACCTTACGGTTGCTGCGGTATTCAGAGGAAGGATGTCGATGAAGGAAGTTGACGAACAAATGCTCAACATCCAGAACAAAAACAGCAGCTACTTCGTCGAATGGATCCCCAACAACGTAAAAACAGCCGTTTGCGACATTCCACCAAGAGGTCTGAAGATGTCTGCCACGTTCATCGGTAACTCCACTGCCATACAAGAGTTGTTCAAGCGTATCTCAGAACAGTTCACAGCTATGTTCAGGCGTAAGGCTTTCTTGCATTGGTACACCGGAGAAGGTATGGACGAGATGGAATTCACCGAAGCAGAGTCCAACATGAACGACTTGGTGTCTGAATACCAACAGTACCAAGAGGCCACCGCAGACGAAGACGCAGAATTCGACGAAGACCAGGAAGCCGAAGTTGACGAAAACTAAATATTTTTCGACAAAATATTTTTTACAATGATCTGAAATCGCTTTAGAGATTTTTTGTACTTTGAGCATGTTTTTTGTACAGTCCACATTCCCTTTTGTAAACTCGAATACAACTTAACTTATTCAAGACTGACTTTTTGTTGCTATTGTTTCCAGTGATTTTATCTAAATTAGTTAATTTAACATGTTTTTGCATATTTGTTTGAGAAATAGGCATTAAATCTGCTGCCATCACTCACCTTATTTAAGCATTTTATTAACCCTCCTATATATCCCAGAGTTTTATAATCATTCTGAAAATTAAAATACTCACGTTTTGGGGGTCAGTAGTCACGAACATTTTTTTTTTCTCTAAAAGTTGCACATTTTCAAGAAAATATTGCTTTTCATTTAGTTCCTACAAAAGAGAATATTCTCTTGACTGGTGTCCTCCTATATATCCCAGAGTTTTATAATCATTCTGAAAATTAAAATACTCACGTTTTGGGGGTCAGTAGTCACGAACATTTTTTTTTCTCTAAAAGTTGCACATTTTCAAGAAAATATTGCTTTTCATTTAGTTCCTACAAAAGAGAATATTCTCTTGACTGGTGTAAGAATCATAAGAGCCAAAATCGTATAAAACTGATTAATATAGAAGCACCTTTATCAAACATACGTTTTTCAATCGATGATTTTTTTTATTAGATAGATATTCAAAAAGTCCACGTACACCAAATTTTAGGTATTGGGTCTTAATTATCAGGGCAAACCATTCTTATTGGAGGTTTAAAAAATCTAGAAATATTATGATTATTTTGGAAAAAATCTGACTACACCACTGGATTCAGGATATTTTCAAATATTACATGTCAAAATATCGTTGAATTGCGTCCATCAAAAGGAGTACATGTTGAAATACATGCCGTATAATCAACATCAATTTCAGAACTTTTGCCAAAATTATTACTACCCGCCACTGGATTCAGGAATTTTCGAAATATCACTTCTTGAATCTAGTAGTAAAGTCAAAATTTTGATAAATGATCTGAAATTGAAGTTAGTTAAACGGCTTATTTTTCAAATTTTTACATGTAGCATTTGAAAATTCGCGAATCCAGTGGCGAAGTCAGATTTTTTAAAAATATCTATGATATTTAAAATATACCATCTTGAAAAATAGGAATAGTTGCCCCCCTGACAATGAAGACTCGTTCATAAAAGTTGGTTTCCTGTGGACTTTTTGGATGTCCACCTTGAGAAAAAAAATCTTTCCAATTGGTTGAAAAATATATGTTTTTAATGGGAGACCAAAATTTGGCTGTTTGCTTGAGAGCACACAGAAAACAGGTTTGTTAAGTTGTTTAAATTATTGCTAAAATCGCGATAGAGACTGCAATAAAAATTAATTGAGAAACTGAATGTTTACTGTATCTTTACTTTAAAATTGAAAATAGATTGATACACAGAACACTTCCTATAGTATATTACTCACTTTCCGAAACCTCGAAATACATAGGCGTGTGTTCTGAGAATTTACTCTACGTTATTCTTGAAATACACCATAACAGACGACTACTTGTTCACTCTAAAGATGTAATAAAAATCTAGATTGTCATTTCGTTTTCTGCCATATCGAAAGTACAAGTTTAATAATGCTTCTGATTTTAATAAATCACCTTTATGCTCTCTTCAGTCTCTAAACTTTACACTTTTGGTGAAATTTGATGTTCTGCTAAAAAAACAATGTTTCAAAGAAAGCTAATTTTATTTATTGGGTTCATATTGCAACAGTATTACATCACTTGTTTTATAGAAACCGGCAATCCATATTGATTGAAAGTTTGATTTTGTGGAGGAAATTCACGTCTTGACATGGTGTTTTGGGTGTTGTCCTTTCATGGCAATTAAATGGAAATTTGAAATCGAGGAAATCTATAAAAGTGTAGGAGGGTAAATGAATAAATTTGCCCTTATAAGTTACTGCATTTACAAGAATTCTTGGAAAAATTAATCAGTTTTGTCAGTAACTTGTAATGTGAATTTGCCATTCAAAATAAATAAATAATTCGTGAGTTTTCAACAAGTTTTGATAACGGAGACAGAATAAGTCTCCGAAACGTCTGCGTTGTTCGAAAAAGAAGTATTATTTAGTTATTTAAAACTTATTTTATCAGAAAGGCAAATTCAATAAATGACAAGTTCTTGAAAAAATTTAATACATTTTGCAGTACTGCAGTCTTGTAAAAGCAGTTACTTATGGGGACAATTTGATGCATTCCATTTTCAAACTGGAAAGTTGAAATCCCAGAAAGACCATGTCATCAATCCAGTGACTTTGAAACTTCGAAACTTATTTTCCAATATTTTGTGCCTGAAAAAGAAAATAATTGGTTAATCCGTGCACGCTACAATCTTTTTCAGTGTAGTGACTGGCTGATAAAAGTTCAACGTGCCGAATATATTGTGTTTCTAGAGAAAAAAGGTCTATTCCGATATATGAATATATCGTTTCGTTTACATTAAAAAAAGACGATAGGGAAATCGAATCGTTTCCTTTCAATATATCTTGAGTACATAAAAAGTTCCTGTGGTAAATTTTTCTTTATTTCGTTCTAGAATCAAAATCAGTCTAGAAACGTCAAACTGTCCCAAAATTCCGAGGTCTAAATTCTTTTCTTTGGTCATTTTAAAAGATCCTCAATTGCAAAATAATGCTTTAATTGATCAATTTATGTAAGTTGCCATTGTATAACTATTGCCGATGGCTATACAGAGTACAGACTGTATTCCTAAAGCCAGTTGCTCATGGTCGAATAGTTTATTTCAAATTGAATGAAATTACGTTTCTTTAAACTATTAATGGCTTCAGTATTTTTTTGGGAAAGAGTAACAATCTTTAATTATTAAATCTGTGTTTCCAACTAAGGAACATGATTTGATGTCTCATAATATAAATAAAGGGTGTACTAGGTACGTCAGTAAAAGAAACAAATGTAGTAGGCTTAACAAGAATTGAAAAACGCCAAGGTTCAAGGACGGATCATTGCCTGATATTTTTTAATTCGGCCATGACACTTTATTCAAGCGCTTGGAAGCGGTTTTACACAAACGAAAATATAATCTGCAATACTGTGAGGACTAGCATTTTTCTTGAAGCAAATTGTGAATCGTTTTGGACTCTAATAGTGCAAGGGCGCACCCAAGGAGTGGCCGAGGACCCTGCCCCCCTCCAAGACCTAAACTTTTACTTACCAAAATGGAGTATTTTATAGACAGAACAAAAAATATTCAAATTTGAGGTGTCCCTAAAGAAAAAGGCTAGGTACGTCCTTGTGGAAATGGGTCAGTAATTTCCAATTATTGACAAGTAGTTGTTTTTTATGAAGAGTATCTCTTGAACCATTGAAAATTTCAGGATACGCCAGCATCAGATTGAGTTCTTCTATAGGTAACTGTATTATTGTGACAACGGTACATTTTTTCATTTGCTATTTGAATTCAACTTCCGCAACAATTGTAACTGAAGTAAGAGAAAATTATCATGCAAGAATCCGTTTGAAATTGTGTTATTTTGAGTCCTGGATATCTTGATAGAAAATATATTTCAAACCATTTATTTGTCGTCACCTTTTCTACTGATTGAGTGGTTGGTCTTCCATAACAAATTAGTCTAGAAGATACATCTTTGAAGTGGTACCTTTCTGCAATATATGTAAGTAGCCAATAGAAAAAGATAGTGACATTTTTTTTCTTCAATCTAAGATTTGTCAGAAACAAAACAAATTTTTGGAATCGTTTTCGAAAAAATAAATAAAATAATTGATTTCAAACGCAGAATTAAACGTGCTCTAAATTTGATTGGGCTAGTAATAATAATAACAACAGAACTTATTCATTTATTCAAAGTACAAAAATGGTAATGATGATGCATCTGTACCTACTGATGTTATATTCGGTAGTTGATTCACCAATATTTGTGTGAAGAAATTACCAATAGTGCAACTGCTTTAAATAAATTTTTGTCTTGAAATAAAAAATTCAACTTTTGCACAGAATATAACTGAATTTTTGATTTGTGAACATAAAGAAAAATGTTTGTGATATGGGTTGTGCTGAATACAAGAATATAGTACACTACACATATAGGGAATGATGAGACCACAAATTTTCCGATTTAAACAACAATTTTTTTTCTTACACAAATTGAAATATCTTACAACGAAAGTGGAAATGTTATAACCTTCTGTGATATTTCAAGACAAGTTTTTTCCTTGAAACTCATATGTCACAATCCTCTACTTCAAGTGGTTTTTTCACATCCAAATAAATGAATTAGCATCCAAAATCCATTTCGTACTCATGAACTTCCAAATCAGTGACCTAACCCAAGTTAATTTTCATTTTCACTCAAGTCATTCTAGGTCACACTGGTCATGTAAATTGTTATCTGTTATTGATTGGTTGAGACATTTCTTGAAGCAATTTCAACGATACTGCGAAAATAACAAAATTATAGAGTACGTAAAACACTGAACACACCAAAGTATTTTTTTAATGAACGAATTCCACACTGAGAAATTGAAAAACGGCAAACATCAAAATGCTGATCCACATGATAGGAATTGTCCATTCTAGTCAGCTGACATCTTCCATTATAATCTCTCGACTAACCGATAGATGGCTGAAAAAATTACTGTGAGCCACTGAAATATCAACAAATAGAACCATGTCGACAAGAATCGGATAAAATAGTTACTTGTGTACAAAATGTCAACAAAAATGTGTACTAAATTTAGTACACCATGAAGCTTCAGAGGTTGTACCTAATTTACAATAAAAGATGTCTTCAAGAAAACGTCAAAAATTGGCAATCCATTTTGTTCAAATTTGGATGCTCATTTTGATAGGCGTTGGGTTACCACTCTAAAGTGGCAAGGAATTTGTCTAATATTACTCTAGTGATAAGTACTGATGATTTGCGTTTTTGAGAATTTTTTTGAGTAACTAGACAAAAAAAGGTTAAATATAGTATGTGAAGCTAATAAATGAATAAATAAAGTAACAAATAAATTTTAGTTCAGAAAGTGTTTATAAAATTGTGATAAAATGTTCGACCAAAAGTTGAATGAAGTCGTTCTAATGTTATTTTCAATTAGGATGCTCTAAACAAACAATTCACATAATTGTTTCAAATTTTGGGGATTGATCTAATATAGACTAATCCTGCCAAATTGGTTCACATTACAACATTGTTTGAGTACAACCAACAATAAACAATATGATTACATAACGGTGAGACATACAAGGAAGTTGGGTACTTTGTTAAAATTAAACAAAATATTCTAAATATCTGATCGTCTCCAAATCAATTTTCTCGACATTTTCTGCATCGATGTGATGATACAAATTCTCAGTTTTTGTCGCTGTTATAAATTCCAATAACATTTTTTGAGAAAAACCCCCGTGATCTGAAATTGTTCAAGTTCAAAACAAGTTTTTAATACAGAATTGTATCTTAAAACTTGTTTTAAATGTTTTTCGTACCTATGAAGTCGTCATCAGATATTCCAAGTAGCTCTCGTTGTCATAGTTGAAATTTATTCTCTATGCAATTATTGTGCACTTGTAAAACAGACTAAATTACCAGTAAATTAATTTTAAAAACCACCCGTTTTCAAGTTAAGGATTTTGCTGGATCCACGAAACTTCACAATTTCAAAATGGAAACATATATTTTGAATCTTACCCAGCGGGCTATTGAGGTCATTTCCTAAATACGCTACGATTTCCACTTTCGGTCTATCCAGTATAATAATAATAATAACCAGAGGCCTACATTTACTTCATTTTGAACTAAATGAATCGATAGAAAAAAACATTAATATTCTTTGATCCAAAACTATCCACATAGTTTGCAAAAATATCATCTCTTCTCCTAATGAGTTGGATCTATGGGATGAGGGCTGTTTGGAATACTCCTAAAAAAACAAAAAGCTCATTTCAGGAAGGCTACTAGAGACCTTTTAAGTGATAGACCCTATTATAGTTTGCAAGAGTTTTATGAAGACGTCTTTTAAAAATAAATTCTTGTCACAAATTTTGATGGATTGATTGAGATGGATTTTAATATATAAATGTGATTTTTATAATTTTTATATGTGTTTGTGCTCTGTTTATTAATGACTTCATGTTTTTCGTGTTCTTTATACATTTATTTAGATATAGACTTATCTCACTTTGTCAACAAGATTAACTCTTTGGACAATAAAGTATATTTATTATTATTATTATGATTATTGATAGAACAAACATAAATAAACCTTGTAGGTTGAAGGAATAATAAATACAAATAAAAAAAAAACAAACATTTTAAAGCCGCGCACAGACTACATAACAAAACAGTGTTACGACATATTTCTTGATATCTTGTTATATAGTGTGACTTTTTATAGCCCCCTCCCTGAACTTTTGAACGGTTCGACGTACAAACATGGGAAAAAACCATTCTGAATGGTATCCACCACTACTTTTTGAAATAAAAAACATTATGTTTGTCCGACAGAGGCAAACTAAAAATTACGTTGAAAAGATAATTCAATACCATAAATTTTTTTTCGTTTTTCGTTATTTTTTTCTTCACAATATGAAGTCGAATTATTAATTGCGGATCTGAATGGTATTTGTGCCTTTCGGAATTTTCATGTTGATGTGACCCCAGTGCCATCTATAAAGTAATTGCAATGTATCTTCTCTCGAAAGGTAGTATCGGTTATACCAATCGAAATATTTTTGTCCCATTTTTTGATCTACATCAAACCATTCAAATTTATCGATGTAAGGGTACCTACCATTCAGATGTGCACTTATACTAGATATTTCGAATGCATATTGTAAAAAAAATATTAACAAAATGCAAAAAAGTGTAGATGGTTGAAAAGATAATTGAATTCTCTTCAACGATGTGACACTTGACCCCCATGCAATTTGAATTTTTTTATTCTTTATTTCAAAAAGTAATATCGGTGATCTGTCGAACCGTTCAAAAGTTATGAGGAGGGAGACTATAAAAAACCGCACAGTCTGGCTTGTTATATTGTCCATCAGATGTCGGTAAAGAAAGTTTTAAAGCATTATATAACATGCCCCAACTCGTCCATATTTGAAAATACAACAGGGAAAATTCTAATAGCTGCTTTCAGTCTAAGCGTTTAAATGTTGTAGTAACCAAAACTATGTTTTTTTTATGTCGAGCTTTTAGCTATGGTCGTGGTAGTATCGAAATGCTTCTTATACACTTACGCGACATACAACCAAAATTATATATGCTACTGATGCAAAAATTATTAATTATATATAATGTGTATGTTCTACGATTAACAAGAATACAATACTGATATTTCTAGAAAATAACCGTTTATATACCTGTATTTAAATTTAACAAAGACCACGTTATAGGCAGCTGTGCGGAGTTTTGAATGAATGTCTACGACTATACTGCAGCTGTTTAATAATATGAATTACCAACATACCAGGTGTTTTGAAATTTTGTCTCGGGCCTAATTAAGGGTCTCATTTTTGGTGGTTACGGCAAGGTAATAGTAATTAATTCAAGAAGAAAAACTACTGAATTGAATTCTCATTTTCAAATTACAGCGTTTTAAATACTTCTGCCAAAGACCAGTATAACAACCGATTTAAATATTCCCAAGTTGTTGAAAATTTAATTTAATTTGTCTCTTCTGTAACATTTAATCGATCTTTTAGTCAGTTTTGAGAATATAAGATCATAATAAAAGACTGATGATGTCCATGGTAAAAGAAACATCACAGTTTAGCTAATGATTTATAAAACAGAATGGTTGGTTTTGATTGGCCACTTGTCTTTTTCATCGAAATCATTTTCCAAGTCTTCAAAATGAATCAAATGGTAAACGACAACACCAATTGAAGTACGCAAATATGGAATTTGGATTCTTTGGGGCGAAGAAAGGTCTGCCATCGCCATCATCTATGAGTCACTGAAAAAGTAAAAAATTAAAATCAGTAGGTTTCAACTAGAACATTATGCCGAATCATTGAGTTGAATTGAAATTTTCATATCTTCCCGAAAAACCGGAAGTAACATTGTTTCAAATGGGTTAGTTAGCCTGAGAATGTTTATATAATCGAAATTTGTGTACAATTCTGAATTTTATTCGTCAGTTTGATCAAAACAATTATTTATCGTAATTTTCCATCAAGACTACAAAGAATGCATCAAAATCAGCACTCAAACTCGTCTGGATTTTAAATATTATTGTTGAGATTTTTATACATTCGTCGCCTTCTAGATTGAAAATTAAATATTTATTTTTTTCATCATTTAATGAAATGATTGCCTAATGTTCAGGACTATAAACTTTTCGAATATAAACTGTGTACAACTGTTTATTTAAAAAACATTGTCCACCAGTTTTTCCAGAAATGTAAAAAATGAAATTCATTTCTTATCTGAAACAACTGAGTAAATATAAAAAGCCTTATCTCGTCATCCAGTATTCAAATTGTTAGAAAATTCGAAACAATTCAGGGTCAGAAGTATCTAATATTATGTGGTATAGAAAATATGTAGTTGAAATGACACCATCGAACTGAAAGGCACTCTTACGTTCATTGAGAGACACATCCTGAAAGGATTACGATTCAGTAATGTTATATAAGTTTTGTTCAACCTACGACAAGAAAGAGGAGCTTCATATGCATTTTCAATTCATTAAAAAATCATTGTGATATACCATCATGCTATTTTCCACCCACAAAAGGTTTAATTGACGTTGAGTACATATTAGGGTTACCCCTTGTAGAGAAGTGATGCTTTGTACTCACATGTAGGGAAAATTTATGCAACAAGTTCATAATCATCATCACAGTCGCTGTCTTAATCATAAAATCAAATTAAAACTGTAAATTTCAGTAGGAGCATTAAAACAGTTTCTTTAGTTTGAGTCTCAATCATAATCATAAGAATTTGACCTTCAAAGTTGGCAATTTTAAATTTGTATGCTTATGATTAGGACGACATGCACAATGATCATGTGCGTCGATACCTATTTGACGAATGACATAAATAATTATTTGTTTTGACTTGTATTTTTCAAAGAATCACGTATGATACCGCTTTACAAAAAAGGCGACAAACAAGATTTTAACAATGTCATTGCTTTCTACGTTATTGGAAAAAATTGTACGCAAAAGGCTGCTTTTTTTAATGCCAACCAAATTATCTCGCCAGTTCAACATGGTTGGCTGCATGAATAGTAACCCAACTTCCTCGGCTATTTATGAAATTACCTAAGGACTTGAGATACCCTAGAATTTTCTCTCAAAAAAACAGCAAAGGGTCATATCAGAAAATAATAAAGAACGTGTGCTCTTCTTGGAGCTGCATAAAAAGGGGTACTACAAGGATCAATTCTAGGCGCACTTCTATTTCTGTTATATGACTACCAAAGAATATACCAAAAGGTTCAACAACGGTGTTTGCCGATTACACCATTTTTTACCGCGTTTTTGTTGACTCGATTTCTTGTTTATCTGTTTATTTTAAAACAGCTCAGAACTAGATGACGATGCAATATTACTATTAATTAACTCCACGATGAGCTAGATACTTGAATCTTTAAGCAAAGCCTAAAACTGGATGATACTTAATGAAATATCATTGCAAATTATGTTAAAAATAACATTTTTAACATTAATATATCTTAAATTAGTGAAATGCTTCTAGGATATTGGGATAAAGATAAAGGAACAAAATTTGGTATCTTCTCAATAGATGAAGTGAGAAAAAATCGAATAGTACCAAATATCATACCCACATCCTACGGTTACGCGCCGAGGGCTCTACGTTTAGTTGAAATTGGTAACTAAGAATGATCTGGCATTAATTTGTTTTAATATAAAAAAACTCATGAGAGCAATTTTGCTTGCTACTTCATTTTATTTTTCAGGTAAATAACAATTAAACATATTTGATATAATATTGGAAGGAGGCAAAACAATTTTTAATTCCAGATAAGATCGTAACCATCATTTTCCATGAGTTTTGAACGCGTTGAAATTTTCAATATTTTTAATATATAATCTGTTATTAGAAAAATATTATTTATATAAATATCCCGATATTTACTAATCCTGACCTTCAATTTATATGAAAAATAATCTTTTCTTTATACTGTATTCCTGCAAATCAAATCACTTTATCAATTGTTCCCAAAAATCCACCAAAATATTTTATTTTAGGATGTATTTATATAAGAATCCTGACCTTCAATTTATATGAAAAATATTCCGTATGTCGTAACCATCATTTTCCATCAGTTTTGAATGAGTTGAAATTTTCCATTTTTTTAATATAAAACCTGGCATTAAAAAAAAAATATTATTTATAAAAATATCACGATATTTACTAATCCTGAACTCCAATTTATATGAAAAATATTCTTATATTTTTTCTTTATACGTCAATCCTGCAAATCAAATAACTTTATCAACTGTTTCCAAAAATCCACCAGAATATTTTATTTAAGGGTGTATTTATATAAATATCACAATATTTACGAATCCTGACCCTCAATTTATATGAAAAATATTCCGTATGTCGTAACCATCATTTTCCATGAGTTCTGAATGAGTTGAAATTTTCCATTTTTTTAATAAAAATCTGGTATTAAAAAAAATTATTTATATAAATATCACGATATGTACTAATCCTGACCTTCAATTTATATGAAAAATATTCTTATATTTTTTCTTTACACTGTATTCCTGCAAATCAAATAACTTCATCAACTGTTTACAAATTTCCACCGAAATATTTTATTTAAGGTTGTATTTTACTAAATCAAAATTTTATTTGTTTCAGTTCTGGGAAATCATATCTGACGAACATGGTATCGACCCCACTGGAGCCTACCATGGAGATTCCGACCTCCAACTCGAAAGAATAAATGTATTCTACAATGAAGCATCAGGAGGAAACTACGTACCCAGGGCCATTCTGGTCGATTTGGAACCTGGTACAATGGACGCAGTCCGATCAGGACCATTCGGACAAATTTTCAGACCAGACAACTTCGTGTTTGGTCAGTCCGGTGCCGGTAACAATTGGGCTAAAGGTCACTACACGGAAGGAGCAGAGTTGGTTGATTCTGTGTTAGATGTTATAAGGAAGGAAGCTGAATCATGTGACTGCCTACAAGGATTCCAACTCACGCACTCTCTCGGAGGTGGTACTGGCTCCGGCATGGGTACGCTTCTAATCTCGAAAATCCGCGAAGAATATCCAGACAGAATAATGAACACTTACTCCGTGGTCCCCTCCCCGAAAGTATCAGAAACAGTAGTAGAACCCTATAACGCGACCTTATCCGTACACCAACTTGTAGAAAACACCGACGAAACTTACTGTATCGATAACGAAGCTCTCTACGACATCTGCTTCAGGACGTTGAAATTGACGAGCCCCACCTACGGTGACCTGAATCATTTAGTCTCCCTCACGATGTCCGGAGTCACAACTTGCCTCAGGTTTCCTGGTCAGCTTAACGCTGATCTCCGAAAACTGGCTGTGAACATGGTTCCTTTCCCTCGTCTCCACTTCTTCATGCCCGGTTTCGCACCCCTCACGTCTCGTGGCAGTCAACAATATAGAGCTCTGTCTGTTCCCGAACTCACCCAGCAAATGTTCGACGCCAAGAACATGATGGCCGCCTGCGACCCACGACACGGAAGGTACCTCACAGTCGCCGCGATATTCAGGGGGAGAATGTCGATGAAGGAGGTGGATGAACAGATGATGAACATCCAGAGCAAAAACAGCAGCTACTTCGTGGAATGGATTCCCAACAACGTGATCACAGCCGTGTGTGACATTCCTCCAAGGGGTCTGAAGATGTCTGCCACGTTCATCGGCAACACCACCGCCATCCAAGAGTTGTTCAAGCGCGTTTCTGAACAGTTCACCGCCATGTTCAGGCGTAAGGCTTTCTTGCATTGGTACACCGGAGAAGGTATGGACGAGATGGAGTTCACTGAAGCAGAATCCAACATGAACGACTTGATATCCGAATATCAACAGTACCAGGAGGCGACGACAGAAGAAGACGCTGAATTTGACGAAGACGAGGAGGCAGAAGTCGACGAGAACTGATTCATTTATTACCTGATCCAAATTCGATTTACATACTTTTTATTTTCAGTATTGTTTTGTACATAGAACAACATTCCTCTTCTGTTAAGCCGAATACAACTTAACTTATTCTCTGCTGACTTTCTGTTGATTTTATTTCTACTGTTTTCGTTGGAAATATTTTAACAGGTTTTTCATGTTTTGTTTGAAATGAGCATTAAATACACTGCCATTGTTTATACAATTCCGAAATTTTACTAACACCTCCTAATTGGATTCTAATTATCAGCATAACAAATTTGTTAGATCATACAATAATGACTTCATCATCTCTAGTGCCAGCTGATTATCCGAATTGATAATGATTAATGCTTTATCAGTAATTCTTTTTGAGGAGGAACTAGTCATATTTAGCAATAAAATGAGGACAAATATCTACTGATAACATCGATCTGGTGATGGTATCATTGAATCAAATTAATGACTAACAAGTTGAGTATCAATGAAAATAGATAATCATTTGGGTACATTTTTCGGTTTTTTAAACATCTCTAATTTAACTTTTCAAAAAATGACGACCCTGTTTATGAAAACGATGAATACACATGAATTGTCAGCCAAGTTGAATACATGGAAGGTCAGCACAAGCTGAATGGCACTAACCAAAATCTATACCTTTATCTGGTAACATTATTTCTACCTGACAATAAAGACACATTATAAATACATAAGACACTTTTTCTACTAACATAACTAAAATGGCATTCAGCATACAGAAATGTATATGCTGTGCCGAGCAATGACAAAAAGTGCTTCAAGAACACTAATCACTCTTGAAAAGTGCTCTGGAATCTTGAGCACTAAGTACTTTTATTTATAAAATGCTCGCGATTACTTTCAAAAAGTAAGTCTAGTCAGGGAGCACTAAGCACTTCTCAGATTATTAGATACTTAAATATATGAAGAGGGAATTTTTGTATAACGAGTATAATTTCTTGAATATGCTTTCGACTTTCGTCATCTTCAGTGCTTCAAGTCAGGTAACAGAAATAATTAAAATTTTTGAAAACATCTTAAATGTACTTTATAAAATATTTGGCTTCAATTTCAACGAAAATCATGTTGGAAAATTGAAAGCCATGTGGGATGTTAGGTATTTTGAAAGACTCACCCACAAGGCCTTCAATTTTCTAACATGATTTTTGTTGGAATTAAAGCCAAAAAATGTATAAAATACATTCAAGATGTCTTCAAAAATGGTAATTCTTCCCGTTGCCTGACTTGAAGCACTGTAGATGTCGAAAGCGCTTTGCATATTTGAGAAATTATACACTTTATACAAAAATTATCTCTTCATTTATTCTACGCAAGTGTATACAGCTTCCCACATCAATCTATTATATACTTAAGTTACTGAAACTTAATCAAACAGGTACAATTTTCACAAATAATATTACTTCGCGACATGTTTCGCTACACTATAGCATTTTCAAACTATCACTGAACTAATTGCTTGAAAAAGAAAGCTGCAGTGTAACAAAACATGTCGCGATGTAATATAATTTGTCGAAATGTTAGTGAGTTTAATTAATTTTATGTAACTTGCGTATCTAACAGTCTGAGACGTACCAAGCAGTTCCATCAAGTAACAACCGAGTCAACAAAAAACTTCAGTAACTTTTTATATTCACATCAGTAAAATGGCAATTAGTACCGCGCTACTTAAATGATCAATTAATCACAGATTCACAATCTGTATCAAAAGCAAATTTTTAGAAACATTACCATAGCAACTTCATCGCAAGGGTTACTGTTTGATTTCACTGGTTGAAAACCCTCCTGACAGAGTAGGTATTGACCTGTCAAGTGAAACTGTTATGATAAAAACGATATCAACTTAAAATCATACAGTTTTGTGGTTATGAGCACGTAAAAAAAGTACGGTATGTAAAGCGTTTATAAACTCATCGAGACACTATTTTTTATTAAACACTCGTTCCGATAGGCTGAACTCGTGATTAAAATACTCGATACTGAAAGGACGTTTATTACACTTGTAACATAATACTATTTTGAAATAGAATTACTGAAATCAACAATTTTTTATTTAAATTTAATAGAAATATTGATTAAATCTTTGGTTTTGTGGTGTTCTTGACATAGTATTTTGAGTGTTCAACCTCCCACAGTCTGAAATTGAAAATATGCAAAGCAAATTGAAATGGCAGCAAATTTTGTTTCACATCTGCCCGCGACTTGGATGGAAAGGCATAGTGGTTAGTAATTTCGAATAGTGCTCCGGAGCACTAAGCACTGGTCCAAGAAAGTGCTTGGGAGCACAATGCTTTTACGACCACCAAAGTGCTTTGAGTGCTTTCACGAGCACTAACCTCTGTGCTTTGAAACAGCTCTGGTATGAACCTTACTAAATAATCGATTCATCTTATATTCACAATTGTAATTTAATCAAAATATCAAAAATATTACCATGCCAACTCAATGGATATGTTTGATATCAGTGATTCAATGAGACATGAAAATCCGCCTGAGAGACTTGGTCTTGGTCTGTTAATTGTTGAAACTGTAGAGTAATTTTCGAATTTTATGGTAGCAATCGGAATTTCTCAAATTATTCCATTCAGTATCAGGATGCTTCATTGGAAATGAATACAAACGAAAGTGAAATGGAAGATCGGTCCAAACAGAATTGTTCATTATTATTTATGAGTTGCTAGTAACCTAAAAAATACAATTTTGTTGTTTCAGTAATACGAGTTCGTAGAAGAAATTTATAAACACTGGCTATCACTATTTTAATGGAATAATTCTCTGGAAGGATATCGCGCCGTATTTGGTTTCGTGTTCTTGTTGGATTATTTTCTAATTTGTTATGTAAAATTTTATTTGGTCACAAACAAAGGAAATAATTTTGATGGTGAAACATCGTGGGAATCGAAGAAAAGATCACGAAATTCTTGTTATTTTTGGAAGGTTAAGGCTTTAGGTAGGTATATCTCTAATAATTTTTTTATACGAACTATTTTTGTATTGAAATTAAATTATGAATTGTGATTCATTGGCAATTTTGCTTCGTATTTCCATCTTTGTTTGAGGGGAGGGTATTTAGACTTCCTCGAATTTATCTTTTATAGCTACGATTCTGGGAGTTTTTATGGTGTTTCTAAATCCATGCGAAATAATTCAGGAGATTTATCCTGAATTCAAAAAAAAACTCATTCCAATCCCTTAAATTATCCTATCTAGATTCAGACTAAGTATAAATATATAGTAAAGCAGGGGACCCAAAGCAGATCCTTGAGGTATAACGATTCGACAGGCTCGATGATACTAGCATAAGGTGAGTTTCTTTGAAATTTTTATTTATCAACTAAGTACTCTTATTTCTCTCACCTGCGGCTCGGGATAATTTTCAAAATAATCGTGATCTCGACAAAATTTACAAAAATAATTTAAACACTATAGTGGTTTATGTAACATTTAAATATTTTTTCAATCATAACTGTTATTTCAGTTCTTTGTATCACAAAGCAAAATATTGATTTTTGCAAGAGCGCGTCATTTTCGAAAGCAGAGGTCGGGGCATTCGATTAGGAGCAATACAGTTCTTTGGCATGTGATTTTTATTAGGCCTACACAAATATAAAAATTACTATTTCATTCATTGACATTTACAGTGTTGCCACAGACCTGGAAATATCAGGAAATTTAATTTTTTCAAAAATGTAAAGGAATTCGCGATAAAGTCTGGAAAATTTGCAGTATTCCAGATAGTCAGGGATTTTGGTGATTTGAAAAAATTATTAGTGAATATAATTAATGTTCTGTTTAGTTTTTTCGTTCATTCCGTATATACAAACACAACTGGGTGAAGTACCTAGTATCAGTCAAGTCAAAATATACTTCATTGAAAGAAGTTGAACAAACTTATAGGTTCATTTAACATAATCTCATTTAACGATTAATCCAAATTTCTAATCGACAAAATACGGCCTAGCTAATTTTTTCGGCTTTTCTGTCCGATAGAATGCAGCATTTTTGCAACCATGCGAATTTTGATAAGTGAAAAAAGTTTGACGGATTGTACTGTTTTCACCGGTTGTGTATTTTGCCAAAATATTTTCGCCGGTTTTCACAAGTTTTTGTGTTGACACACTCGCGCTGACGAATCGTGTTTTTTTTTTTATGTCGCACGACAAATTGCTACACAACAAACACTAGGTAACAATAAATTGCAAACAAAATTTTACCACTTATGGTTTTATTTATGCAAACATTGTTATTTATTGTTCAAATACCTCAAGAATGTGCGCAGCAATTTCTAGCTAGAAAATTCACACAATACGAATCTTTCTATTGGTGAAAACATACATGAATGAGCTAAATTGAATGTTTCTAATTTTCTAGGAAATATTTTTTCCACTACATACCTATGTTTCGGCTGCATATTACTAGATATTAATATAATGGTATTTCCATGTTATTCTTGGGAGGTCTATATTATAAATAGGTATACATTCACATTTGGAATAATTCCAAGGTAGTGTGTGCAACAGATAGATTCGGTTCATTTGTTCCTAGAAAACTGGAATGAGTTTGAAACAAAATTCACACGCAACCATTATCATCAGTAAGGCAATTCACGAGGAGCTGAATAGATCGATATCTTCTGGAATTTCGAGAAGAAACTTGGTACCTTGATGATTTTTTCGAAAATATTCATAAAATCAAATGTGGAATCATCTGCGACTAAAGACAAACTTGAGTCGCCATCTTCCATCGATCAACATAACCTCTTGGAAGGTATTCATGTTGAAAAGTGAAACATTCTCAATTGACAATTGAACAAACAGGACTCCTTTGGAAAAAACCTACGACTTATTGAAAATGTTTCCCTTTTCAACAAGAATTCCTTCTAAGAAAAACTATGGATAATAGCGACCAAAGTTTTTCTTTCAGTCGTAGACGATTCTAGGTACATCTGATATTTTGAGCATATTTTTGATAATATCAACAAGCCATACGCAAGACAGGTTTTTATAAAAAAAATTTTTTTACAATGTCGCCGCACAAGAAGTAGTCCCACTATTGCATCATTGCAGAGTGAAATTGCTTCTGAAGGGTATATATGCGTTCCAATTCTTCCAACCTTCCCTATGAAATAGATTTTCGTCAACCAAAATTCATTGGAGGCCTAGGGAAAGAGACGCAATTCCCGGTTCAATGAATTGAGAGATTTCTGTGAGTGATACTTCTGAATAACATTCTCCCGTCTCTCAGTTACATACAATATGAATAATTCCCAATGGAAACTGGATAATTGAAAAAACTACTAAATGAAAAGCAAAATGTCAATAATTGTTCTTTCATTATAAATATTACGAACAAATAATTTTATTTTTTATTGTTATGTAATTGTTTGTTATATGGTTCTTTCTATCAAGTTTAAATAAAAATTATTCAATAAGTTATAATTTTTTATATTCGTTGCTATCTGATATGAAGCTCGTAGGAAAAATTTTGTTCCTAACACGTGCGCAAAAACTTATACGAACTCCGCTTCGCGTCGTTCGAGTTCGTCTAACTGTACTTGCGTGCGGAAAAATAACACTTTGCACACTTGTTAGGAAAATAACTATGTTTTCATCGTAGGGTTTTTTCGTTCACAGAGGAGTCCTGTTTTTTTTTTTAATTGAATGAATGAATGTTTCCATTTTCAACATTGGTATCTTGAGTTTTTATAGTATTCCGGATTCATCTAAAATGTTACGATGAATCTTCATTTCTGATTATACCGGAAGTTGATATGAACTTCCTTCATTAAAGTATTTTTCTACTTTCTACACAGTTGCATCCCCTCTGAATTATAGCTATCATGCATGCAACGGATATTTTTCCACAGATTAGGTAACGAAGTAGAATTTCAAAATATGTCATCTCGAAAGAACAATATTTCAATTGTTACTTATTGTCATTGAAAAATAATAGGGGTATGTATAAACTCCCCTGTATCTACGTCGCCTCGTTTTTGAGATATTTTTGTTTCAACAATGAAAGCCGTCTGTCTATAATAAAAACTTTTTCACAAAATTTGTTCAAAGTAGCTTCCGCTGACCTTCATCAGGAATTTCAAAATTCACTCTTTTACAATTCTGGTTGTCGCACTGTTGGTAGTCATTCTTTGTTGTTAATGGAAAACAGCATAAACAACATTTTCAATGTGTCCCAAATGAAAAAATCCAATGGTGTCATATCAGGAGAATGTGGTATTCAACGGTATGGGCCAGTATTGATCACCAAAAGTTTGGTAAATAAGACAATTTATAGCAACCTCCGTTATAATCGGAAATGGAAATTCAACGAAAATATTTCAGATGAATCGGAATATCATCTCGTAATTGCTGGAATTGACACAGATATCGATCAATCAAGCTCGCCCGGAATTGTCCTCTATAGACTGAACTTGTATTATGGAAATACAGTAGGCAATTCATTGATTTCAAAAAAGAAATTTGAGTAGGTTTCTTTTATATAACTCCTTGCATTATATATCATTTTAACCCTATTAAAATAATAATTAGAATCGGACATACGCTTGCAATTAGCAGGTACACAATTTTGTGACTACAATCTATACTTATCCTAATGAATAGTCGCCTATTTTTAGAAGGTGTAAAGCAATATAAAATATAATACCTACTGTCGAAATCAATTCGACCATAGTGTATATAGATATTATGAGTAATCTTCGGGATATTTACAAATAATTTATGAGTGTCTGTTCAAACGTATACCAATTATGTCAGTTCCTACGAAAGTAAATTTGTACGATGAAGCTTGACTAACGTTAAATAGTTTCAAAAACTGTTTTTTCATGCTTTTAAAAATATCTAGGTATTTTTTAGAGCAAGCATATACATTTTTTTACGACAGTGCATGAACTAAGGTTTAAAGTTATAATTTTTAGTAAAAAAATCAACTCTGACCAAAATTATCAACTGTGGAGACAATCTTATACCTAGAGTTATCCTACGACTAGCAGGATTCACCATGGGGCTAATCTTACTCCGTACAGTGTGTATTCCTATATGTGGAGTTCATAACTTAACATCCACTAGAGCTTTTTGATTCTATCCACAAGCCCACTTACTTCTCTAGAACATTACATGAAAATTGGTGATTTTCGGAATTCATTCTTACGTACTGAATTTTGCTTCTAAATTTGTGCTCTGAACCAAAAGATAAAAAAATCTTTTTTTTCGGGCTCTAGTGCGTTCTGCAGAACATTGATCCTGACATTGAGTTACATCCAAAGAACGTTTTCTTGGTTATAATATCTTATTATGTCCATGATCTTTACTAGGATGGTTCATAGAGATGAATAATGAAAATAAACAAGCAAAAGTGGCAGAATCTTCCAAGTTAATACAAAAGTTATGGAAATTATAAATTCGTTCTTGGGAATTATATTTATTATTCTTTATACATGAGAATCATATTTCCCATATATATTTTTCATCTTTATCTTTTCATAAAAGAGGACACTCCGAGACCATCATGAGAACCATGATGTACCAGCTAAAAATTGGGGTTCTCTTGAATATCTGGAAACTGCAAGCCTCAGGGAATATCTCTCTATAGACAATTAGTTCAAGAGCTTTTCCGTATTTTTAGAAGAAAGAATCCTGGGGAAGTGACTTTCCACGATAAAGGCAAAGGAGTGTGGATATTGAACTTTGATTACATGAGGCTCGTTGAAATTATTTATTTATTTATTTCCATACAGGCTTAAGCCTAATTACATGGAAAAATTCAAATCATTCCATATACACAAATAATAATAATAGTAGTAACAATAATAACAATGATACTAAGCATAATAATAATAGTAACAACAATAATAATATTTTCCTATTATTATTATGCTTAGTATCATTGTTATTATTGTTACTACTATTATTATTATTTGTGTATATGGAATGATTTGAATTTTTCCATGTAATTAGGCTTAGTAACAACAATAATAATATTTTCCATGTCGGGGCGTGGCGCAGTGGTTAGAGCGTCCGACTTTGGGTCGAAAGGTCCGGAGTTCGAGCCCCGGTTGCGGCTGGGATTTTTTAATTTAATTTGACCGATTAAATTATTGAAATCTCGTGGCTGGGCTGGGGTGAGTCCTGCACGATTCACTGTTGCGTTCCAATTAACAGTGCTGCTCCTCAGGTGGCGCATGGAGTTAGTAACAATGCCTATCCAGAACACGTGGCTAATGACCATAGCAGTCGATGCCAAGACACCAAAGAAAAAAAAATAATAATATTTTCCCAATTGAAATAATCAAAAAGTCCTTGCTTATAAGATGATTCATTGCAATCCTCTTGAATAAATTGTGTGACATTGTGTAATCTATATCTTCCATCTGGTTAATCTGATTGGCAAGTCGAAACATAGTCAAGAGAAGAGCTCTAGATGTTGCCACCAAAAAAAAGGTATCAATTCTAAAATACTCGTGTCATTTATTTCATTATTTATAACTTTATACAACTTTTTATACAACTTTATATATGTGAGACTTCCCTTCTGATGTTTATAAATCGAATTTCTCCCTGAGGTATGTGGTTCTTATTTCCTGATAGTCAGGTCTTCTCTTATTTTCTTTGAAATATAAATAACGTAGGAATTTGTTCTGGGTCTTTTCTATTCTATCAAGATACGTTTGTGGTTGTGAACTCCAAATATCCGAAGCAAATTCTAGTTTTGGTCTGACCAGTGTGAAGTATAATCATTTTATAGACTCTATTCCAGTGAATCTTTGGGTATTTCTCATGACAAACTCTAACATCTGATTAGACCTTTTATCAAGCGTGGGGTCGTGGGTTCGATCCACCGATTCACCGGTCTCGTGCATGGCATCACACGTTAAAAGATAAGGGCTGCGTCTTCCCTAGCTTACACAAGTCTCTCGAAGACTTCCGAGGGTTGCGCGTAGGGGTGCAATCGGTTGACGGAAATAACAATTTTAACAAAATAACAATTTTTTTTAACAAATCTCATCGAAATGCATCGAGAAAGATAGAGCTGAATCAAAGCGCACCCCCAAGTACTTTATTTCGGTTTTCCTTTCAAGTGAATCTTTTCAAATCATTTAATCAAATTAGATTATATTCTTTTTTAGCGAGAAGGTTAACATATTACACTTTTTTATGTTAAAATTAAGACCGTTTTTTAAGCTCCATTCGTGTATTTTAATGACATCTTTTTGAAGTTCGACAATCTCTAATAGTTCTGTTCTTTATACATTTTGAAGTCATCCGCAAATAGTAGGCATTCAGATTTGTCTAGACTAGATGCCAAATCATTTATAAACAAAACAAACAATAAGGGTCCCAAGTTTGATCCCTGCAGTACACCAGAATTGATATCCTGAAAATCTGACAGTATGCCGTTGTATTTCACAGTTAATTGTCTATTTTGTAGATAACTTTTAAGAATACCGTGAGTAACACCAAAGTTACCTAATTCATTTAACATTTTTTCATGATCAACTTTATCGAAAGCCTTCGCGAAATCTGTGAATATTGCGTCCATCTGGTTCTCATTCTCGAATTCATTATATATTGCACTAGTAAAGAGAAGGAGATTGGTACTTATTGATTTCTTATTTACAAAACCATATTGATGTTGACTTATACCCTCTTTTACATGTGTGTAAATTTTATTATACAGTGCTGCTTTTTTTTAGTCCCCCCCCTGTTAACTTTTGAACGGTTTGACGTACAAACATGAATAAAAAACCGTTTGGAAGGTTTCACCGATACTACTTTTTGATAAAAAAATATGTTGATTGCTCGACAAGGGGCGCGGGGGGGCACATCAATTCAAAATTTTTAAATGGCATGGGGAGTCGAGTGTCACATCGTTGAAAAGAGAATTCAATTCTCTTTACAACCATCTAATTTTTTTTTGAATTTCGTTAATATTTTTTTTGCAATTCAAATTCGAAATATCAAATATAAATGCGGATCTGAAAACTAGTCATACCTTGATAAATTTGAACGGTTCGTTGTGGAATAATGAAACCAAAAACATTGCGAAGGGTATTATCGATACTACTTTTTGAGAGAAGAAATATTGCAATTACACTACAGATGGCGCTGGAGGCACACCAACTAGAATATTTCGATAGGCATAAAAATCGAAATTGGGAAAAAATTCCTCAACTAAATTCAAAAATATTTAGATGGTTGTAAAGAGAATTGAAGCACATAAAATAGAAATACATCTATAATTTGTTTATCTGCCTTATTCCCTGGTTTGTGAATCGGGACACTTATGGCCTTTTTCCATACTTCAGGAAATGTTTATATTTGATCGCCAAATTGTAAATATATAACAGAGGAACTTCTAACCATATAGCACATGCTTTTAGAATATAAGGAGATATGCAGTGAACTAGATTTGTTTGGTTAAAGTTTTTTTATTGCCATGTGATAGTGCCTCATTCACACAACCCATTATTGAATATTTCCCTAATATATAAAGTGGAATACAAAAAATTGCACTGCGGAGCGATAATTGCACTTGGTCTCCTTCGCCAAAATATGAAAATAAACTCGTGCTATTTTTAGATAATACGCTTTCTTGTAAAATTATCGGTAATTTATATGCACTTGTGCACTTTCAACCGATAATTTCACTCGCTTTATGAAACTCTCATCTCCTGCGATAAAAAGACAAATCGGTGTGTCTTAAAAGTACACAGTTCTTTCCTTTCGAGTCGGTAAGACTACGTCGACATTGGTACCCACGAAACCAAACAATAATGGGGAATTTATTTTCATCCTTTTTTCCTCACCCGTACTGTAATAATACACTTATATGCTATTAATCCGTTTCATAATGAGATCCATTATGATACAGATTTTTTATAACAATACAGATTTTAAATTAATAGAAACCCATAATTTTTCAACCAAGCATGCTGTGCATTTGACGTTTGTCCTAGATCTAGATATAATTGTTTTATTTGTCAAAATCAGTAGGCATTAAATTTTCGATAATTATAATGTCTGCTATGAGCGATATAGAAGAATTATCATCGACTCCTGCACACATATCGGAGAAAGCAGAAAATGCAGTATTAATAAATTTGGTATTAAGGGAAGCAAATAGCAACATATTAAACTCTGCCTGATCCGAATTTATATACAGGGCATTGTTTTCGAAGGACATCTGCAACCGTATTAGTTGATGCCAGTGGTGATATTATTGCATTAAAAGGTCATGGTGACTGGAAATCCAATTCAGTGGCGGAAGCCTACATTGAAAATCAGGTTCAGTAATGAAACAAATGTAAATATTCCTTCCTCTTCCAGATCGGTGGGACCTGGAATAAACTTTTCAAACTGCACAATAAATAATATTAATATTTTTAAGAAATCGGATTGATTACAATTATTTTGTTCAATATAAATATAATTATAATGTTTATAGTTTTCCTATATCCATGGTAATACCCGAGATAATACCATTAATCACAATACTGTAGAATTTTTTATATAAATACGAGTAATTACTGTAATTGTGTTCAATACAAATATAAATATAATATTCATAGTTCTTCATTATTTATCGAGTGTAGAAAAAACAGCGTATGCAACTCTCATGTAATGGTTATTGCATGATCGTTGCATAATATACTATTATCTAATAAATAAATGTCAGTCTGACAGACGTTATCTAGTCATTAGATATAACTGTTGAAGAATTCACGCTAATTAAGCTTTCTTGACTTTGTTGGTTCGAAAACTTAAACTCGATAAAATTGCCATCAGATCAAATTTCAAAAATAATGGTTGAGTCATCCATATTATCCCATCAACAACAATTATCAAAATGACTAATCTATCAAATCGTATAAGCTGATCTAATTGTCTTATCGCACTTGGATACAGTGAGTATTGTTGTCATAGACATGAGTTAGTATAGGTAATTTGAAAGGGAGTTAATGTTGACCCTTTGATTAGCCACTTCAGTTTTGCAGTTTTTCGTAGTTATTTCTTCTATTTTAAAAAAAACTGTTTCAAACCTATACTTATCTGTAAGACCTCAAACATACAAAATTCACAGAGGTTGAAATAGCAAGGCGATAAAATATGGAAAAGAAGAATACAACATGAACTGTGAAGTAGACACTTGAGACGAGTTAAATGAATAAATCTGTCTCCAGCTATTTTGAGAACGGTATATTAATAGCTGTGAAAGCTATGCAGTTATTACAATAGTAAGTTTTGTTCCAGTTACCAAGTTCCAAACTGTATCAGGTCTTCAATAAATTGAACAAATTGAGATAAATTAGCTGAGCTGAAATTGTTTATCCCAAATTCTTTCGGGATCGCAGAGATGAGATCCATGTTGTAATCGATCTTATGCGATCAAATTATATTCTTGAGAGTTCGCTCTGAATCGGGCATATTTTTAACTTTTGATATCTTAATTTAGGGTTCAGTGGAATCCACTTTTACATAGGTTACAATTTTTCAAGAAAGCAAGGTGTCTCGGATTTTAATTAAATAATCTTTTGATGAATCACGAACAATTATTAAATTATTCTGTATTTTTTCTATCCAGGTAGTAGGAGACTATGTTTGCAATACTGAAAATGTTCTTCACGAATCACGAACCTTAATGATTTTTCTCATTTCGAATGATACAATCACACGGTGTGTTCTTGTTTCGTATACCTGAAATATTCTTGTTTGGTACACTGAATCAATCTCGTTTCCTACATCGACCACTGCAATGGCCCAAATTTCCACGCACTCAAATGTACACGTAAGGTTAGTTCGTTCTGGTTAGACCTCAGATCAATAACTTATTGATCTGAGGGTTAGACCATACCAAAAAATTACTCTTCACAAAACGTATTTTCACAAGGAAAAATGGTGCAAAACCTACCTAAATGATCAATTTCCACGCGCTCAAATGTCTACGAAAGGATAGTTCAGTCTGGTTAGATGTTACTAAAGAGTTACTCCTCACAAAATGTATTTTCACAAGGACCACTTGGTAGGTATATAAAAGGCGAGTCGAAAATGGGTTGAATAATTGAATGTACGAATCAAGAATATTTTAGGAAATTTTTTGAAGTGTACGAAACGCGACTGTACGAAACAGAAACAAATCCAAGCACACAGTTATTAAGTTCTCTCTATTTTCCCCCGGTTGATAAATAATGCATTCATCACGATATCATAGCTATTTGGCATATACGGTGTCCTTCAAAAAGTTGGAATCATATGGAAAACATTTATAGTAGTAATTTATTTTGAAAGACAAGGCATTGAGTTTTGCTTTAAAAAGTATGGAAATTGGTCTACTTAAACGGGGTCACATGAGTTTTGCTACCTGTCGGAAGTTATATTATTTATAAATATTCTCTCAAAATAGGCTTATTAGTTTGAATTTCAAAAAAATTTAAAAATAAATTTTGTTTCTGTTCTGGCAGATTTGGATGATCTATGCAACTAGTAGTCTTTGCAATTTTTTTAATGTCTACGAAATTTCTTAAATTTATGATATAGCAAAAAATGTCTGACTTCGACAAAACTGTTTTTTCTACTACCTCACTAGAAAACTTTATTTTCGGTCCCTAAAGAAGGGAGGAAAATGGTACTTTTCCTCCCGCCGGGAGGAAAATAGTACTTTTCCTCCCGCCAGGAAGAAAATAGTACTTTTCCTATCGATTTATTAGGAAGAAGATGCATTGAAATCAATTTTGCCTCATCAGCGAGATCTTTTGGCAGGTCGTCTTCGCTAGAACTCATTTTCAAAACTTAGAAGCAACTTAAAAGGGTAAACAACGTGACAGCTTATGACAACTGTTATGTTTGTATTACCAAACAACGCCATAGCAACAAGTCGTTGTCAACACGATGACGACAACGCAATGCTTACTTAATATTTTGTCGTATAGCCGCATTATATAGTTCCACAACTTTCTGCAGTTGTTCTTATAAGTATGCACGCATTATAATTTTTAGGACGTTATAAAAATGACGACCTTAAAGGTAGTAGAAAAAACTATATACATACCTCAGGAGGAAAATGCTTTTCCTCCCGCGGATATTAATGCCCTCCGCTTCGCGTCGGGCATCAAACTATCCGCGGAAGGAAAAGCATGATTTTCCTCCTGGTATGTAAATAGCTATTATACGACTAGTTCATTATACTACTAACTTAAAATTACTGAACATCAATAAAAAGTTTTTTTTTTGAGAAAATGAGAAAACCGTTTCAAATTTGTATTGTATTTGATGCAAAGTTGATGTATCGTTAATAATTCAGGATAGAAAATAATTTGAATCTAATTTTGTCATTATAATTATGACAAACTCATTAATCAAAAAAATTATCGAAGTACTTTGCGTATCCAATTTTAGGACTTTTTAGACAACAAATTTTAGCGATTATTTTGAAAAAATATTATTTTTGACAGATGGCGAAAGTTACGAAACCCTTTTATGAAACTTTGTATTTCTATCAATGCGCAAAATTTTCTATCTTACAACTATTTATATAAGTACACAGAGTGCGAAATGTAAACGTTACCAGTGGATGACTTGAATGGCAACATTTAAATTTGACACACTGTCAGTTTTTCACAATTTTTTATTTTTCGGGCACCTTTACATTCTTCTTTTCACTACATTCATGGAATTGGTCATATTGACCTGTGTAGCCAAACACTAATTTGGATTTGACCGGAAACATAATTTCCGTTTCCTGAATTCTAGTAGAGGCCTCGCTTCATTAGGGGTGGATCATTGTTTTACAAATTGAACGACGACAAATTTTCGCAGGGAGCTAATAAGCCTACAAAAGACATTGCCCTCCATAGCTGGAATTCTTTCGTGAGACTCGAAAGAATCCAACAAAAAGCTCGTGTCTGAAGGTTCATCGATTTATATGCCTGGCTGAGCTCCAAGGATTACGTCACTTCCGTTGGGTAGGTGCGCTAATAAATGAATGTTAAGAAGCCATGTGCTATTACAGAGGTATCTGTACCATTATCGTTTGATGACCCGCGAGCCAAATTGGCTGGGCGGAACTATATGGGCATGACCGTTATAGAAATATTTGATTTTCATTAAGCGAGTGCACTTACTCTTCCCGCCTGGCGGAGGAATCATACTGGCAAAAAGGGGGGCAGCAGACGCAAATTCTCGCGGCCCCGTCAAGCAGAACGAAGAACGACAGAAGCTAATCGAACTGCAGGAAAAAAAATGTTACTGATTGAGATATTGAAACTAATGGTTCAAGACTGATATTGAACGGATTGATTTTTTTTAAAGAAAAATTCCATTTGCATAGTATAGAGAGTGGATATAGGTAACTCTCTATACTATACAGCACCAATATTAAAATGTATTGTGTTCGACCACAAAGCAACAAAATTATTGGAAAATTACTTGAAAAACAGAAAACAAAGAGTGGTATACAATAATAAAATATCGGATTCACTGTATAATCACGAAAGCGTAGAAGGGCCACAAAGAATAAAAAAATTAATTGGTCTAATTCCGACTTCGCAACTCGAAATTAGTATAATTCCGACATTACAACTCGGAATTACTATAATTCCGACTTTACAACTCGGAATTTGTATAATTCCGACTTTACAACTCGGAATTAGTATAATTCCGACTTCACAACTCGGAATAAGCCTAATTCTGACTTTGCAACACGGGCTTAGTATAATTCCGACTTCACAACTCGGAATTAGTGTAATCATTACGATTCCACGAGTTGGCATTGGAGTTATGTGAAAATGTAAACTTGAACCGTCCAGCGAGAACTTTGAAGATTTAATACAGCTTATGGTTGGCCCTAAGATCTATAAAAACACATACCAATTTTAGATATGCTATGTGGTTGAATGCTTGGCGGGTACCACTAAGATTTTTGGAAATTGTTGATTTTAATCAAAGCTTGATGTACCATGTTCACAACACATTTTGTTGATGAAAAGTTTCAAATTTGTTGTTAAATTGTTAAAAAACATGTTTTGTTTATGTTTTGTTGGTTTGATGTGGACACGGCATAAGAGTTGAAAACGTGTTTTTCCTTTTTTTTAAGGAAACGGGATCGCGAAAAGTTTGTTGCTACCAAAAACACAACACGAGCGTTTTGTTGAAGAAAATGTTCAGATTTGTTGCTCAATTGTTGAAAAACATTGAGTTGATGTTTTGTTTCTGTTTTTTTGGTTTGATGTGGACCCAGCATAAGAGTTGAACACGTATTATTTTCTTTTTTTGTTGATGGAAACGCAACAATTAATAAAAGAAAAATCTGTCAGATTGGCAAGATGAAATAATGTAGTGATCGATAATAAACGTGTTGCTAAGTAGAAAAGCTGCTGAGCATAAAACTAGTACTTTTCTTACGATTTTCTCTAAATAAAGTATGCTCGTTTTCATTAAACATACTTAACAAGTGCGGAAAGTTATACTTTCCCGCACGCTCCTGGCGATGTAGCGTGCAGGAAAAATACGTTCTAATATTATTAAGTAATAACTATACAGGGTGGGGCACCGAAAACGAAACAGATCGAATATCTTAGTAAGTGTGACACATCATAAAAAAGGTAATTTCATAAGGAATTCAGCCATGTCAAATTTTGCCATCTAACTTTTTATTTTGGCGCCCTCTTGCGGGAAAAATAACTGTTCCGTATTCCAAATTATAATACTGCATTTGCAAGCTATTTTGACATAAATTCGGTGACAATGCATTATGGAATTTTTCTAAGAGAAAAAACAAAATGGCGGCTCCAAAATGGCGGAAATGATTTGCAATTATGGTCCGATTCGATTCAAAACTGATATGTGATGGTTTTCAAGGTCGAAAATTATGATTTGTTCGTCAATGCAAAAAACAAGATGGTGGCTCCAAGATGGCGGACGACATTTGTAATTCTGGTCCGATTCAAATCAAAATTAGTGTGTGCATGGGGATTTTCAGGGTGAAAAATTATGATATTTTTGTCAATGCAAAAAACCAAAATGGTGGACGAAATTTGTAATTGTGGTTCGATTCGATACAAAATTGGCATTTATGGGTTTTACAAGTTTTCATTGTGGCTGACATGAATTAATTAAATTGATATACAAATGCACTGAAAAGGATATTATATTTTTTTTATATGTGGGACGCAGGTTATTCTGTGCGTAACAGAATCGAAAGCTTGCTGCGAGTACAAAATAGGTACTTTTGCGAGGTAAAATTTGTGTTACGCATAGAATAACCTTCGTCACAAACCTGAAAAATATATTATTTTCTTTATAGTGCATTTGAAAATAAGCTTTTTTATCGATTTAACTAATCCATTTTAGTCATATTGAAAACTTGTAAAACCTGTATATGCCAATTTTGAATCGAATCGAACCACAATTACAAATTTCATCCACCATCTTGGTTTTTTGCATTTACAAAAATATCATAATTTTTCACCCTGAAAATCCCCACATAATAATTTTGAGTCGAATCGGACCAGAATTTCAAATTTCGTCCGCCATCTTGGAGCCACCATCTTGTTTTTTTGCATTGACGAACAAATCATAATTTCCGACCTTGAAAACCACCACATATCAATTTTGAATCGAATCGGACCATAATTGCAAATCATGTCCGCCATTTTGGAGCCGTCGTTTTGTTTTATCTCTTAAAAAAATTCCATAATGCATTGTCACCGAATTTATGTCAAAACAGCTTGCAAATGCAGTATTGAAATTTGGAATAAGGAACAGTTATTTTTCCCGCAAGAGGGCGCCAAAATAAAAAGTTAGATGGCAAAAATTGACATGGCTGAATTCCTTATGAAATTATCTTTTTAATGATGTGTCACACTTACCACTTTCCCTATTCAAATTGTTTGGGTGATAGTGCCCAAGGGGTGGGGGAGAGGTATGACAGTTGAGGTTATGATAGGAAGATGTCCCCCTTGGATTAAAAATCGACGTGTTTCTGCATTTTATCCACAACACATGCGATTTGAAGATATTCGATCTGTTTCGTTTTTGGTGCCCCACCCTGTATACACAAATGCATATGAATTGACGAGTTTGGACCAATGTTTAAACTTTCACTATAATTCTAGTGGAATCGCAATGATTACACTAATTCCGAGTTGTAAAGTCGGAATTATATACTAATTCCGAGTTGTGAAGTAGGAATTTTAATAATTCCGAGTTGTATAGTCCGAATTATACTAATTCCAAGTTGTGAAGTCGGAATTATACTAATGCCGAGTTGTGAAGTCAGAATTATACTAATTCCGAGTTGTAAAACTTGTAAAGTCGGAATTTTATGTGGCCCTTCTACGCTTTCGTATATAATACTAGTGGCGTTCCGCAAGAATCTATTTTAGGGCCCATACTCTTCATTATACAGGATGGCCCATCGAAAACGTACCGCGAGGTATTACAAGGTAGGGCAGAATTTTTCGGCAAAATCCAAAAACACGTCAAGATTGTTCGTCAGGGGGGCTCATTCTGAAGCAAAAAGCATAGTAAAACCTTCAACCCCCCTAAGTAGAGGTGTCATCCCATAAAAATTCAAATGGGAAGGGGGTTCAGTGATACCTCATTAGAAGGGGATTAACAGCGAAGTGGTCGTGGTGTTAGAGCGTTTGGCTTCCACCCAGGCGGTCCGGGTTCGATCCCCGGTCGCGTGTCACGGAGCTGAAGTGGTTCGGAATCCACTTTTATTTAAATTATAGGTCCCGGATCTCCCTTGCTCGTACAAGGTCTGCTTTTGAAGGGTTTTCTCCGAAAGCCTGGGAGTTTCGTAAAAACAAAAAATAATAATTATTGTCATTCCCTATACAGTGCTGCTTAGTTTTTGAAAATCGATTCACTCTTTTAGAAAATATGGAGCGTAGAAACTCCAACAATTATTGGATGGTGTTTTGGTTCAAGGTTTTTTTATTTGATTTATTTTAAATTTAAGTTTTTCATCGAATATGACACACGAACGGATGATACTTTTTTTAGATTTCTTCATTAGAAATATGTCGCCGTTGAAAACAAAAATGGAAAATGGAAGAGAATATTCATTACTTTAGAGCGGTGTCTTTGAAATGTCAATAAATATCAGATCAGGTAAATTTCAATTATCAGTTATTTATAGGAACATTTTGAAACAAAATCAACACTCCTCTTAAAACTAATTATTAATTTTATAGCATTAAGAAAGGAAGTATTAATCATTGATTCTTAGGTAACTTTGTTTGAAACCTATAATAGTGTGCAGCATCAAATTAATCATAATAAAATGATACTTTTTCTAACCCGACGAGGAAAGTAAAGAAAACGGTAACCTCTCAGATTTTGATGAAATTTTTTTTGCCGATTCAGGGTATATTAAAAACGATAAAAAACCAAAAAAATTTTTGCGAAAATGCCTGGAAGACATTTATTTTCGCAGTAAATGTTGAATAATGTAAAAGTGCACAAACATATGCACTTTAATCAAACTTTTTACCTACATTTTAAGCTGCAACACATCGGAAGACAGAAAATAGAATCGGACGACATTTCGCAAATCCGCGCGCGCGGATTTTTTTTGAATTTTTAAATGTTATTTGAGAGAAAAATAGTGACAATAATAGCTTGATAAATGTGTAGTTAGTATGTTGCTGAGAGATAGAGGAAATTTTTAGTCATTTAACTTTCCTAGAGTGAAATTACCAGTCAACTCCTTTTTTGGTACTTGAAAAGGTCATATCTTCCAAAGTAATAATTTCCGCATCATTTAGTTTGCTATCGTGTTTTTATTGTATTTTGACTCATCTGTGAAAGTTACATCAAAATCGGTGAGGTTACCGTTTTCTTAACTTTTACCCCCGACGAGATATCAAGTTGCCTTTTGCAAAAAAGTAGTATTAAAGATTCAAAAATAAAATTTCATAAACCAGATCAATTTTGAAAGAAACCAGTAAAGTTTTATTTCTCCCAAAATTTTAGGATTAAAATTAGTGATTTGAACGTTTCTATAGCCCTCTAGATTAAAAAAACATATCAATAAGAAAAAGAAATTTTTACAAAAACTAACAAGTGATAATGGTCGTGTACAGATTCACCAAATTCCATTCCATTATCTTCAAAAACTATAAGGGCGAGCCCCTTCCGCGGACACTCTGTAAATATTTAGATTATTCTGGATATTCCAGTCGTAGACACACCTGAAATATCCTATGCGATCACTAGAGGAGTCCGTGAGTAATGAATTGCTTAAGAGAACTCTGATATATCAACCTGCCTGCAACCTTATTTCTATTTTTGTATTGAAAAAAAAAACTTACGTTATTTAGTAGACAAGCTGTGTTATGTATTCTTGACTCGCTCAGGAAAGTATCGCCCAAAACTTCATAACAGAAATGTTCGATTTGCATTGACATTTTTCGAAGATGCGCACGTTTTTTTCACTATAACCGTTTATGTGTTCATGTTTCACCGATTCATTGATTCAACGTTACCGTATTTACTTTTTAATTTTGTTCGGAATGGAAAATAGTTTTCACTTATTCGTAACATGTATCAAATTACCAAACTTTGCAGAGAAACTCGATTTCACATCACAACAAAAGAACCTATTTGAAGTTCTTAAACAATTCAAACAAGGGAGAAACTAAACAGTCGGTTGTAACTAGGTAACGAATTCAATGTTTAATGGTGCGTGCACCCTTTCCGTTTATGTTATTCATCCCCATTGTTCGAAAGTAATTTTTGTGAAATTTCTCTCTTGCACCTTGCACAAAGTCGAAAAAAACAAAATATCATTAATTCAATGAAATAAAGCCCAGTGTAGAAAACTATATTGTTCTTGCGTAAACAAAATAAAGAGTTAAAACTGGGAGGGTGAACAAACTTTCAGTCTAACTCCACTTTTTTGGTGGAGTTAGACTGAAAGTTTGTCCACCCTCTCAGTTTTATCTCACTTCCACTGTATGTGATGGATCGTCTCCGATGGTTAAAATAAAGAGTATTATTATATGGATTTGTTATTCTATACCTTGTCGATATCCATCGAACTAACTCCAATTATACAAAGCCATTACTTTGTGTTTGTTGCACATGACTCAAATCAACTATTAGATCAAGCTACGAGGACATATTGAAAAATTCTTATCCTACTATAGAACCAAACAAAATTTCAATGTTAAAATATTTTATTACCCAACATATTCTCCTCTTAATTGTATACATTTATTACAGCAAACCTGCAACGTCTCTAGACCTTTAAAAAAATGTTTCTTCTTGCTCTGCAAACCAGACATCCACAGCTTTTATTACCTCCTCGTTGGAAGAAAATTTACGACCTTTTAAACTTTTTTTCAGTTGAGGAAAGAGATGAAAGTCGAACGGAGCCAAATCTGGTGAATAAAGGGGGTGTTCTAGTAATTCAAAACCTAAATCACGAATTTTTTGCATGGCAACATGTGATGTGTGAACAGGGGCGTTGTCCTGCAAAAACAAAACACCTTTGGATAGCTTTCCGCGTCTTTTCTCTTTAATTTTTTCCCGTAGAGTGGTCAGTAATGTCGAATAGTAATCTCCAGTTATTGTTCTACCCTTATCCAAAAACTCAATCATGATTACTCCATGGCAATCCCAAAAAACTGAAGCAAGAACTTTTCCAGCAGATTTTTGGACACGAAACTTCTTAGGCCTTGGAGAACTGGAATGTCGCCATTCCATCGATTCTTGCTTTGTTTCTGGATCGTAGAAATGTACCCAAGTCTCACCCATAGTAACAATTCGGTTTAAGAAGTCTACATCGTTTTCAAATCGAGCACAGATTGATCGCCATGCTACTACCCTTGCACGCTTTTGGTCAACATTCAAACATTTGGGGATCCATTTTGCAGCAATTTTTCTCATGTCCAAATTGACGTGAACTTTATGATGAACGCGTTCGTATGAAATATTCAGTGCTTCAGATATCCGTTTACATTTCTACGATCCAGAAACAAAGCAACAATCGATGGAATAGCGACACACCGGTTCTCCAAGACCTAAGAAGTTTCGTATCCAAAAATCTGCTGGAAAAGTTCTTGCTTCAGTTTTTTGGGATTGCCATGGAGTAATCATGATTGATTTTTTGGATAAGGGTAGAACAATAACTGGAGATTACAATTCGACACTACTGACCACTCTACGGGAAAAAATTAAAGAGAAAAGACGCGGAAAGCTATCCAAAGGTGTTTTGTTTTTGCAGGACAACGCCCCTCCAGGAAGCAAATGTTCAAGTTAAATTGAATTATAAAATATAGAAGAATTACAATTTGATAATATATAACTTCATTAATCTTATATAGGCTACCTAATTCGGCATATTTGCAACTTCAATAAACCCATTTACAACTTCTATTGTTTTATCTCCAGTGCTAAAATTTCCGGAATAGCTTCAGAATAATTTTTCAACTCATGAATGAATCTACAGTTCATTCAGTTATCCATAGTATCCATGTAAAAGAGCATAGTTGTGTGAGGGCTCTCGAATCAGTGAAGGTAAATGCTCGAAAATTGAATCTGCAGAGGTTCAACAGAAAATACTTTGACGATGTAATTTTGAGTGGATCATTCCAATTTTTTTTTTTTGAACATAGATAAATGTATAAGTGAGGCATCTCACGAAGTACTTTTTCGAAAAAAAAAATAGATACTGAGATAAAAGTTAGTGAATCTGGTCAATGTTCTGCCTATTTTTTCTTTGTTTTTATTTTTTTTATTTGAAAAAGTACTTCGTGAGATGCCTAGATCCAACATTCGAAAATTGTATGATGAAAAAAATCTCGAGTTTATTCAGCGAGCTCCGAGTATTTTGTTTTCTCCCGTTCCTTGTTTTACTAATAGTCACTAATAATCTTAAACCCCTCTTAAGGCAATCTGATTTGATGTGCCTGCAACGTATCCGTATCCGCTGTAATGAAGGAATCAAGCTGGCTGAAACTAAAGAAGCTTAGAACATTACACTTGTTGATCAATACTCATAAAGTTTTAAACACCAGGAAGCCTGATTATCAATTGAACAAACTCAAAACTTTTTCGCCGCACGTAACAGGTTAGTTCTAGTAATTCCCAAGCACAAGTCTTCAATTTTCACACGTAATTCCTCATGTAATGCCCCGAAACTTTACAACTCACTTCCCAGTGAATATAGGTCGTTCACAATCAAAAACTTCAAAAAAGATTGAAAGCATTTTTACTCGGTTAGTTTTTTTTAGCTGACTATGGCTTACTCTTTATGACTCGCCACTATAATTCTGAAGATGTAACAGGTTTTTGTATTTTGTATACAAACTTTGTGTTCACGAAATTAGAAGATTAAGATTATTGATTGTTTCTTTCTCTATAAATGTGTTGTCAAGGTTGAGTTTAAAAAAGCGCAGGCTGACACTCCGCCTATTCACTATGATTTTTTTTTGTAGTGAATAAAGAGGCTTTATTATTATTATTTCTATGGGATTCGTGGCACGGCATCAGACCTTCTCAAATCTTACCTGACCAATAGGAAGCAAACTGTCCATATAGAAAATGCATGCTCTGATGTTAGGCATATAGAACACGGAGTACCTCAGGGCTCCATTCTCGGTCCCATCCTATTTGTAATATACATTAACATCTTCAGCTATTTAATGCCTAACATCTGTGTATGTTATGCAGATGATACAACAATGTTGCGGGCTGGCACTAGTGCTGAAGAGCTCATGCAATCTACAAACAGAGTTGAAGATAAAGCAGAGGAATGGTTTTCTGCAAATATGCTGAAACTCAACAAAGATAAGACACAAAAAATCCTATTTTCTACCAATTCGAAATTAACATCTAATCACCACACTAAACTACTAGGCATTGTTCTCGATGACGCTCTAAGATGGGAAAATCATGTTGACCAGGTTTGCAAAAAACTTGCTACCCAACTCTACCTAATACGTCAGATGAAAAAAGTGCTGAGTTTGCATATATTAATCATGTACTATCATAGCTTATTCCAGTCACATTTATCATATGGAATCTTATTGTGGGGTAACTCGCCTACACACTCAATTAGAGCTTTCCGTATGCAGAAAATAGCACTCCGTACTTTAGCGGGTGCACCACATGACGAACACTGCAAACCGCTATTCAAGCAGTTCAAAATCTTAACTTTACCATCACTATTTATCATAAATATCCTGATTCACTTCCGCAAAAATATCGACACATATGTGACCCATGCAAGCATCCACAATTATCCAACAAGAAATGCAGGACAGCTTAGGCCACCAATGCTTAAATTAACATCTACTCGCAACACACTAAATGTCAATATATATAATAAACTTCCAGCACACATAAAAAACAAGAATAACTATTGTTATAAAAATACAATCAAGAAATTTCTTCTCGAAAAATCTTTTTACTCAATTCAGGAAGACTCCATTCACCTAGACACCTATATTCTTAATATATTTTATTTTATTTTATCTTTTGATCTTTCATCTGCATTGAATGTGAATATTATTATGTGAAAAACTTATATTTACATTGTATGTTTACATTTTATGGTACTTTAATGATGAAGTGAAATTATTATATTTTACTGTATTTTATTGACACATTGATATAGATGCATTAATTGTTCTTTTTTTTATATTGTTCAGTATAACACAACACGATTTGTTTGTACTCCATTTTGACTTGCTACAAATGTAATTATGCATAACGTGGTCAAATAAATTATATCCTATTCTATTATTATAACGCGTCTGTGCAAAAACTACAAAACAGGAACCATCTTGCGCACAGTTGAACCACATGTTATTATCAGTTTCCGCAATATTGTTTGTCCCGCTTTAGATTTATAAAATTTATGATTTTTTAAAAAATGGTCTCTTTTTCGAGGTTTGTCCGGATTTTCTCAGTGAAAAATGCACCGATCTAGTGGTATAAAAACCATTTTGTAGGTTTTATAATCATCTACAAATGTTCTTTTGACTGTAAAACGATTCCTACAGTATTTCTTGTTTGAAAAAAATTCCACAAAGCGATTTTGCTGGGGCGAAAATCGGGGTTTTCATTTACGAACTTTTATATTAGAAGTGGTAGGCCGTTTGCGTCTTTTATTTTGTGTGAAAAGAGCCTCTTATTTTTATCTACCGCTTGGCTTACATTTAAAGTATCCATGAGAGTTTGTCATGACTCTCAAACTGAAGAGAATTGATTTTCAAATTTTTATATATATAGTCGGGAACAATTCTTCTCAAATTGAAACATTGTCAACCAGTTTCAAATAAAAGTTTAATGTTTCATCAACTGTTTCTGTTGTTGATTCATTTTCCATATGAACTTCCACTTTGCATTCTGCAGAGTAATAAACACGGATTTCAAGGGATACCTGAATCAAATCCTTGATTATCAAACTAAAGTGATTTAAAGAAATCACATTAACTTCTTTCTTGATTCAACGTATCAACATGTTTACTCTTTGGTTCCATTCTCTCATCCCCCGTTCATATGAGATTTACTTTCCTCCTGCATCGAAGAGAAATGCCACTGCAAAAGACTTCAAAGTAGAAAAGGATATAGAAATGATAGTCGTAGTAATATATAGGTTTGTTCATTTGCATCAGTAAAGCTGATCTGAGCAGCTGTTTTCAAAAAAAAGAGAAAGACAGATGAATTAAAATAAGTGTTTGAGAGAGATGAACAGATCTAAAATAGCTGCTTAGATCAGTATTATTGACACAAATGAACACACCTTATGATTCAAATGAATCATATCATCCGAAATCTAATTTTTTTTTCTTCAGTAGTTTAAGTATATCATAAACTTTCATGATATCATTGAAAATACAGTAAGTAGGTACTCTCATCGACCTTGCTAAAAAATAATAATATCTCAGGATTTGAACCAAAATCGCCTGCATGACAGGCCTGCATTTACACTTCTACCCAATCTGCGATGTAGTTGCTGTAAAATTTTGAATATCACGGTTCATTTTGACAAATTTATGGTATGAAATGAATTTTGTGAAAATTACGGAATGCCAAAATATTATGATCAGAGAGACGTTAATATATAGACTTATGGCGGATTTACCGGATTCATATTACATAATTAATTGCATATGCGTAATTTTATTGCATAATCCATAAAAGTTCAACACAGGAACTCGATTGAAAAAATTTCACAATTCATAAAGAAATCCCTGTGTCGAACTTTTTATGGATTATGCGATAAAATTTCGCATATGCAATAAATTATTATGCATTATGAATCCGTTAAATCCGCCTTTATTCGATCTCGTATTATTTATCATCATGAAATTCGTAAATATAATGAAAATCTAGAGGTTCATGAAAGTCGTAGGAACGTTTCGATACAGCTAGCCCGTAGGAAATGAAAATCTGTTTTATAACGTTATAGGTTTCTTGATCAAAGACTCACTTGAAATGTACCTTTTTCTTTTTAGTCGTAGAAAAATTAACTGTTATATACCAATTTGGAAGTGAATGAAAACTGATAGAAGAAGACATTCACAAACAACAAGTAACACTCCATCTTACACTAAATTCAACTTTTCCAAGTCTCGACAAGTCCACCATAACTCTATCAAACTCAATATTCTGCAGTCTAAAACCAGCAAATACTTTTTTTAACCAAGCTTATATTTGTAAAGTATTGAACAAAAAAGAAGAAAATAATATTTAGTGAATGGAAAATATTTTTTGGTTTCTGTTAGAGTCTTGCCGATGAATGTACCTATTAGACCGGCCGGTAACGACACATTTCATGAAACGTTTTTTTTTACGTATGCTTTTTTTAAATTATGATTATTATAGGATTGTAAATGTTCTCACCAAATATCTAAGACTGCTCGCATGCAGCGGCGGCACCAACCAATTTTGAATTTCCAAATCAAATTGATATCTCTGAACGATTTTTTTATGTATGCAAAGTGGTTTTTCCGACAGTTTTAACTGAAAAACCCACGAAAATTAAAAAGCATACTCTTTTCTCATGTAGAAGGCCCCGAAATTGTCGACTGAACATGTAAAAAAAAGGTGGTATCTCAAAATAATTTTTTAACGTATGCTCTTTCACAGGAAGACTTTTGGTGTTAGATGGATCACGAATTTCAAAAAGCATACAATCGCGGCGTGCACATGCGTTGCAATTGTTTTGTTAATATGCGAATTTTTTGTAATAACTCGGAACGATTATTTAACACTTAAAACCGAGTTGAATATAAAGTTCATATGGCCCATTCACAGTATATTCATTTGCATTCTGGCGTGTAGAACTATTCAAAAGACAATTGAAAAGTTGCAAAAATTTCGGCTATCTTTGAACAATTATTTAACGTATGCTTTTTCACAGGCTCATTTTTGGTGTTATATAGATCACGAAAATTGAAAAGCATACTCTGCTCTCGTGTAGAAGGCTTCGAAATTAACAACTGAACATGTAAAAAAGGTGGTATCTCCAAATGATTTTTTAACGTATGCTTTTTCACAGGCTGATTTTTGTTGTCATATGGATCACATATATTGAAAAGCATACTCTTCTCTCATGTAGAAGGCTCCGAAATTAACAACTGAACATGTAAAAAAGGTAGTATCTAAGAACAATTATTTAAAGTATGCTTTTTCAAAGGCTAATTTTAGGTGTTATATGGATCACGGAAATTGAAAAGCATACTTTTCCCTTGTGTAGAAAGCCCTGAAGTTATACCGTGTGACACAAATTCATGGTACACCCACTTTTTCCCCTTTGTTTCTCTGGCTATATTTCTGAAATTTACAATATTGAATATGCTCACTAGACAGCACTTTTTGGCATATTTGTAAAACAAATTCAACTTCCGGTTTTTCCGGAAATGACTTCAAGTTTTGATTTTTGAATGGGATATTATTACATGATCGGTTAGGGATGATCATGAGGAATCCACCGATGCCAGGATTGATGGTGTTATCTCTAATGGCTACGGAGATATTGCCATTTATTTTATCCATAAGCTCAATGAGTAGCAGAGAACAACTTTTTCTGGCAGGTCCATCCAACTCTCTCTCCCACTCATTGAGCTTATGGATAAAATAAATGGCAATATCTCCGTAGTTATTGGAGATAACACCATCAAACCTGGTATCGATGGATTCCTCATGATCATCCCTAACCGATCATGTAATAATATACAGGGTATCCCATTCAAAAATAAAAAATTGGTGTCATTTCGGGAAAAACCTGAAGTTGAATTATTTGTACAAATATGCCAAAAAGTGCCGTCTAGTGAGCATTTTCAATGTTGTAAATTTCAGAAATCTAGCCAGAGAAACAAAGGAGATAAAGGGGGTGTACCATGAATCTGTGTCACACGATATAACTTCAGGGCTTTCTACACAAGGGAAAAGTATGCTTTTTAATTACCGTGATGCATATAACACCAAAAATCAGCCTGTGAAAAAGCATACGTTAAATAATCGTTCTTAGATACTACCTTGTTTTTACATGTTCAGTTGTTAATTTCGGGGCCATCTACACGAGAGAAGAGTATGCTTTTTAATATTTGTGATCCATATAATAGCAAAAATTAGCCTGTGAAAAAGCATACGTTAAAAAATCGTTTTGAGATACCACCTTTTTTTCACATGTTCAGTTGATAATTTAGGGGCCTTCTACACGAGAAAAGAGTATGCTTTTCAATTTTCGTGATCCATATAACATAATAAATGAGCCTGTAAAAAAGCATTCATTAAAAAATTGTTTAATATCACTGGATTTTTTTTTGAAATATTATTACCATTCTTTTCATTGATGTACATACCAGAATTGTATGCAAATGAATATTCTTCATTATTATCACATCATTAATCACTATTTCAAAAAGCATACGTTAAATGATTGTTCAAATTGCATAAATTATTTTGCAACATTTTCAGCGTATGGAACCATGTTATACACTTCCGCAATGTATGCTTTTTGTTTTGGGGGCCATTTACACAATATCTTTCACACAGTTCAATTGCATACATTAAATAATTATTTCGAGTTATTACAAAAATTTTGCATATTAACAAAACAATTGCAACGCATGTGCACGCCGCGATTGTATGCTTTTTGAAATTCGTGACCCATTTAAGACCAAAAATCTTCCTGTGAAAAAGCATACGTTAAAAAATCGTTTCAAGATATCACCTTTCTATTTACATGTTCAGTTGTTGATTTCAAAGCCTTCTACACGAGAGCAGAGTATGCTTTTTAATTTTCGTGGGTTTTTCAGTTCAAAATGTCGGAAAAACCACTTTGCATACATAAAAAAATCGTTCAGAGATATCAATTTTTTTTTGCAAATTCAAAATTGGTTGGTGCCGCCGCTGCATGCGAGCAGTCTTAGATATTTTGTGAAAACATTTATAAACCTGTAATAATCATAATTTTAAAAAAGCATACGTTAAAAAAACGTTTCAAGAAATGTGTCGTTACCGGCCGGTATATATTGTATAGGTTGAAGCGCAAGACTGGATTATTGTTTAATCAATTTTTTATTATTAGTTTGATGGTCTTTCTGCATAGTATCAACAATATTCTATTATGAAAATTTGTCAGAATAAAAGCTGAACTAGGAAAACTGACAAGTGTCGGCAAATATATCGAGATCGAAATTGAAAGAGATTAACCCAAACTTAAAAACTCAAAATTACCATACGCTCACCCGCCAACAACAGGTTTCCCTTACAAGACTGAGAATCGGACACACTAGGTTCACACACCAACACCTGATAAAGAGGAGAGATGAGGGAGAGATCCTGAAACATGTGAATTCTGCAACGAAATCATCAGCGTTAAGCACATCCTATGCGATTGACCAGGTCTGGAAGAAGAACGAAACTGCTCACAATTACCTAAGCAACCGGAAAGTGTACTTGATGTTAATAATTTCAAATACCTCAATCTTGAGAAATATCACAGTTAATAACACGTAACATGAAATATGTAATATGTAGTATATATGTTATAGTACCACCGCTAATAACCCTCGTGGTTGATGCGGAAACTGAAATTTAAAAAAAAAACATTTTCTTCGAAAGACTGTCATTTGAATTCAATAAACAACAGTAATTATTGTTATATATTAATATTCTCTGAATTTTTTAGTTTTGCCAAGTGTTCTTTTTATGCCACTGAATCTGTCGTTACCAAGCAACCTTTAAAACACAGTGCATTTGACAAGGATTATGATGCAGGTATAATAAAAAATACATTTTCCACTTGTTCCATGAATAGATATTATGTCACTCTATAAACACTACCAAATGTGGATACCTAAATTAATGGGACATAAATAAATAATAACTAAATATATAGGACATTCATTTATTGAGATAACTTATAAATGTGCTCTCATTTTCTTAATAAAAATATATTTTTTATGTATAACAAAGTCAAAAATTAAAATTTTCTAAGGATCAACAATTAAAATAAGTCTAACAAATTGTTATAAATAAAATTAACCAACAATGAATTTTTATTTGCCTCTAGTTGTATACAATTGATAACTTTCACTTCAGTTATCCAAAACAGATTGGTGATAATTTTGTGTTGAATTTAAAACCTACCACAGAACAAATGTGTGATACATTTACAACAGCACACTAGGAAAATGATATAAAGGTGCATTTAGTCAACATAAACGTAACTTTAGCATAAGCACTGACATAAACATAACCTTGAAAATAATTTTGTATGAGACCTAATATTACACGAGTTTTAGATTTAGGCATACATTTAAGAGTGATAGGTACATTTTATGACATGAAACTTTAGGTACACGTGAATTATGGACAATACTTTTGTCGTAAAAGTAAGATTCTTATAAATTTGGGATTTTCAAAGTGACATGTTTATAGCGTAAACTTAATATTGTTGTATAAATGCATTTGATTCAACAGATTCAACTTTCGTTTTTAACATATATTTAAGCACAATTTTAAAATGATGTTGACTAAATGCACCTTAATGTTTAGTAAGGAACTTGATGAATCCCAAGACAGGAGAAATACACTAAATCTGAAACAATTTACCTCTTGGATATAACTCCTGTTTGCCTGATCTATTTATTTTTGCTTCAACAAATGAGTTGAAATCTGGAAGGGAACATTTGCAATTTTGATTTTTGATCTCTCAAAATTGCCGTGTTGTTTCTTTTATATAAACTTTCATGCAGAATTAATATTGAAGAAAACAGTTGCTGTTTTGATTCCTTTCAGAGGAATCTGTGTAGATGATGAATAACAGTAGCTCAAACAACACTCAAGATGTAGAAAGTTTTGAGTGCAATTTGTTGAAGGGTGAGCAATATGTTACAGGTTAAAAATTGAAGGCATCAAAATTAACGAATACTATTTGTGGTTTCACTTTCGACCTATTATTTTCATAAATGACTTCTGGTTCATTCATTGTCTTTTCTGATGAAGTATATTGTTCTCTATGTAGATTTAGATTTCATATCACTATCACTAAAGGAAAATTAGAATCTAATTGCCACAGTTTCAATAACGAGGGGGAAGTAACTAGCCATTTTTTGTACGCCTAATGAAAATAATGCAGTAATTAACTCTAATGAAAAATAATTACCATTAATGATGTTATAGTATTCATCGGAAAATCACTGATTAAAATCCGCGTCTGCTCAGCGATCACCGAGGCGATTACTTACCGATTGTCAGACGGCATAAATTTGCCAACTTGGAACCGAAAAAAATCATACCACGGATCCCCAGAAACATAGATTTCGATTTTAAGTTGAATATGAAATGATTAATGAAGTAATGAAAATGTTATGATGTACACCTAATGAAAGAGTTACTTCCCCCTCGTTCAATAATCTCCAATTCTGACCAGCAATTTCACTTAGGAAACTTGTATAGGTAATTCCTGAAACATAAACTAGAAAAATATTCTAAAGAAAACAACATTTATGTTCATAGAACCAGTAAGACTGGGTGCTAGCCAAGAAAGTTATTTACCTATCATTAGATTTTTATTTCTAACCCTCCTTGAAAGACACTCACGAGAAAATATTGTTGAAATTTGACATTACATTTGTTTGACACGTAAAAGAATTAACTTTTAGTATAGTTGTAAAGTTCACAATGGTGCTATGAATGTCTGAATTCAAATACTGTATTGTACTACTGTTAGAAACAGGACTTATTACAGAGGCAAAACAGTATTTTGAGAGAAGTTTGGTTTGAAAATTCAGAGTACATCCACAGGTAATTTTGGTTGATGAAAAGAATTTGTATAACATTTCATCGCATTCTGAATTTCAGATACAAAAACTATTTGTATTTTAGTAGTATTGAGGAAAATAACGTGAAGCAGGAGATTTTTCTTCGATTTTCTTCAGCTTTAATTCGAATGTTCTTCATGTGTTTAGAGTTATACTCAATTCGAGGCAACTTCAAATTATTACCATTTTCGTCAGATATTTCTGGGTGGCTCCATATTTTAAAGAATACATTTCCATGGAAACATTCAATTAAAGAATGGGGCGAAGGCAACAACTGAACAAATATAGTTCCAAAGGGCTCTAAGATGTAATAGGCCTATAAAATGCCCTTCAAAAAGTTGTCATCATACGAAAAATACTTTTTACGGCAACCATCCGGGAAGTGTTCACTTCCCGGACACTTTTTCTTTGGGAAAGTACTTCCCGGACTAGGCCGGGAAGTGCTCGAATTTTAATACAAATATTAATATAAATAAGAATTAGAATGTTTCTGTTGGTACCTATCTTATGTTCGAATTTCAATATACAGGGTGTCCCTGGACTTCCTCTTTTCCTCTCGGGAATGTATGGATGGGGTCAAAATATCACCAGTACTTCATATAACTTTTTGTCCTAAAAGTCTTCGTAACCAAGTTACGGGCCCTCGAAGTTACAAAATGAAAAATGTTTTTCTTTGATAACTTTTCAAGTGAATATTCAAAATCATCCAAATTTTGGTAATTGACTAAACAAATGAATTCCTTCGATGAGCTTTCATGCAGGAGTCAGTTGTTTTGCTACAAATCAGGAACGGACTACCCCCGATGGTCCACACCCCAAAACTTTGAAATGACAGATATTTTTCAATATTTTTCAACAAAATAAGGTTACTTGGACAATTTTATGAATAAAAGTACTCGTGTGGAAAGTCGATCGGAGCAACGAGTCTTGATAAAAATGTAGTTTTACTCGACGACATCAAACCCGCTCGTCCACCATTATTTGAAATGAATAATTTTCAAAGCAGAAATAATAATGATAAAGTTAATTCAACAACATTAATAACAGGAAAAATACAAAGTATGGTAAAATAAAGTCGTAAACAAAAAGTACAGTACCTATATGGAAGTTTAATTCACAATTGTGAAAGCAGATATTTTTTCAAAAGAAATATCAAGTTCTGTAGATTCGTTGTGTTTTTAAACTAACAAACTACTCTACTATGAAATATCGAATTCATTCCATATTTTGTATGTATACGTGTGGAATAATCACGTTTCGTGTTGATCAGTTATCTGAATCTCATGAAACTCAACATTTGAATGTTTCAAATTCTTCTTCACAGCTTAACTGTTGAGGAGTTTCACTGATAATAATTTTATGGGAGAAATTCTTTAACCCGAATCTAAATTTAGCTGAAAAAACGCACATCGGAAAAAATTTTTACTTATACTAATAAAAAGCAAACGAATAAACTACAAAAACGGCTGCACATGATCAGGTGAAAAATATCCAGGGAATAATTATGTTCAATTTCTTTCACAGATGTTGACAAAAAAACCTTTTAAAAAGTTTTGATAAAAAATGAGAAACTGGAATGCGATTTTGTTTTGTTGAGTGGTGCGTTGTCATATGACTATCATTGTATTGTCAATATTCTATAGGATATTTAGAATTTTTTTGATATGGCCGAACAGTTTACATTCAATGAATATGCAGATATGCATGTATTTTATGGACGAGCATTTTGTAATGCTGCAGAAGCTCGTCGTCTGTATTCCGAGCATTTTCCCAATCGAACGGTACCGTCAAGAGAAACGTTCGAGCGTGTCGATCGCAGCTTGAGGGAGACAGGTATGTAATAATTGATAATTAATTTGAGCACGTTGTTTTATTTCGATATTATTGTAGGTACAGTTTTGCCAAAACGAGGTGGTGACTGTACTGAGGTGGACTGTACGTACCATTGTATTGGAGGAAAATATTTTGGAAGCCGTCGCTGATGATCCTTCAATGAGCATCAGAAATCTATCAGAACAGTTCCATACATCCAAGTCCACTATTCATAGAATAATTAGGAAACAACTGCTCCACCCATTTCACATCCAGAAGGTACATGCCATGACACCTCAAGATTTTCCAGCACGACTGGAATATGCCAATTGGTTCATTGATAAGCAAAGAGAGGATATGACTTTTATTAATCGAGTTTTATTCACTGATGAAGCAGGTTTCAGTAGAGATGGAGTTATCAACTCTCATAATCTCCATATATGGGCCGAAGAAAATCCCCATGGGATATTGCAAACCAAACACCAACGGAAATTCAACGTGAATGTTTGGGCTGGTATCATAGGAAACCATCTTATAGGACCATTCGTTCTACATGACCGATTGAATGGAGAACGTTATTTGGAGTTCATTCAGAACGATTTGAATGGACTTTTGGAACATGTTCCATTGCAAACCCGAAGAGATATATGGTTTATGCATGATGGCGCTCCTCCTCATTTTAGTTTGATTGTGCGTGACCATCTGAACCATATTTTCCACAATAGATGGATTGGTAGAGGTGGGCCATATTCATGGCCATCGCGGTCTCCGGATTTAAATCCATTGGATTTCTTTCTGTGGGGGCATCTAAAAAGCCTTGTTTACGCTACACCTATTCACACAAGAGATGCATTGTTGAATAGAATAACATTACATTGTGAAGCCATACGAAACGACCCTGGAATGCTATTTCAAGTACAGAGAGGGTGTCTTCGAAGACTAAGAAAATGTATAGAGAGAGAAGGTGGTCATATCGAGCAGTTTCTGTAGCGGATTTTTCATTTCTGTTTGCTCTTGAGGCTCTTGAGTTTCGTTAGGTAAACGTGTTTGCATTGTAAAAATTCTTTATGAACATTTTACATATCATTTCCATTTTCCTTAAAAATTAATATTTTCGAATAATGGTAGACATCTCATGTTGGATGTCGTCGAACAAAAGTGCATTTTTATCAAAAATCGTTGCACCGATCGATTTTCCACACGAGTACTTTTGTTCAGGAAATGGTCCAGGTAACCTTGTTTTGTTAAAAAATATTGAAAAATCCCAGTCATTTAAAAGTTTTGAGGTGTGGACCATCGGGGGCAGCCCGTTCCTGACTTTGTAGCAAAACAACTGACTCCTGCATGAAAGCTCATCAAAGTAATTCATTTATTTAGTCAATCACCAAAATTTTGTTGATTTTGAATATTCACTTGAAAAGTTATCAAAGAAAAACATTTTTCATTTTGTAACTTCGAGGGCCCGTAACTTGGTAACGAAGGATTTTAGGAAAAAAAGTTATATGAAGTACTGGTGATATTTTCACCCCATCTATACATTCCCGAGAGGAAAAGAGGAAGTCCAGGGACACCCTGTATAATACAAATAAGAACTGAAATGTTCGAAATATTCAAATTTGGAATCGTTTCATCCGGTTAACAGATGGGTGAAAGTCGACCTCTCTTCGTCTCTTAGACTAAATGCGTCTCATTGATTTGTTATTCTACATGGTTGCCGAAAAAATAGTGTACGCAACACGTCCGAAAACAGTTTTTTGGACTCGTAGACTTGCAGGACTCGCTAACGCTCGTCCTAGAATTTGGTCTACTCGTCCAAAAAAACAGTATTTTCCGGACTTGTTACGTAAATTACTATTAATATTAAACGAAAGAAAAATTTTTAATAATTTATTTTTGAAATTGGACTTTAATGTTTTGACAAAGATGAAAGTGGCATACTCGGACAGGGGCACGTGACTTTCGCTACCTGTTCGAAAATTACATTTTTTCAAAATAATGGCTTAAAATTTGTTGTGTAAAAATTCCTAAATTTGATTAGATACATGCCTTATAAATCATAATCAGTTGACAGGAAATAAAATTGCTCTTGGCACGAAACAAAGTTTGGATACAACCAACCTTTGAGGTTGGTAATGTCACAAGTTAACCTGATTGGTTATTATTTATTCCATTAGGTACTCAATTCCGTCCATCATAAAAAACATGAATCACTCATTCCTTCGGCGTTCATTTGTTTTGATATAAGGTAAAATAAGGACAATTCTGCCGAGGCACAATTTGAAAGACAACAAAGTATATTAATTGACAATTCTCTAAGCTGAAGGTTCACATACGTATCGCCGGTATACTGCAACAAATGTTAGGAATCATTTCTCAAATTTTCTTTTTACATTTATGAAACACAATTACTTCGATATTCCTCATACGTATTTTTCTTCAGTACTGTATTTCATTATAAATTCTCATTCTGCACTCATTATTCACGGATGTACTAGTTAAAATCACAATACCCGAATAAAAACTATTATAATTTGACGTGGCGCTGCGGAGTAATTATTTGATTTTTGGTTCCGCATTATCTTTTTTACTTGTAAATAATTTCAGAAAACTCGTAGTTGGCAACTATAAAATTTGAATTACACACACTAATACTGTAAAAATTTAACTCTAGAGGGTGAGTATAGCTCATAATACCCTGGAAGAAAATTGGTGTAAAAAAATCTCTTGCTTTGTATTCTCTTCTTGAACCTCTATTTCAGAAACAATAGTTCTGAACTATTTCATCATATTATCTCGAAATTTTCTTACAAATATTATTCATTTAAAATTCATTATTAAAAATAGCCCAGTCACTAGAGACATTTGCAGACAGTTGGGAGAAAAATCATAAACAGCTGAAACTCCGCATTTTATTAGGTGAAAGTACAAAGAATACGATGGGTGAAAGTCTCATTCGTTCCTGCATAAATGGGCAGGAAATTTTTGAAAATTATTGAGATTTTCCCTGTTTAGCGCAATAACTTCTGTAGCTCTTCACTTTTACTAAAAACAGCTTTCTACAAAACATTTTATTGATATGAACGTGTTAGAGTTATACGGCGTTTTCTGATGGTTAGTTTTGGTAGATGGTTTTGATCCAAGTGCAAAGCGCGTGAGCTCCCAAAGTCTCGTAAGATCAAGAGAAAAGTCTGAGCTTGCACATGGAATATTAGAAGAATTATAAAAATGCCATCTTAAGATAAAAATCGCGAAAAAATCCTCAAGAGCATGTAGTCAATGATTCACAGTATTGCTCATAGTTTTCTAAGGAATTATTTTCACGTTAATCCCTTCTGGCTTTGAGTTATTGGGATTGCATGCATTACCCGTCTTCAATCAGACAGGTCTTGGTGACCTAGAAAAGAAGTATTCTGAGATCAAATTAGAGGGTGTATTTCTCCTTAAGAAGTAACCTCGAAAACTCGAGTTGCCGTTGAAAATTATGCAAGTAAGAAACATTGGAGAGCCATAAAGTTTGACTTTTTAGTACACCAAGATTTTCGAATAGCATTTAACGTTCATGAATATGTGCTGTAGTTTTCAAACTACTTCAGACTGTTTATACAGTGTCCGCCAAAATCTTGGAACCATATGGGAAGCTTTTTTATCATTATAGTCTAAGAGCTAGCAACGTTTTTGAGAGAGAATTTCAGGTAGGCCAGTTTATAGATATGCTATCTCTCTCTCTCTCTCTCTACCGGACGTCATACGGGCTATCTGGCTGGCAGTAGAGGTTGCGTTCATCAGTGCGCACCGTACCTGTCCTGTACAGGTAAAATATTGATTTTTCAAATAAAGAACCCCGCACCATTCTTATGGAAAATGGGTCCCGGTGAAATTCGATGAAATTTTGATATGATGTAGTTCAAGTCAAGCTAATCAAAAGTGTTCATGGGCCCAACTCAATCCTATGGCTAGTTTTCGAGATACAGGGCGTCAAAGTTGGTAAGTGGCCATTTCTTTAAAGTAGTAATGCTTTCAGGAAAAAATCTGAAATAAAAATGTATTTCGTGACAGATATTGCCTACCCATACAGCAATACTTCTAGACTGGCTTTTGATAAAAAATATTGTTGGATACAGGGTGAGTCCAGCATTATTCAAAATGAAATTCTCAATCAACCTACGAAGTGAAGATGTGACCAAACCAAGTATCAGACTGATATGCTCATCATTTGAACATGTCAAAATTGATAAATTCAACATTTTATACAGGGTGAGTCAAGATGTGACAGTTTTTATGGTGACATTTTGTATATTTTTATTTTATATTTTGAGCTTTAGGGATACTTGACCATCAACCATTCAACATATTTCTTGAACAAAATTGATATACAGTATGAGACAAACACTAGAAGATGACAAAAATTGCGAAAATGAGATTTTTTTATAACTCATCCTATAATTGATTTGCTGAATTTTTGATATGATGAAGTTCAAGTCAAGCTGATCAATAGTGTTCATCAACAATACACTGGGTTTCCAACGAGGCATGTGGTAGTCTATCGATAGTTTCGTTGCGATAACATGATTCAATTTTTCAATTGAGAATGTTTCTCTTTAAAACATGAATCTATTCCAAGATAGGTTATGTTGTACAATGGAAAACAGCGACTAAATTCCAACTTTCAGTCGCAGATGATTCCACAACTGACTTTATGAACATCCTGTTCATACTTTCAATGAAATCAACATGAAAAATACACTTTTCTCACCACTTTGTTGGAAGTCTGAAGACCCACAGTACCACCCCACCCTCTCACCCCCTCTCTCTCTTTCTCTTCTCTTTTCCTCACGCTCTCGCTCTCTCTTATATTTTATTTGTTTTTGAACTGAACAACCCAGCATTCGAATTCTTTACCGAGATATTTGTTCCCTGAGAATTGAAATGTTCAAAAATTAAAAATCAATAAGATTTTTTTGCTTCACACGATGTTCCCTGGACGCAACAGGAATTTTCATTTTGTGAGAAGCTGAAAATGAAAAATGTAAAAATATTTTAATATAATTGAAACGAATCGACAAATATAGATCAAAGTGTTTGAAACGGTACCGTTCAACACCTTGTAGAGAAAAAAACTGTTTATTTTTCAAGGTTGGGCCCATAAACACTATTGATCAGCTCGACTTGAACTTCATCATATCAAAAATTCAGCAAATCAATTACAGGATGAGTTGTAAAAAAATCTCCTTTTCGCAATTTTTGTTATCACCTAGTGTTTGTCTCATACTTGTATATCAATTTTGTTCAAGAAATATGTTGGATGGTTGGTGGTCAAGTATCCCTAAAGCTCAAAATATAAAATAAAAATATACAAAATATCACCATAAAAACTGTCACATTTTGACTCACCCTGTACAAAATGTTGAATTTATCAATTTTGGCATATTCAAAAGATGAGCATATCAGTGTGATACTTGGTTTGGTCACATCTTCACTTCGTAGGGATTGAGAATTTCATTTTGAATAATGCTGGACTCGCCCTGTATCCAACAATATTTTTTATCAAAAACCAGTCTAGAAGTATTGCTGTATGGGTAAGCAATATCTGTCGTGAAATACATTTTTATATAAGATGTTTTCCTGAAAGCAATACTACTTTAAACAAATGGCCACTTACCAACTTTCACGCCCTGTATCTCGAAAACTAGCCATAGGATTGAGTTGGGCCCATGGACACTTTTGATCAGCTTGAATTGAACTACATCATATCAAAAATTCATCGAATTTCACCGGGACCCATTTTCCATAAGAATGGTGCGGGGTTCTTTAAAAAGGTTTCTTTTTTTATTAGTTTAATTGAACTTAATTCAAAATTGCTTCTTTCACAGTTTAAACAACGAGAAAAATATCTGGCAATAATTGATTCATGTGTCAAAAAGTTCAATAGAAATAATAATAATAAAAAAGAAACCATCTTAAATTTAATTGAAAAATCAATATTTTACCTGCATAGGTACGATGCGCAGTGATGAACGCAACCTCTACCTCATTCAAGGTCGTTCCGGTGAATTTTTCTCTGTTCAAAATTATGATTTTCAAGCCAAGTTGGAGGTGGCCTTAAGAAGTGTTTATGATCTTGTGTGCAAAATAATATCAGAGAGAATTAGTTTTATGGATTCCTTACTTATACGATTTGGGTTGATGAAGGTTTAAACACAGTATTTTCATTATTTCAAGAGTTCCCAGGTAGCACATCATATCGGCTGAATCTTGGTTCCATATTGGGCCATTATAGATATATTGTAAATGATAATTCAATATTGGTCCAATATGGGCGAATATTCAAAAAACAATATTATATTAATAATATTGGTGGAATATTGGTTGAACTAGTTTTGAATGTAGATTACCAAACGAAATATTGGGTCAATATTGGTTGAATAATTTCTACCAATATTGATAATACAATATTGGTTATATATTGTTTTCCACATCTAGAATGAATATTGCAATCCAAATATTCCAGTCATATCGATCATAGGGGAAAAAAACTATATTGTATTTCCAAGTTTGTTAGAATATTGGTTGAATATCATTTCCACTTTATTTGACAAATTGTATTAACTCATATTGAGTCAATGTTGGTTGAATGATATTTACCAATATCGATAAAACAATATTGTCTTCACATCGTTTTTAACATCTAGAATAAATATCGCAATCCCAATATTCCCCTAATATCGATTCTAGGAATAAAAACTATATTGTATCTCCAAGTGTGACTACACATTGGTTGAATATAATTTCGCCAATATTCAACAAATCTTAATTATTAATATTGGGTCAATATTGGTTCAGTGATATTTATCGATATCGTTAAAAAAATATTGTCTTCATATTGTTTCCTACATCTAGATTGAGATGAAATTTGAATATTTGGCCGAATATTCAATGAAACATATTGAAATTATATCATGATCAAACCTGGATGAAAATCCGCTAGGTGGCTCTACATATAGAACGTATTCTAAAACCTACGAAAGTATATTAAATACTTCTCATGACTTGTTTTCTCAGACAGCTCACTCAGTTGTTATGGCGGTCAAAAGGCAGACTCTGGTGCCACCTTCATCAACTAAAAGACATTAAATAATTTACCAAGGTATATTGACATCCAGCAATATATCCAAATGATATTGTACCAATATTGATAAATATTGTACCAATATCGATAAATATTTTGAGGCCATTATTGCTTCAAGAATATTTCACCAATGCTATTTCTAAAATATTCAAACAATATTCGACCAATATCGCAAAATGTTCACATTATACTTATCGACAATATAACTTTTGAATATTGTGCCAATATTGTATCAGCGATATTGTACCAATATCGCCAAACATTTTGAGGCCAATATTAGTTCAAGAATATTTCGCCAATATTATTCAAGAAATATTGGACCAATATCGCCGAATGTTCACATTTTTTTTTCTCGCCAATATGTTCACAATATTGTACCAATATTTTACCAATATAGGTGTGCTACTTGGGTTATAGCAAAAAAAATTAACGAATGTATATGATTTGGGTTCATGAAGGGTTAAATACCGTCGAAAACCTCTATTTCCGAGCCACAGTCATAATAACGGATTACTACCAGTTTTTCATCATTTATGGGTTATGTTTGGATCGAATATTCAAAATGAGTCGAGTTTGGGGTTCAGCGCATAGAAATACAGAAGAATGCTTGTTTTGGAGACTTTATATCACCGAATTTGGAATATTATTAAGTAGTTTAGATTGATTTGGTTATAGTAATAATATTAATCCTCATTTGTTGAGACCTTTTCTACAGAGAAAATAAAGAGCTACTATCATTAAAAACTGTATTTTCATAATTTCAAGAGTTATAGCAAAAAAAAACTTAACAAATGTATTCCTTTTTGGCTATGTGCGAATGGAACTGTTGCTCATCTGAAACTTCGTAGTTTCATCTACCGAAATCCAGAAATGTTTATGATTTTTACCCGACTTTGGTCAAAATCGTGTCTCTAATGACAGGACTAAATTTTTCCAATGAAAATCTGATTCATGCAAGATGAAAAGTGAGCCTTCAAATGTTTTGATTTATTTTATTCAAAATAGCAATGTTTTCTCAAACGATCCCTGTATAAGTCCTCTCATCTAGTGCTTGTCATATGTATCGTCAATTCAGCGCACCTTAAGATCTCGGTGTCTTAAAAAATCATCAACCTCAATGCTGCAGTCAGCTGTAATTATTCCTCCTGTACAGCTCTGAAACGACAGCCAAAGCGCCCCCTGGCAAAAACCTGACGAAATTATCACCCGCGAGCGGCCCGATTACAAACAAATTCTCGTAACCGTTAACGCTATGAGACGTCCTGTTAATATCGACTGGATTCGTCTTGCAGTCGACTGGCAGATCCTTCCGGACAGGCAATTTGAAATCCGGAGGCAGGAATGATAAGTCCGGTCTCGAACCGACCAGCACCACCGCGAAGGAAACGTTGTGCTCGACCCGAGCGCCCTCTTTTGACGTGAGAGTTATCGTACGCGATTTATCGTTGAGGTCGGTGAGGTTGTATTCCGGATAGGCGGTGTATAAAGGGTAGGTCGAGTCTGGGTCTATCATCATCTGGTGCACCTGAAATTATCAAATTGATCATTATTAACAATATAGCATTATAGTTGCTTATTGTATAAGTGTTTTAGATAGCATTTTATCCGCGCAAGACTGTTTAAACTCGAGAGCGAAGCTCTAGAGTTTGATTTTCTTAAACGAATAAAATTTTTCTAAAACACGCATGCAATACAACGTTTTATTCACAATCACATTCAGCCAGAATCAGAATTGCCTGAAATTTTTCAGTTGTAATACCACAAGAGAGTGAGAATAAAGTGAAAATAATTCGACAGATTTTTCGAAAACTTGTTGCCAGGCAATAGACACGAGAGCTATTGCCAAATGGCAACAAGTTTGAGAAAAAATGTGGTATTCGATATATTACTTTTTGATGCCCCATCATAGTGTAACAGGACGTATTTTATGACCGAACATAAGAATTTACCCAACCCCTAGTTTATCCTCTCAGGTCAAGAAACCGTTGAACACTTGTGTAGAAATAACGTTATCCTAACAAAGATTCTCAGAAATACATTGGTTACGAAGGAACATCTTTAAAACGAGTGTATCATATTACTTTTAAGAGACTTGTAATAATATTTCCAAATGAGACATTTCAGAGTACCAGGAAACCTTTCAATATCCCAATAGTTTGCATATGTTATTTTTGTTGAGAGGCACAGATCATGATACCCAGATAGGCCACCCAGAAAGCACTTTGCAGAGAGGGTAGATGATCGAACTATGAAATTGGAAACAATTTCGAAAGGTAGTCTTTCGTTTCATTCGTTCAGGTCAACATGTGGTTGCGCATTTTTATTAGTTTACTCAAGTTATTGTAATTGTCATATTTCAACTCTGTTCAACACAATATTCAATCTGGGTACTATCGTTAATTTTCATTCTTTGAATATATATAAAGTCGATCTTTTCCACTTGTCTCTAAAAAGTTGATTCTTCTAATCAACTCTTAGTATTTGTTGTATTTGAATTATTTCGAGTCTTTTGCATTTTATCTTGTTAAATTATTAGTAAATTGTCTGGCCTCATTCACGTTAGATTATTAGTTAAAATCAGAAGTTGCCTATTCAAATAATTTGAGAAATGTCCCAAACATCTTTTGTTGTTATTCCTTATTGTTTTGTTTAATAGATATAAGTGTTTTGAATTATGGTTTTTATTCTCAAAAGTTATCCAGTTTACAAAAATCCTTTTGATTTTAGAGAAAATTATTTTACTTAGAGTTGAACAGAGTAAGTAAATTTAAGTGCTAAAGTGAGTTTCGCAACGAGTTCTCAATCCAGATCGAGTAGAGATAGTCGAGATCATCTGATGAAAAAGTAAGGTGAGTTAAAAATCTTGAATGCTGTGAGGTATGATTCCTAGTTCCTAGAAAAATAGAGTCCAACGTTCCCAATTATTATTATGTTTTAACGACTCCGCTCGGTCGAATCAGTTGTGATAATGCTCTATTTAATTATAAAGACAGCATTTGTTACATTGTTGTCAGTAATCTGGGGTATTTTCTGGAAAGTAGATATATTTGTTAAATTGGCTTGTTAAGGTTGTCTGGAAAATAAATAGATATTTTCATTATCTAATCTCTTTTATACATGAGAGACATCGGAAATATAGAGTAATTATATTCTTGATGAAATCAGAATTCACTTTTTCATTCTTCCTATAATATTGTCAAATATGCTTTCATTTAAATCGAAGATATTGTTGATAAATCTATTTCTATAAGTATGTTGTATTTTATTAATTCAGAAAGAGACAAAGTTTTATTATTTTAACAGAAAAACGTACCTATTTTGAATCCCATCACGTGCATCAAGTAATTCGATTTCTAGTCTCAATTATCATGTAAGCTCTCAGTCAAATTAGAATAATAGCAAAAATTTGATGAATTTCAGAGAAACTAAACATTCACAGATATTATATTAGATCAGGTAATTCAAATTTCAAAGGCTCGCACAAGAGAATACTTGAGAATTGTACCTCCACATGAAAAAAAAATAACCTTTCTTTCAGCATCCAGTGGTATTTTTTTTTGAAGAATTGAGGAATGAGAACGTCGAAAAATAATGTTTAATTGTCAATTATAATGTGCATTCAAATGACTCGAAACGAAGGCTCCGGCTACAGGCCGTTAAACATAATAATTTGACAAATTTGGTAGGGAAACTAAGTTGAAAAATAAACTCAAAATGATAACAGAAAAATGGGAAAAAATTATAAATGATACCGAAATTAATGATAGCAAGAAGTAGGTACCAAAATTAGTCAAATTATTCAAATATCAAAAATTGTTACGTAATAAATAGAAATAAATTGAATAAGAAAAGGGAATACAATGAAATTTAAAACAGCATAATTCATTTTTTTTTTATTAAAAATGCAGATTGAAAGACGAATAGTCAGGAATGTGATTTTTATAAAACCGTAAATTTTGGATGGTCATTGTACAAAATACTGCATCTTTCAAACCTACCGCTGAGGGTAAATTTTTTTTTGTTTGGATAGCTATTGAAATCGTATTGCCTTTCACTACTTTCGGCCCAGAACAAGCTTGTAAATTATTGTTTTATTCGGCAGTAAAGGCTATGACATTTATTGCCAAAGGGTCAAGAGCATTCGTACGGAATTTTGATTAAATGAAGTATAATAAACAAATGAATAATTATATTTAACGTTGAGACATTTTATTAAGTTTTTGGTTTGATAATTAGAGCAAAACCTATTATACTTCCTGTGTTTTTGTTGTTTGTTTATATCTTCAATAATAGTTAAAGTCGTCAAAATATTGTTCTATGAGAGACGTGTCAGAAGTTATTTGTTCAAGATCTAGTTTTATAGAAATATTCGAATATTCAATTGTATAAAAGTCAAGAAAGAAAAAAAAACAACCAGAGGTGTGAGGAAAATGCAATATGATTCAGAAATAAGACAAAAATGGAAATTAAAGACTCCCACGAATGATGGCTGTAGTTTTCGAAAATTTCGTGTCACAAAATAACGAAAACCGTTTATGAACGGAGAATTTAATATTTTAAAAGGTCAATTGTTTATAAATAAAAAGCAGATGGCGTCAATTGTTGATATTTTTGAACAAAGAAAAGCATTAGTCAAATTATATAGATTTTCACATAATTTAAATGATGTATAGATGAATTATGATTTAGGTTATTTTGGTACTATATGCTCTGATAGGAATGGCTCACATAAAAGGACGAACCGGGTTTTTAAGTATTTTTCTTGTGTTACGAATTTAATAACTCAAATAAAGTCCACTCATATTTACGATAATGGATATTTTCCAGGTAAAACTCACCTAAAATGAAATGTAGCACAAATATTTTAATTTTTGTATCACCTCAAGTCACTACTGATAATACCTATTGAAGTAACTTTTGAGATCGCTCATCTAAGGCAATTTAACCGTAGTTTATTTTCACAACGCAGTAATGACAGATTAACCATTTCTATGGTAGTAACATACGAATAAAATCGTTGTTTTTTTCGTTTGTATTATTATTGTCAAATATCATTCAGGAAACTTGTGGTTTATAAGTTTTATTTCACATGTCTAGTGATTTGTTCTCTTGTTATTTTGCACCTATCGATGTTGGTTCTATTCCTAGGACTTCAGATTCCACTGTTTTGCTTCATTTCATAGAGTATCGTCAATACAAATTTTTAAGAATTATCTAAATGGTGCATTTCCTTCTCGTTTTCTATTGATATTGCCGTGTTCAAGTCAAGTGTGTTTTCTGCATGAAAGTTTCAGTTATTATATTATTGTCATCATTTCATCCACAAGTGACTATATTTTTCCATAAAGGGAATTGATTCTAAATTAACAGTAAGGTGAAAAGTGATATATTTGTAGCTGGTGAATGAGAAAAGTAGAACACTAGTTCGAAGAAATCCAAGAGTTTAATTTTTGAAGATGAACACAGAAATAACATATTTGAATATTATGAGATATAAAATGTGAGACCATCAGAGTTGCACTACCTGAATCCTCATTCAATATCATTTTGTAAAAAAAAAATCGCAACGATTAACAAAATTTCATAAAAAAAAAAATTGATGCCACCTGCAATGGGGTAAATAACTTATCCCAAGTAATGATAAATGAAAAAAAAAAGTAAGAACATTCCTGATGTTAACTGTGTCAGTATAGATATCATTATTTCTAAAAGATATTAATTATTACTTTTAGATTATTTTCAGTATTATTTCTCTTCAAAGAAAATGTATCCAACTGAACTACAGAGTGCTATGATATTTTGTCAAAATAAATAATCAAAGTTCCACGGATACACCTATTCAATAATATGTCTACAAGTTATAGCGGGCGATGATGCTCTATAAAATCTATGAAAATTAAAGCCTAAACCAACAGAAAAAAAAAACAAAAAAAAAGGAAAATTATAAATTCAAGTAAATGTCAGATACAAAATCTAAGTGGTTCACCAACACTTTATTCAGTTCGAAGCAAGTGTAACTATTTCGAATCATAAACCTTTATGGTTTGCAGATAATAAAATGATAAATATTTTTGGAAAGTTTTATAGATATTCCATTTACACACCATGGTTTTTTTCGAGCCATTATCAATCAATAATTTGAAGGTGATGTAATTAACAAATTCAATTAGAAAATATATTCAAGCTAAATTTATGGTAAAGAACTGAAACTGCTAAAATAGTCAAAATTTATGTACCTTGTTTTTGTGATTGGTGTTAAAATTAGTTCAGGTACCAACTAGAAAAGGTTTCAGTCAGATAACTGAGAAAGGCAATAGAGTCCATAGTCGCCACCGCCGACGGCATGTGAATAAGTATCTGATGGAAACCATAATTTTTATTGATGTGTGGTTGATATTATTTCTTAGGAATATTATCGAATTAAATATTGACTAATTTTTGTTGAAATGATATGAGTATCCTGAAAATTGAAAAAAAAAGCATTTGAGATATCTTCGTATCTTGTGGGACTTACCTACTTTTATAATGGTCTAAACGAAATTGTAATGAAAATTAATGATGAAATCGAAAATTACAGTACATTTATATTCGTATAGGATTTAAAATAACACATGTGTTACATGAAAAATTAAATAAGTAGTAAGCAGAAATGATTCATTGTATTCCCAGCAAAAAAAAAATATTGAAAGTAGCCGATTTTCTAGTAATTGAAAGGTAATCGTTTTGAAAAAAAATAATAATAAGAATGATCAAACTTTCGAGAAATTCAAAAGGTATTAGAATAAATCTTGGTATAGTTGATAGTATTCAGGGACGAAAAGCAATGGAATTTACGAGAAATTGAGGAAAATTTCTGCATACACACGGATGGTATATAGTTTAGAGAAGAGGATCAGGTAACATTTGGATTTACATATGGTATTTATTACAGGTGAAATTATTTAAATTTTTGTTTCGCATACTACATTACAATGATATTGACACCATTACAGGACCGTATTTCAGAATTTTTCTGCCAGAGTAACTTTTGGTTTCATTTGCACAAAGTTTTTTTTTGTTTTATTCAACCAAAATTTTATTGAATTTATGATATAATTAGGATAAGAATTTTATCGTCATACCATTGATATATTGTTTCTGAAAAGTAGGTTGAACTGGGAACGTTTCGGATTTTATCAAGAAACTTGCAACCAAGAATGTTATTCCTAGGGAAGGAAGTATAAATAAATAAAGTTCCAAACGGGGTATAAAAGTAAAGTAAATGGAGATAAAAGAAAAAAAATGATTAAAAAAAAAAAAAAACCAGCCGATAATTTAGCCGGAAGATTTGATCCGGAACATTGTACATAGGAAAACCAATACAGCTTTCTCTTCGTAGTAAAGGACAGAGGGACAAATGCATGTCATTCGACCAAGGCTTTAGCTAGGAAGGGAGCGGGGGAAACCGATCATAGGCACCAGCAGGGCTATGATCATATTCCGGCAGCGAAGGATATTTCCGCGCCGAGGTGATACCGACCCCGTAATAGAAAATAAGTTGTATATAGATACCGATAGAGTAAATCGAAGAGCAAGTAATGCTATAAAATTGGTCGAGGAAAAATAAAAAGTGTACCCTTTAGCACTTCGCGTCGTTTCCCCAATGCCACAGAGAAACCAGGACGGTTTCCTATGGCATCTTGAGCCGTTTGACAAAGGATCCTGTTTTTCCCGAATCCCAAGCCGAACTGAGCTGTAAGCCAGGAAAGTGAAAATCGGAAAATTTTATAATTTTGATAGGGACTTTCCCAACCTCAAATTCTAGAAGGTGGATGTACCAGTTTCATGTTCGCGATTTGGGTGTCTCAGGGGAAGTCGACCCCCTGGAACGGTCAGGTCAGCTAATTACTTGGTTCGAATCCCAATAGAATTTCGAGGAATGTAAATGTTGTTTAAATTCGAGTATTGTGAGAGAGAAAATTGTTTAACTTTCCTGGAATAGGCTCAGTAGAAGAAGAAAAAGTTTTGGTGGTTTTGAGGAAGAATAAAAAAGAAACCAGTTGGTAAGAATTCAAGAGAAAGAATTCGAGACCATAGGCTGAGGAGAAGAAAAAGTTGTAGTCATTTTGAAGAAAAAATAAAGAAGATACCAGTTGGAAATAATTCTAGAGAGAGAATTCGAGACCATAGGCTGAGGAGAAGAAAAAGTTCTGGTGGTTTTGAACAAGAATAAAAAAGAAACCAGTTGGTAAGAATTCAAGAGAAAGAATTCGAGACCATAGGCTGAGGAGAAGAAAAAGTTGTAGTCATTTTGAAGAAAAAATAAAGAAGAAACCAGTTGGTAAGAATTCGAGAGAGAGAGAATTCGAGACCATAGGCGAAAAAAAATTTTTTTTTGTGATTTTGAAGAAGCATAAGGAAGAAAACAGTTGTGAAAATTTGAGAAAATAGGCTGAAGCGAAGAAAAAGTTCAGTTACGAGGAATAATAAATCGTAAAACTCTCAGTTAAGAGTCTGCAGAGAAGAAAAAAAAAATTAAAGATAATAAATATAATGTAGAAAAATGTGTATTGGTTAGCCGAATTAATTGAGAGTGAAATTTTGTATGTGAAAAAATAAGTGTTGAAATGAAAACAGATTGACAAATGGTGGCGAAGGATGGTGAATAATTGACACCAAATATGAAAATTGGTGAAACACGCGGGAATGGAAAGAGGATAATGATGTGAACAGGAAGAAACCTGACAATAAAAATAATGAAATCGTCATAAAATTGGCAAAGAAAACTCCATAAGCGATTATGAAAATTGGTAAAAAGTGATATACTGAGCGATTTTTATTCATTTATTTTTAAAGTCTAATAATATTTTAACTGAATTACTTAATTATTTTTCTCATAACGATTTAATAATTGGAAAGTTTCCACATTTAAAAATAAGCACGTATTCAACTATTTGACGAATGAATCGGGTAAGAGTATATTGAATGAAAAAATAACCTGTGAGATGAGAAAGGAACGAGAAATTGAGAGAAAATGAGAATCTAACAGAGGAATGAACTAACAAGTGTGGGAGATAATAGTTGAATTCGTAAATCGAATTTCATTGTTCAGACTTCAGGAATTAATTAGCTACTAATCTTTTGAAGTCTGAGAACATATCTAAGTAAGTATTAAGTTCAGTCGTTTCGAGTATATCACCGAGAAAATATAGACTGAAAATTTTCAATATTGTGAGAGGGACACATTGTAATAGAGGGAATGAAAAGATGTCACATAGTTATCTACATACCAGCGAGAAGTGCACGAATGTCAGATTCCTGAAACTTTAGAAAGAAAGAACAGAATTGGATTAGTCAGACCATATTTTGTCAATTTGTATAAAAGCCTAACGGTAGCCAATATGCACGATTATATCAAGAGATCTAGTAAAGAAAGCCCGAAATTTACAACGGTATATTGCGGAAAAGGACTAATCAGTGAAGGAAATCGGTTACTTCTAGACTAAACGAAAATAGAAATAATGCTAAAAAGTAAAGAAAAAAAAATGTAAAACGTAAATTCAAACACGAAGTGACATGCAGTCAGTACCGTTCAGTTAGAAGAAGCGTAACCCAAGACAGTAAGATCGGAAAGTCGCGGACAAAAGAAAACTACAGTATAATAGAAAACGTAACGGTGGAAATTAAATCAAACGGTAACGGAGCCAGAAGGGGATAAAGAGTATGGTAGCAAAGAGGGATGCAGCAGTTCCACGGAAATGAAGAACTTCGGACACGGCTGGGCAGGACCACTTCAATATCATCAGGGACCAAGAATAACCGATGGAGGAGGAATTCATAATCAGGTAACGGAGACTGGAATATGAGACTTCCAGTTTCCGAATTTCGTACTAACCACCAACAGAAATTATTGGATTCTAATTTAATTTGTATTTACAGGTATTATGGCAGCGGGACCCTGTTCTAATGGCCAGGACCCCAACGTAGATGAACCGAATCTGCTCTGAGGAAGACCAAGGATACCAAAGAAGAACCAGGACGCCACCTCCTAGGACCACAGCTGAGACTACCACAAGACGTTCAGGACCAAGGATTCTAGACGAAGGACCATGGACCCAAGACGTAAAACCGAAGATACCAGACGAAGGACCGGAGATTCCAGACGAAGGACCGGAGATTCCAGACGAAGGACCAAGGACTCTAGACGAAGGAACCGAGACGACGATCCAAGGACCCCAGGACCCAAGATGCAGTTTCGTAGATTATTTCCAGCCGAGAGACATCGAGGATTTCTACCACCAACTTCGGAGAGATGAGCAGTCAGCGATGGGAGAGCAGGTTGCAGCATGTCAGGAGATCAAGGGAACATCACCATCCAGTTTCCACCACACTACCATTCCGAGAAGAAGATCCTGGTGCCAAGCGAGGACCATGGGGCAGAGTTGTGTGTCTAGTACATGGAGCGTGTGAGATATCGGTTGCAAGAGATCGCCAGTCCGAGGATAACATCTTCCTTTGGACACTTGGGAAGGAGTAACCAGTTCTCAGGTGAACAGATTCCATTTATTGTTCACGACGATGGATCGGAGCTTACCTGATAGCTCTGTGAACCAAGGAACCGGAAACCAGGAAGGATTCAGAAGCCAATGGAATTGGAGTAGACAGTATCAACATCTACGGAGCTACATCGACGAGTGCGTGAGTGAACAGACTTATGACTTTAGTGTTACGACCATGGGCGTGCGGAAACCCATTACGCGCGGGATACGAACTGCATAAACACAGACTGTAGAATTGTAAGTTTGAAAAATGTGAGGAGGATCTGAAGTAACAATTTATTTCGAGAAAAAAAAAATTGTCACTATTCTTAGGGGGGAGGATTGTAACAGGACGTATTTTATGACCGAACATAAGAATTTACCCAACCCCTAGTTTATCCTCTCAGGTCAAGAAACCGTTGAACACTTGTGTAGAAATAACGTTATCCTAACAAAGATTCTCAGAAATACATTGGTTACGAAGGAACATCTTTAAAACGAGTGTATCATATTACTTTTAAGAGACTTGTAATAATATTTCCAAATGAGACATTTCAGAGTACCAGGAAACCTTTCAATATCCCAATAGTTTGCATATGTTATTTTTGTTGAGAGGCACAGATCATGATACCCAGATAGGCCACCCAGAAAGCACTTTGCAGAGAGGGTAGATGATCGAACTATGAAATTGGAAACAATTTCGAAAGGTAGTCTTTCGTTTCATTCGTTCAGGTCAACATGTGGTTGCGCATTTTTATTAGTTTACTCAAGTTATTGTAATTGTCATATTTCAACTCTGTTCAACACAATATTCAATCTGGGTACTATCGTTAATTTTCATTCTTTGAATATATATAAAGTCGATCTTTTCCACTTGTCTCTAAAAAGTTGATTCTTCTAATCAACTCTTAGTATTTGTTGTATTTGAATTATTTCGAGTCTTTTGCATTTTATCTTGTTAAATTATTAGTAAATTGTCTGGCCTCATTCACGTTAGATTATTAGTTAAAATCAGAAGTTGCCTATTCAAATAATTTGAGAAATGTCCCAAACATCTTTTGTTGTTATTCCTTATTGTTTTGTTTAATAGATATAAGTGTTTTGAATTATGGTTTTTATTCTCAAAAGTTATCCAGTTTACAAAAATCCTTTTGATTTTAGAGAAAATTATTTTACTTAGAGTTGAACAGAGTAAGTAAATTTGAGTGCTAAAGTGAGTTTCGCAACGAGTTCTCAATCCAGATCGAGTAGAGATAGTCGAGATCATCTGATGAAAAAGTAAGGTGAGTTAAAAATCTTGAATGCTGTGAGGTATGATTCCTAGTTCCTAGAAAAATAGAGTCCAACGTTCCCAATTATTATTATGTTTTAACGACTCCGCTCGGTCGAATCAGTTGTGATAATGCTCTATTTAATTATAAAGACAGCATTTGTTACAATAGACACATTCTCTATATAACATTTTTATTCATTACGGTTATCTAAATTCATTTTTTAATTTGCATGCAAACTGATGACAGATCAAATAAAAAGTATCAGTTGTTGTCACACGATAAAAACAAAATACCACGAATATTCCCGAGGCAATAATCTAAGTAGAAAATTCCCAAAATAATAATGTTGTGATTGGTTTGAAAGTACATCATAGCTTTAAATTGATGGTTTTTATTGGTTGCAAGATATGTCGAAAAATAATCGATAGTATTGTAAGCACGAGTAGTATTTATATAGATAATTTCAAGAACCAACAAAGTAAAAAAGGTTCCATTGACATGAAGTCTGTCAGACTGACATTCATATTAGTAGCTGAATATATTGTGCCTAGTTGTTTGGATACGTGGTTGCCATGCCAAAGTGGTATTACCGGCTCAAAAGCTAGGAACTGCGTATTATCGAGGCATACGTCCCTTATTGGTCCTAATATTGCAGGAAAGGAGGGTTTCATACTGCGAGTGAAATTATCAATGAAATTTCATACAAAAATATCGGGAGGTGTTGAATGGTTGCTATTTATTTTAGATCCATTTGTAAAAATTTGTGAGGTTGTTAAAAAAGTTCCGAATTCAATTAATGAAAAAAATAGGGAGGGTAATGACAATAAGGGCGGGTTGTACAATACAAGCACACCAACAGTTCAACTAAACTGAGTTCAGTTGCTAAGGTACTAGACATTTCATTGGCTAATCCCTAGCAACAGAAGCGAGTTTAATTAAACTCATGGTGAACTTGCTTTGCACAACTCGCCCTAAATGAGTAAATCCTGCTATCGTATTTCTTAAATTAGAAGAAGTGTGCATTTTCATTCATGCGGTAAGGCCGCTATAAAGGTCTATAAAAAACATAGACATTGGGACATATAGTAAGTTCACTGCCTATATGAAGAGTGAATCGAGAGAATACAATGCGAAGAAAGCTGCAATATTGGAAAGAACACACGTGGAAGAATTTTTGACGCGAGCTTGCGATAAAGAATATTTGATGATCAAGGTGATAATATCTCGTAACCTTTTAGACAGTTTAGATAATAAACGTTGAAATATTTAGGTTGCACTAATAATGGAAGTGTCTGCTTCACAACCTGTTGGAATCAACACTTGTCGAAAGTTCCTTCAAGAATTACTTAATTTGTTTGATCTGGCAAACGCAGATGCTTATAGCGGCCATTGTATGAGGCCCACTTCAACAACCTTATTGGCTTGGTGGGTGGAGAAGCTCAGTTATTGCACGAAGTTATATCGAGTATTCTATATCTAATAAGCATTATAAAGCAAGAAAAATCCAAGGTTCTCCTAGTACTAATCGTTCCATTGATATAGCATATATGATAAAGCAAAGAAATGTCTTTTAATATAAATATTAATAATAAATAAGTAAATTGAGATTGATTCAAGATTGTATTTTTCACAATTCCATTAGTGGGATGAAGTAATTCCACTAATGGATGAAGCTGAATTTTATACGGTTCATAAGTGTGGCAAAAACTTCGATTATAAGATAATTGTAGATGAAAGAAATTGACGTGTTGTTCAACAACTAGGACCACAACTATAGAACTAGAAAGTAGAGAGGTAAAATAAGCGGTGTAAGGCTCGTTCATACCCTTGAGAATATTCGCAATTTTTTAGCGATTTTCTAATTGGAAAAACACCGCCGGGTGAACATTCATCCTCATATGGCAAAAAATTGCGGTAAATGATCGAAACAAATTGAACGATTTCTGTGAGTGATACTTTTGAATAACATTCTCGTTCTATAATATGAATCCCCAATGGAAACTGGATAATTAAAAAATCATCTATCTGAATGAACATGACAATTTTAACTTTTGGATTTTTTTCGGGCCTGTCATTTAGTGACTAGTCATTAATGACTTTTACCTGAACCCTTTTTACGTGCGATAATGTGGGTAAACTGCGTTAAAAACTAATTTAAAAACCAGTGAATAGACCAAATGCAGTTGGTCATTTAGTAGGTTGCATCCGCAATGTTTGTGTTTATTAATTTCTAAGGATTCTAAATAATTGAGTTTTCAACCTTTGCTTGCAAAGTGCAGAATCGTTTAGATTCGAAACCTTGTGGTTACATTTCAAGGAATGGTTTGAAAACGTCGAATATTTTTTTCTCAGTCTGAAGGACTTTTCATGTTCAGCGAATATTAGGTACGTAAGACCTAGTATCTGTTATGAAATATTTATATTAATTTAATATAAATACATAGAGTTTATCTAAAAAATGTATGAAATGCACTTAAAATAGTTACAACAAAGTTATCAATGTACCAATGTAACAAGAAGCTAGCATTGGAAACAGACGTTTCTACATAACAGTGAAGTAAATTTTATGTAACAAAGTTACATAACATAAACACTATTCGTTATTTAACATATTTTTCAATTTAAATAATTGTGCTCACTAGAAAATTATGGAATTTCACTAGATTTAAACTAACAGTGTACTCTTCTTGTCAGTACTATCTCTCTTTCACGCGTGCTCTCTCACTCTCGCTCTTTCTATCAATCCAATACCGGCTTCGTAAAGTTTCTTTGATTGCTATTGAGAAACATTGATATGTAAATTAAACTACAATGAACAATTTCATGACCGTATTAATCACTTTGATAGAAAAAAGATCGAAGATTAGCACCTGCCTATAAATGGTAAAACTTTTAATCCCATTATTTTGTTACTTCTCGAACTATTTCGAATGCTTCCCTTAATAACGAGTCATCTATTAATTTTGAAAGTTTGATGATCCAATAACTTTTTTTTTTCGGAAGTTGGTTGGAATTAGAATCTACACGAATCATATGGGAATAGTATATTTCATTACGAGTTCAGAAAATAGGCTTTTTCCGTGCGTGCGCGACATGTTCCCTGTGAGGCGAAGCCGAACAATTACAAAAAAAGCATTTATGGACGAGTAATGAACGATATTTTTCATTATATCTACCTGAAAACCACAGATTGTTAAGAAACATTTATTTTTAATGATGAAGGAACAGAAACATGTATTATTAATTGAAATATTTATGGTGCAAAAATGTCCAGAAATTGCCACAAAACAAGCGTTATTTACCCTGTTGGTAAGGAAATATTAAAACAATTTGCGATTTCTAGAGAACTGTCAACAAAATATTATTAAATTTTCACATGTAAATAGACAGCTATAATGACACCAGCGCACGGAAATGTTTTCCGTGAGGGCGCACGGAAAAAACTATTTTTCAGTATGCTAAATAGGCATGTAAATATAGTGTTTTCAAATAGGTATAATGAAAATAAGTTTATTATTTATTAGAGTTCTCGAAAAAGAATTGGGTGATCGATTGCGCATATCGATTTTGCGGTAAATAAGGCGGTAAATTGGAAAAAAACTTTGAAGTGGTCAAAAGTGGGGTGAGATGGCAAGATATCGAAATAAGTTTTATGAAAAAGTTAATTAGAAGTTTAATCTTTCTTATACTCAGCAAGCAAGTAATAAATCGAAAAAATGTAAAATTGCTTTTTTGAATAATTTCGGATCATTTTACATTGAATTTCTATGAAAATGATTTCTCATTTTCTACATACCAGAACTAAACTGAAGGGATTTTTTCCAGGACCCTCGCCTGTTAAATTGGTTCGTATATTTATATATATATATATATATATATATATATATATATATATATATATATATATATATATATATATATTTCGTCGACCTCTGCAAAAAATGACATTTTCCATACTAATTTCCGGACGAAAAATCGACTATTTTTGAAGGCAAGTACTTTTCGTCCGCAAACACTTTTCGTCCGCAAACTCTTTTCGTCCGCTGTGGTCACTATGATACGGCACGGTACGAGAGCGGCGATTGAGTCATTTTCGTAAATCCACGTTTTAATTAATACATAGGCGCCTGTGACAATAACTGTCATTTGCTGTTGTCAAATTAATTATTTACGAAATCCGCTAGATTTTACGTGTGAATTTAGACCGTGGTGTGAATATTAGTGTTCATAATAATCAAGAATTGATCGAGTCTGCAGTAGAGTTGGACGTAGCTGAGGCCAGCAAACATGCGAGTACTTACTTTCATAAAGGTATGTAGAGGTCGACGAAAAAATGTTATATGCACCTCGGCGAAAAACTGTCTACTGTCTCGCCTGCTTGCTATCCTCGGCTGCGCCTCGGCTATCAATTTGCAGGCTCGACTATAATAGACAGTTTTTCGTCCTTGGTACATAAATAACTATTATATCAGAATTCGACAACTATTGCAATGATATAGCAATCTGAACATATCGTGTTCTAGTACTAGAAGTGGAGTGAGAGTGTCAAGAGGAGGGTATTGAACTAAAAGACTGGAAGATGGTGACAGATTTCAGGTGACGATTTTCTCGTTTATGCCTCTGAGACCAGTGAAAGATATGAAAATTCTGACAAGAATAATGAAAAATTTGAGCGGTCGTCGCGTGGATTTCATATAAAAAATTCGATTTTCATTAAAAAATATAATATGTGTTTTGGAACGATTTTATCGCCGCTGCCATGATCAACTTTCAGTAACATTTTCAACACGTTTCCCACCTCTCAGGTGAAAATCCAAAATATACAAATTATAGATTTCGATATCTACTACCAGATGCCGTATACAGAAATTGAATAAGATGCAAGAGGTGCCCTCAAAATATTTATAACGCGATTGTGCAAAAACTACTCTTTGGACAGAAAACATCTTTTGCTCAGTTGAACCACATGTTATTATCTATCGGTTTCCGCAATACTATTTGTCCAGCTCCAGATTTATAAAAATTATAAATTTTTGTAAAATGGTCTCTTTTTCGAGGAAAATGCATTGGAAAATGCACCGATCCGGTCGTATGAAATTCCTTTTTATAGGTTTTATAAATTTGTATACTAAAGTTCTAATGTCTGTTAAACGATTCCTTTGAGAGATTTTCAAAAAACCAAAAAATGTGTAATTTTTTCACCACAAAGAAATTTTGCTGGGGCGATCCTGGGTTTTCATTATATATAGTATAGGCCATTTGCGTTTTTTATTTTGTGGCGGAAAAACCTCTATACGAGGATGTATTGATATCTAGTTAGCCTAGACCAGTTCCCTGCATAAACAAAATATTGCGTTACCATAGCAACGAACAATAACTTATTAGAAGTGTCAGTGTAAAGTTTGACGTCAAAAAAGTAAACCAGAGATACGCAATAAATTAAAAGAAAAAATACGTGTGTCCACCGAAATTGTGAAAATCGAAAAATTGGAGTATCGAGCCATCATCAAGTACCTGTATTTAAAAGGGTTAAGGGGTAAGCAGATTTACGAAGATATGCTCATTACCCTTGGTGATCAAAATGTCCTTCGTATGCGACCGTGAAAAATTGGACTGCAAGCTTCAAAAGAGATAAATTTTCCATTGAAGATGATGACCGATCGGGAAGGCCAGTTTCTGTGTCAGTCCCCGAAAATATCGATGCAGTTCATGACATGATTTTAACCGTCCAATTGGGCTAAAACGGATATCTGAAGCACTGAATATTTCATACGAACGCGTTCATCATATAGTTCACGTCAATTTGGACATGAGAATAATTGCTGCAAAATGGATCCCCAAATGTTTGAATGTTGACCAAAAGCGTGCAAGGGTAGTAGCATCGCGTTCGATCTGTGCTCGATTTGAAAACGATGTAGACTTCTTAAACCGAATTGTTACTATGGATGAGACTTTCTACGATCCAGAAACAAAGCAACAATCGATCGAATAGAGACACTCCGGTTCTCCAAGACCTAAGAAGTTTCGTATTCAAAAATTAAAGAGAAAAGACGCAGAAAGCTATCCAAAGGTGTTTTGTTTTTGCAGGACAACGCCCCTGCACACATATCTCAAGTTTGAATTACTAGAACACCCTCCTTATTCACCAGATTTGGCTCCGTCCGACTATCATCTCTCTCCTCAACTGAAAAAAAGTTCAAAAGGTCGTAAATTTTCTTCCAGCGAGGAGGTAATAAAAGCTGTGGTCTGGTTTGCAGAGCAAGAAGAAACATTTTTTTTGAAAGGTCTAGAGACGTTGCAGGTTCGCTGTAATAAATGTATCCAATCAAGAGGAGAATATGTTGAGTAATAAAATATTTTGACATTAAAATTTTGTTTGGTTCTACAGTAGGCTAAGAATTTTTCAATATATCCTCGTATATCCTTGAATGTTTGACAAGAAAGGTAATATTGTGTTGATCAATTGAGACACGTAAATATTCCATTACTTCAGTTTTCTGTAGTAGGTATGAAACAATATTCTAATTATAAACTTTTTCCCATTTATTACATGCTTTATGGCGGCTACTATATATAAAGCCGAAGAAAAAAGTATCTCAACTAACTTCGGACAAAAAAATATTTGAACGGATATTAGCAGAAAAAAATTTATATTTCGAAAACTTACCTTGTTATACTCAGGATACAAATTTTCTGGCAACTGTTTATTCAAATCAGGAGATTTGTTCCTAAACACGTGAATGACGGGCACATTCCTCGCCCTAGCTGCAATAACAGCATCAGCCGCGCTAAGTCCAGCACCGACCACCAGAACAGGATCTACGTCTTCAGGCCTCTTGCCCGGCACGTACGAATTCAAGTGATTCTCTAGACTCCTCAAATCGTACATTAGCCAACTAGGGTCCTTCCTACCCTTCGAGATTTCCAGCCTGTTGGGCAGGTCATTCCCACCATTCGCTAACACTAGATATTTACAACTATAACAAATTTTCTCGCCAGTCTTGCCATCAACAGCGTTAACAATCCAGTTCGCGTTAGAATCACAGTAAGGAAAATTATAAGATAAAGGCACTGAGTTGTAGTCTAGGCTGCAGGAATTCCTTAGCGAATAAATATTAATGCTATCGTTGAAAGATTTACCATTGTACCTATCACATATATTACTAGAATCACAGCAAAAACTAATAGAACGCTTCCTTTCTTGCTTTCTATTTATAGGAAAAGGGTTTTGATCGACGATCTTCATCGCGTTCTCGTCTATTTGTTCCTTGGAACGTTTACACCGAAACTTTCGCCTGCCCCTCAACATCAAACAGTTGATAGCGTTCGACAGGAAGCAGGCCCTGTATTCCTCTCGGTTTTCTTCGCTTTCCGGTTCGATACACGCTTCTACGCTCTCTTTTATCTCCTTGTTTATCTTTTTCACCCAGTTGTTCCTTCTCGCCCTCGTCTTTTCCAAGCATACATACGGGCATTTGTTCTCTGAGTCTAGCGGATCCACGAACATAACTTGAACGTTGTTTCTGAAATGCTTGCTCAGCTCCATCTTTTGCGTGTATTTGACGTAGTAGTTGGCAACGTCGCTAGCGTAAGCCCTTTTTTCTCTCGAGTCGTTAGAGTGGAATGGTAGGCCTGGCAGTGACATCCAGCTGCCCAGCGAGAGGGTGAGGATTTGAGGGTCCATCCGGTGCCAAGAACCCCCGGGAGGTCCTTTGCCCAACACTATGTGGTCGATCTGAAATGTAGAAGTATTATTTGGGAGTACTTCAATGCTTAATTTCAATAATAGTATTAACAAGTGAGGACTCGGTAGTTGAAGGGACTAGAAGTTGTAGGGGTTTGAATACTACGATTCGACTTTCGCGCGTAACGCCGCGATTCGCGCGAATATTTCGCGAAAAGCTCAAAAGTTGAAGGGGGAGGGAGGGGGAGAGAATGGCGGAAATGGTTAGTAAAGCATCAAAAATCAGCGCCCGGTAAACTATGGGAGAAGGGGAAGAGAAATGGGGGATAAATAATATAAAATCCAGTCGCGTAGCGCCAAAAAAATTTTGGGGAAGGAGGTAGAATAACCTAAAATTCAGGCACGAAGTGCCCGGATCATATTTGTTAAGGGGGTGAGATGGGAAGGGAGAAAATAATAAAAAATACAGACGAAAAGCGCCCGGTAAATTTTGGGGAGGGAAGGGGAGGTGGAAAATTATCCTGAAATTTAGGCGCAAAGCTCCCGGAATATTTTTGGGACGTGGGGGGAGGAGGGAAATAAGGGAGGAGGGAAATAGGGAAGGAGGGAAATAGGGAAGGAGAGAAATAATAAAAAATTCGGACGATCTGTGCCCGGAAAATTTTGGGGACGATGGAGTAGGGGGAAATAACTCAAAATTCGGGCAAGAAGCACTCGTATAATTTAGGGGAGTAGGGTACAATTTAAGAGAGGGGGCAAATAATCAAAATTCGGGCGCGAAGCGCACAGGGAATTATGGGGAGGAGTGGAGAAGGGGATGCAGGATTGGTGGAAATTCGGGCGGAACCCGGCCGGAAAAGTTTAAGGAAGGGTAAGGGGGAAATGATGAAAAATCCAGGCGCAAAGCGCCCGGAACGAAAATAAAAAAAATGAGTTTTTGTACCATAAATTGATAATTTTATCAGGTTAAGTGACTGTTTCTTCATTTATTTCTGAAGTAATAGAGAAACTTCAAGGACTATAAAACTGTTTATATAATTTTTTTTGATATCTGGTTTTGTTTCCGAGTTTTTGGTGATTATAGAGAAAAAGTACAAGTTTCACACTTTTTTATTTTAAAATTTTTCAACATTTTTCTTCTTTTTAATCAAGTCGGAGAAAAATGGTTTGGAAGTATCGATGTATCTTTTAAAGACGTATACGAAGCAATATTCATTTATTCCATTATTTGCTTCATTTCCCTATTGATTTTACAGGAAAAATTTTAAGACATTTTTGTATATTTTTTGATTAAGGTCAAGAAAGATGTCTATCTGTCACATTTTACAAAATTCAATTTGAATGAATGGTTCTTGGCGTATTTGATTGTTTTAAATCGACATTTTCCGGAAAATCACCGGAAAAACCCTGTTAGCATTTTTCGATCATTCAAACCATACACTTCTGTAGGATTCATCGAAGTATATCTTTAAAATATACGGAATGGATCAAATCAATTCGTGAACATGTATCGAGGGAAGTAGAAACGGAAAAAAAGGAAAAATCTCGTAAAATTTTTCCGGATTTTCTGATGGCAAAAAAACTATCCAATATTGTCCTCAAGCTATTGAAATGATTCTAATTTCAAAGCGATATCTCTCAGAAAATAAAAAGGTAAGGCCATCTGATAAGGAGAAAATGAGAAAGGTTTGTCATTATCATCGAAATACGATTGTTTTACTGCAGTTAAGCTTCATACAAGAAAAAAAAATCATATTTGTAAAGAGATACGAAATTAGGTACTTTAAAAAATATTAATTTATACATTTCTCAAATTTTAACTTGAAACTTGCTATTTGACTATAAAATTAAATTCTAGTAACTTTTTCAAGTAATTTTTTTGATATCTTGCTATCTTACCCTACTTTTTGTCACTTCATAGTTATTTTTTCAATTTGCTGTCATACCAGTGATCACGAGACATGTGTCAAATTGATTTTCAGGTTATCGGACCTGAGTAATCGATCATCCTCATATTTTTTTCCAATACTTCGATAATAAACTTTTCACCCATACCTTACATACTTTTTGGCTGGCACTGTATATCTGACTGTATCAATAGGTACATCTTCTCTATATGATTAGGGTGTTCCAAATTAAGACGGCACCAATGCCACCCGTCATTATTGATGCTACGAATTCGGTTTAATGTGCAAACTAGTGGAATTTTTAATGGCATTTTCGATACTGAAGACAAACAAAATTTGAGAGTCGCGATTTCAATGTATTTCATAAAATGATATTCTTTTAAATGGAACACCCTATATTTTATCATGTATTTCGATTCGTAACTACTTTCTCAACAATAAAGCTCATAATGCCGGGGCGTGGCGCAGTGGTAAAGAGTCGAAAGGTCCGGAGTTCGAGCCCCAGTTGCGGCTGGGATTTTTTAATTTAATTTGACCGATTAAATTATTAAAATCTCGTGGCTGGACTGGGGTGAGTCCTGCACGATTCGCTGTTGCGTTCCAATTAACAGTGCTGCTCCTCAGGTGGCGCATGGAGTTAGTAACAAGGCCTATCCAGAACACGTGGCTAATGACCATAGCAGTCGATGCCGAAACACAAAAGAAAAAAAAAACAAAGCTCATATGACTTTTTCGCCTAAGTTGAAAATAAGACAGTTTTATTAATAGCAAACATTTATAACAATCGAATTAGATAAAGCGCTATAAAATATGAAGTAAATGTTCGGAAACATACCCTTTTAGTTGAACACATATTTGGGCACTTCTATTGACATTACGTGTAACATTCAACACAGTTTGGCCATCCATTCTATTAATTATTGTATGATAGATATACTTGAGAACATTTGACAAACAGTATTTCAATAAAGTTTCAAGAAAGCTTGATGGCTCATAATAATGATATTTTCTTGAATCAAACACTTTTTTTTCCAACCGCACTAATATGACGCTGCAGTATTTTCTGTTCTGCAAAAAAACGACTTCAAAGTTTTCAATATAGTAGACATACGAGGGCTGACAATAAAGTAAGGTCTCCAACGCTGCAACTTCGCCGGATCACGCGCTAGGCGAAATCTGGCAACACCGCCGTGTTCCTTGGTTCCCCCACTACCACTTTGCTGCTGGGTGAGGCTTCCCCGACCGCTCAGTCTTGGCTGAGCAGCCGTCAACGATGGAGGTACCACTCGCGTCAGCGTCCAAGTGCGAATTGCGTTCTGTAATACGTTTTTTGAGTGCGAAAAAGGTGACACCTATTGAAATCCATCGTCAACTAGTTGAAGTTTACGGGGAAAAGTGTATGGACATAAAAAACGTGCGTAAGTGGAGCCGCGAGTTCAATTCCGGGCGCACTAATGTTCACGACGAGGAGAGAAGTGGCCGACCGTCGGTCTCGGATGCGATTGTTCAAGCAGTGGAGGCAGAAATGCTCAAAAACCGCCGTGCGACAATTAGGGACTTGGAAGAGAAGCTTGGAGGAGTGTGTAGCAGCGAAACAATCCGTCATATCCTTGTGAACAAGTTGCAGTACCACAAAGTTTCTGCCCGATGGGTGCCGAAACAGCTGACCGAAGACCACATGAAGCGGCGCGTGGAATGTGCGACCAAAGTTGTGGCCCGTTTTGAAGAGGAAGGCGATGATTTTTTGGAAGGGTTTGTTACGGGGGATGAAACGTGGGCTCATCACTACACACCCGAAACAAAGGAGTCGTCCAAACAATGGCGCCATAGCGATTCTCCGAAACCCAAAAAGTTTAAGGCGACACTGTCAGCCGGCAAGGTGATGGCTACGGTGTTTTGGGATCGCCACGGGGTATTATTGTTGGTGGATTTCATGCCAAGGGGAACCACTATCAATGCAGCAAGGTACTGTGAGACCCTGGAAAAGCTTCGTCGTGCCATAAAAAACAAACGCCCGGGATTGCTGAGCAAAGGAGTGAAATTTCACCACGACAACGCGCGCCCGCACACAGCCAACGTTACCCTTGACCTGCTCAAGACATTTGGCTGGGAAATCATCGATCACCCTCCCTATAGTCCCGACGTGGCCCCCAGTGACTACCACATGTTCCCCGCCCTGAAAAAATATCTCGGAGGGAAGAAGTTTGATAGTGACGCGGAGGTTCAGAAAGAGGTCAACACCTGGCTGCGCGAGGCGGACGGAGAGTGGTATTCTGCCGGCATAGACAAGTTCATCGTGCGGATGCGCAAGGTGTTGGAAAAAAATGGCGATTATGTAGAAAAGTAGCCAAGACCTTGGCCTTTCCAACGGTGTATCGCTTTTTGTAAATAAATGTCATTTTCTATGAAAAAAAAAATTGGAGACCTTACTTTATTGTCAGCCCTCGTATTTTGATTCACAAAATAAATACGGCTAGTGGAATAGCTTTAATATAAAAATGGTTATTTTGTAAATTATTATCAAATAGCTCAGTGGTATCAAGAAAGTAGTAGATAGATAGATAGATATAGGTCTTTATTTCCCAAAACACATAGCAACATAATAACAAGATCAATCTTTTAACTTATTTTATATGCATTAGGAAAACGCCGAGGATCAGATGACCCCTGTACAAGTACCTGGGTCCCTGTTATTATTCCCAAGCGGTGGACGAAAACAAAATGTGAATGTGAACAATAATGAAACATAAAAAAAAATTGAAATATATAAAAAAAGTTGTAGATTATACCAATTATTTTCGAGTAAAAAACACTTGCTCGAAATTGAATAACAAAGAATTAATAAATAAATTACAAATAAAATTTAATTTCTTTCTAATGATTTCTAAATCTATAATCATATTGCTTTACCTCACAGAATCGAGCTCTCATTTAATAATTTTTTCTTTAGGTATTTTTTGAAGAGGTTCATTGATTTGTCTTTAAAATCTTGAGATATACCATTGTATGTAGCGGTAATTTGATATGAAAAAGCCCGTTTGAAAGTTTCAGTCCTGTGAGAAGGTGGTGTAAGTGTTCCTTTGAAACGAATGTTGATATTGTGGACATCATTTCTAAAGGTGATTTTTTTCCATAGATATTGGGGAGATTTGAATTTGATTATCTTGTGATAGAGGCAGGCAGAATGCAAAAATCTCCTTCGTGCCATATTTAACCATTGAATATCGAGTTTGTGTGATATACCTTCTCTTCTTCTAATACCAAAAATTAAGAGTAAGCAAGAATTTTGCATAACTTGCAGTCGTCGTTTATCATCTGCATCAAGGAAGGGACCATACACTGCATCGCAATAATTAAACCTTGAAAGCACTAGAGTACTGACTTGATCACGGGTTCCACGCAGCGCATTAATTTTTTTTATATTTATTTTATATTATTTATATTTTGCTGTTAGTAATAAAATATTGTCATTCGTATAAGTACCAAAATTGGGTGTTTGGACACTCATGAGGTTTTATTCGACAAAACAAAACTTTTTTTATTTAAAGAAATAAATATTTCCACAAACTTTAGGGAAGAAAGGTCATATGAGCTATGTTGCTGAGAATGTAGTTACAAATCGAAATGCATGATAAAATAGAGGGTGTTTTATTTAAAAAAAAAATAATTTTGTGTGCATTTTTTTGTCTACAGCCTCGAGAAGGCCATTAAAAATGCCACTAGTTTTTCTATTTAACGGAATTCGTAACATCGATAATAACAAAGTTGAGAATGGTGCCGACTTAATTTGAACACCCTGTATATCAAATTTTACCTATTTTAAATATCAGAAATATTTCAATTTCAACGTTATAAGACTACTTATGTCACGTGATTCATAAAATATCTATGTGTATAGTAGAACATCTAGACTATAATACGCACCTTATTACCCGTTTTCCTGAACTCGACCAGCGGCTCCATCTCCAGCCCCACGTCGGCGCCGGGGTGAAGCAGCGCGTCCATCAGCAAAGACACCTGGTTCGTCGTCCTGCCTTCCAGTCCGGCGGACAGCGTCTCCAGATCCTGCTGAAGCAAACATTCGCCCACGGCCGGGCTCAACCTCGCCGCCAGCATTTCGTCCGGGTGGGAGGCGGAAACAATGTACGGTATGTTCCCCGACAGCAGGAACGATAAGGCGATGCCGCTGGGGCCATTTCCTGCAGAAGAAACGAAGTTGTTTAGACTGGATTGTGGTTCACCTACAGTCAAGGTGAGCGGCGGCGAGATTTGTGTATTGTTTTGGAATGCTCATTATTCATAAAGATCTGCCAGCAGGAAATAATTTTTGACAGTAAATATAAAAAGTCGAAGATAGGAAATACTTCTTCCTCATTATGCCTATTCAGTCCATTTTTTCATTTCGTCTCCCACAATGTTACTTGAACCCGAATTTTTCTGATTGATTTTATTTACCATAGTACAAACTTCACAGAAAACGAGTCGATATTTCTTCAGATGAATAGAAGTAGAAGTATTTATTTCACTACAATATACAATAGTATTAGTAGAACGTCAAGAACAAAACCAGTTAGTTAAGTACAGTTGAATAAATAGTTTGGTGCATTTTTTTTATTTGCATTTGTTGATAATGGAATTCACATCACTCTTTAACAACTATTGACCTCAAGCAATCGAACCACCAATGGGATATAAAATCATGCATATTGTAGGGTGCACGATTTGAAAAATTGATGAGAGGAAAGTTTGAATTTCGTGAAAATCATATCATTTTTCTGACCACCCTGTATAACTTTCGAAAAAGATGAGTATTTCATATGACAGAATATGCTACCGACTACCAAGAGCCTTGAATGATTTCATAAATTCTTGGTAGTATGAATGTTGGGTTTGTTTTAAAAATGTCTGCATTTAAAGAAAAACTGGTATAACTTGGCAACGCCTAGTCGGATTTTCAAAAATAAAAAACTAATAATTAGCCTAAATGAATGAGAATTCAGATGTGTTGAAATATATGGGGTGTTCCATTTAAAAAAACTGATGTTCGATTTTGTGAGCTTTTCTTGCGCCCCTCGTATAAAAAATAATCATTCCTGAAGTTAGTTCTCATAACGCAATATGATGTGAAATAATAATATTTTGAAAATTCCTATTGGTTCAAGAGATATTTAACTGTCCCACTGGTCTAGGGACACACTGTATAAATCATATTTTATATACTGGTGAAACTGGTAAAACATTCAGAAATCTCACTCTTGATCATCACATAACAAGAAAACTAATTCAACATATTCAAATCATATTCTAAAAAAAATCGCACTTTTCATGAAGAGGTCAAAATTTTACATATAGAATATAAAGGATTGAAGCCGAATGTGATATTTGAATAAAGTTTGTGGCGATCGAATCTTTTTCTGTGTAGTTTGTACAATTATTTGTATGTGTTTATATACACGGTTGTATGATTACAATGACAATAAATTTCATTTCCTAATTGTTCAAATACACGTACTTAGGCTGATAATTAGACGTTTTTCAACTTGCAGTTGGATCAGAAACTTAAATGTTGTATAATGTCACAATCGAGTATGTCCGTTCTATCTAAAATTACCACAACCAGAATAATATTGATTAAGAATCTTTTTAATTGGTCCATGTTCGAAACATTATTAATATCACAGGAGTAGGGGGTTTCTTATTGATATTATTTGTGAGAGGTTGGATGGAAATCAGGGGTGGTAATGGGGGTGGATTATTTCATGAGTAATTGGATAGACCAGGTCATGTCTGTTCAGAATATCGGAATTTCACCTTAGCAAAAATATCACCGTTTTCGAGATAATGGGCATTTTAGGAATTTCTGGAAAATCGCTATCTAACCTTGGATTTTTGAGTGCCATGTATACAAATTGAGACGAATTCAAATATCTTCGCTGCAGAAGATTACTGATGAGTGATGCTTTTAGACGTACAGAACAGTTTTTCAGAAAGTGAAAAAAAATTTCAAGAAATGAGGGTAAAATGACAGATTTGAGTTTCAACAATTTTTTAAAAAAAAGGTTGACATTATTGTATGAAAGAAACATAACCAATTGGAAGTGGACATTAATTTCAAAAGAATTTTGTCCAGAGTCATGTCATGTCTACCATGGTATAAAACAAACTATAATTATTTTTGGAAGAAGTGATTTTTATTGAATTAGGCGGTTTTATTATAGGCTTCCATCAACTTTTATACTTTTGCCCGAAAATTATTTTATTTCGATTTTATCAAGATAAAATGTGGAAACGATTATTAATAATGAAGAATAGACTGCTTGGTAGCATTAAATAGTATGTCAATAAAATTAACTCTTTATGTAATTAAGCCTAATAAAATTATCGAAATGAAATGTCGATTATCCGACATGGCACCGTTTAATACATAACATCCAAATTCCAACGAAGTTTCAGAGACCGACAGATATACAGGGTGTAACCAAATAAGTGCAAAATTTTTTAGGAGATGAATCCTTGTCGAAAATTAAAAACTTGTCTAACTCTTGTGTTGTGTCTGAAGAAGCAATAGTTTCCTTATGAAAAAATAAAATACAGCATTGTGCATGAACGGATCTTCTGTAAATAGAATAGAAAAAATCTAGTAGGTTGCTGTCACATTATGTTTGAACAACTTGTGACTTCTGTTGTAGTTTTTTGAAATTATTCCGCTTGTTTCATTCAGTGGTATTTATTTTTTTGTCATGCCATACATACTTTATACTCCCCGAGAATATGCGCATATGCACTACATTTATGGTAAATGTGGAGGTAGTGCTACTGCTGCAGCAGCGCTTTATGCAGAACGATATCCGATTGCACAATGCCGCTCAGAGAATCGCTGATATGGGGGCTATAACCTATAACGCATTTGAAAAGGTTCTTCTTGAAAAGATGTCGTCTCTGCGTACGAGTGGATGGAAAATAACATTGTTGTTATTCAGTGCGATGTTGAATAATCGTTATTGTGGTTTATGGTGAATGTTGCTTCAAAAAAAACGTTGAATTAATATTTACTTCTTTACATCTCATTGAATGCTTCCAAGCAGTTGATTCGTTATTACTCATAATTATTTAATCATTTCATCTTGATAGGATAAAAATAAAAGACATTACTGACAAAGTCTAATGGAGTTGATTTTAGCTCAGAATATCTTCACACTCTAATATAATAGAAATTCTACTCCTTCCAAAAATAATTATTGTATGTTTTATACCATGGTAGAGTCTGGACAAATTGGGCATTCTTTTGTAATGAATATCCACTTCCACTTGGTTATGTTTTTTTTTAACATTAATGTCAAACTGTTGTTAAAAAAATTGGTGAAACTCAAATCTGGCATTTTACCCCCATTTCTTGAAAAATTGTATCGTTTTCTGAAAAACTGTTTTGTACGTCTGAAAGCCTCACTCATCAGTAATCTTCAGCAGCAAAGATATTTGAATTGATCCCAATTTGTAGACATGGCACTCAAGAATCTAAGATGAGGTAGTAATTTTTCAGAAATTTGAAAAATGCTCATTATCTCGAAAACGGTGAGATTTTTACTAAGGTGAAATTCCGATATTATGAACAGTCATGACCTGGTCTATCGCCAGTTTCAATATTGTACAAGGTTTACCGGACACCCTGTATACTTATAAGTTTCGTATAAAAACGTATGCCATTCAAGGAATTTGCCTAATTTCATAACAGTTTTCATCATCATGCAGCTTCATAATTATCAATACATTTGTTGTACTTGCACAAATTGTCTGCCGATAACATTTCTAATAGGTATCTGATTGGGCAAATTGGTTTTTGGGAGACGTTAATTAATTGTTGAAAAATCAAATTTTTATTACATTACACGTGTATTATGACAGTATCCACTAAAAATGTTTGCCATTTTGACTTTGGTGGACTGTTTTAATCAAAGAATATATTAAACATGGCAGACATTCGTTGATAGTATAACAATCATAAAATACTAACGGTTTCAATTTTCTTCGTATCATTTAGTAGCACTGGTGACGATTGGAAATCAGAGCTATTACATATCTTTCACGTTAACAAAATGCAAAACTTCAAGAAAAATTTCAACTTTTCCTTATTTTCATGATGTTAGCAAAATATTAATGATTTTCCATTTGGCGTAAATAAATTTCATCTAGATAGAAGTTGTAATCAGCAAAAAGTCTGATTGTATGTTGTGGTTTGTGGCTCTGGAATCTTTATTCATATTTTGTTTATATTATCTATCAAGGAAACGAATTTTTATACATAATATATTCTAGAAAAAGTAAAGTACCGGTAAACATTTCATGACAGAGACAGAACAATAATTAATACATAATTTGAACACAAGGACATTATTATCGAAAAGGTAATTTCAAACAGAATGTTTTAAATGGTGTTATTTTGTCAGTTGCAGTGCCCGGAATAAATTTCACAGCACATGGAAATCATTTTCATTAACGGTTTCTCAGTAAATGTTATCTGTCATCTCATTGCTAATGAAATTGAGATTTCTGGCATTTTCTTCTCGTCTAAATTTCTTCTCTAAAAATGTGAAATATTGTCTGCAGGGATGTTGTCTTTCAGGATACCTTTCCCCACACAAACTTTCAGCTTCTGCTAAGATGTCTACTTAAATACATATTATAGTTAAAAACAGAACTTATTCCATTATGCATTGTAACAAATTGGAGACGGACCTGTCGCCTCATTACATAGCTCACCTTTTACCGACGCCGATCTATTCGAACAGCGACCGACCAATTTAGATGCGAGCAAACGAACAGTCGGCGAAGAATCTCAGCTGTCAAGAACTATCTGGATCAAGACAGTCTGATTTGAAGTAGTGTGATATAAATAATTGTAATATAAATCAGTACTTATAGTTTATGTGAAAAATAAATTACTTTAAAAACGTTCAGACTATATTTATTACAGTATTGACAGAACTAGATTGTTTGTTAATGAAGTTTCTTATAACTTTTATTTTACTAACGTTTTACAACGAGCAAAACAAGTGATACATTTTTTGAGGTTGATTTGAATATACCGTTTGATTTGTTTCGAAAAGTTGTATTCTAATTATCGGGTGCTGCGGGTGGTTAATAGTGAAATTTTTATTTTTCCATTGCTTTTTATGTCATTTATGATTATTTTAATTTAATCGAAGCACGCAAGATTAAAAACAAATCTTATACCTAAAAAAATTAAGTCATAAAATGCACTGAAATGCTTTCAGAAACAAGTATTGTTCAGAATCGACTGTTCATCCAGAATATCGAATCACAGCCACCTAAATACGACCAATTGAAATGCTCACTATTTTTCCATTTTCTCCTTATCGCACTGTACGACATAAGAAATGATATGTTAGATCGATAGTATATTTTTAGATATAATCTCTCCTTTCTCCCTTCCATCGGAAAATCACATTAATTGAAACCGAATCTCATTACTATTGTTACCGTCTGTGCTTACAAAAAATATAGGCGCCATTACTTACTTATAAGTCGATAAATAATAAGGTGAAAGATGACTTGCAATCAACGTTGGACATCATGTAAAGATCCTATAATAGTTATTTATAGAATAAAAAGTGCGTAGAATCGATTGATAATAGATAAACATCTACTGAATTTGAATACTGACGATTATGTCAGTCAAAGTCAGCAAGTGGAAAAGAGATGACCCAATCTAAATGTATTCTTTATGGATTTGTCTAACTAATAACTTCGTAAATAATTTTAGTAGATCCTGCCTGAGGTGACCAGTTCCATAATCAAAATTAAAGCCGTATTTCTTAATCCAGTGACCTTGTCATGAAAAGCATAGGCCTAAGTTGCATCAAATGGTGGTAGTAGGTTTCTTTTTTTTTTCTTGTATGGGATGTGACTGAGGTGACAAACTCAAGTTTTCGACCTCGGCAATCCCCCGGATCGCTTTTGAAAATCCCAAAAACTGTTAAATTTTTGCACCTTTTTTGGTTTTGTCCCATTTTGACCATGCATGTTTTTGATAAAGACCCATCAATACATTTTTAAACTAGAATAAATTTTCTAATAAAATATGAAATGAAAATGGATTTGGTAGCTCCGATAGGTACCGAGATACAGCTTTTCAAAGTTTGGCAAATTTTTCATAACGGAAAATTTTAACCTAATTTTCATGTTTAAATCTTCAATATCCTGTATTATATGAGTCAGTGAAGGAAAAATGTATTCATTTTAATATTATGAATGGGAGAGGGGGGAAATTCACAGATATAGGAATGACGATAACCATAATGATTCAGTGGCTGTAATTCCACCTCGTTTTTCTTTGGCCAAGGGAAACTCAAGTTGTTTCAAATATTAACATGTTCACCTCAAAAAGGAAGCTGCAGTGTTTTCTAATCCAGCTGCGACTCGGAATTAGTGTAATTCCGACTTCGCAACTCGGAATTAGCCTAATTCCGACTTAACAACTCGGAATTAGTATAATTCCGACTTTACAACTCGGAATTAGTATAATCCGACTTCATAACTCAGAATTAGCGTAATTCCGACTTTACAATTCGGAATTATTATAATTCCGACTTCACAACTCGGAATTAGTATAATTTCGACTTCACAACTCGAAATTAGTGTAATCATTGCGATTCCATTAGAATTATAGTGAAAGTTTAAACATTGATCCCTAACGTCACGTGCTTTTGTGCATATACTTATTACTTAATATTATTAGAACGTATCTTTCCCGCATGCCACATCGGCAGTAGCGTGCGGGAAAGTATAACTTTCCGCACTTTATTTAGAGAAAATCGTAAGAAACGTACTAGTTTTATGTTTAGTAACTTCTCTACTTAGCAACATGTTTACTATTGATCATTACATTCTGCAAATCTGACCAGTTTTTCTTTTATTAATTGATGCGTTTCCATTAAAAGAAAAAAAACACGTGTTCAACTCTTATGCCGGGTCCACATCAGACTAACAATACTGAAACAAAACATCAACTCAATGTTTTTCAACAGTTCAACAACAAATCTGGAACTTTTCAACAACAAAACGTGTTATGTTGGTTGCAAAACACTTTTTGCGTCCCCGTTTCCATAAAAAAAGGAAAAAACACTTTTTCAACTTTTATGCTGTGTCCTCACCAAAACAACAAAACAAACAAAACATGTTTTTCACAAATTTAACAACAAATCTGAAACTTTTCATCAACAAAATGTGTTGCAGCAACTTTTCGCGGTCCTGTTGGAAGGCGTTAAACATCAAAGGGTTTCTGGTTTGTTGTCATTACTGGCAACATTTTCGGTGCTGTGTGTACTTAATTGAAAAACAAAGAGAAACAGAGACCCCTCCAGTATGTCTTTGCGGACTCCTAGATATTGTGGATGATGTCAGAAAATAAATGTGCTGTGTCGGGTGAACTCGTACATCAAGCTATGACTAAAATCTACAGTTTCCAAAAATCTTAGTGGCACCGCCAAGCATTCAACCACATAGCACATCTAAAATTGGTATATTTTTTCATAGATCTTAGGGCCAACCATCAGAGCTGTATTAAATCTTCAAAGTTCTCGCTGGACGGTTCAAGTTTACATTTTTACTCTTGAATCGTCATATGTATAATTCCGAGTTGTGAAGTCGGAATTAGGCTAATTCCGAGTTGTAAAGTCAGAATTATACTAATTCCGAGTTGCAAAGTCAGAATTAGACGAATACATTTTTTTATTCTAAGTGTCCCTTCTACGCTTTCGTAGACAAAATATATACGATTATTTAATTCAATTATAATAAGTGGTGAGTAGTAAACGAGAATAATTATAATTCCAAATGACTTTGTAATCACACATACTTGCATTTGTTTAAATATTAAAAGTTAAAACTGCACTTTAATGATTTTTTCTACTCACCTACCGTGTATGTACAACGCTAAATGATCGAATAATCACATATATGCACAAACTGTGTTTGAAAGAAATTTCTAAAAACATCGCTTGAGAACTTTTTGATTTCAGTAGTTTAATTAGCCATGAAAACACGCCTGAGAGACGTCTTCCTCTGTCGAAATCAATTGTTGAAACTGTCTTTTTCGTATTTTATGATGTCAATCGAGATTCTTCACAATACTAGTGCATATTCCCGACACAAAAACCAAAACTGAACGTCAATTTGTAAAAAAAAAAAACAATTTTGTTGTATTATCTAATATGTGTTCGTACAAAAAGTATAGTATGTAACACGGTTATAAACTCTCCTAGACACTCGTTCGTTAAACACTCGCTTCACTACGATGCACGCGTGCTTAAAATTTTCGTGACAAAAGGACGTTTATAACACTCGTTACATAATATATACTATTATTTCATACTTTATGGGCACACTGCCTAAAAGAGAGAGCCAAATCTACACCAATACTTTATTCATGCCACAATCAGCATTATTCAGGTGTCCAGGTGAATATTGAATATTTTTCAATATTGTAACTTTTCAATATCTGGGAAGTTTTTGAATTTACGTGTCACTTTTGAAAGTCAAATTCTTGAATTTTCAAACACGGAAATTCGGTCAAATAATATTTTTTTTGACAGATGACATGCGTTTATCGTTGAAATGTTGATATTTGGAAAAACATTGAAGTTGTTAAAAAAAATTACTTTTTCCAATTTTTTTTCTTCATTTGTTCGAGGAAAATGAACTTTATGTCCAAAGTGTTCATTTAGAATATCAATGAACTTAAACCTGTTAACGTAAGATTAACTAATATGACAGTTCATGTTCATATCCTGCCCAGTGGATTGTAAAAATAGAAAAATATTCAATAGTCAAGGACTCAATAATCAACATTCTATATGGTTCGTTGAGGAGCACCTAAATAGAAATCCGCTATACTTTTCAATATTCAATTCAACAAACAAGTTTCAAGGTGCACATGAATGAGGCTGAATGTCCGATTACGGTAGTTATACATTTAGTTACAAGTTAAATCTGTATTATTATTATTCTTTGTCTCAATTTCTTTATAAGTAATTTTTCTGGTAAACATTTTTATTAATTCTATTTTTTTTAAGTTTTCTTAAAACATGGGGTTAGCACTTTTGGGTCTACCTACGGTAGCCAAAACGCTAAGTCCGGCCCTGCAACACGAAGTGTTTTCAAAAACGAACAGCAATTAATCAAGATGGTGCTTCAGTAGAGATTGGAAACCTTGAATACCAACAGATTATGCAAAGTCATCATTGATCCGTTCCACATAATTACCTTGCAGGTAAATTTTTTTTGAACTGTAATAAATTTAATTTCGAACATAATATTCAATAAACTATGTTTAATCAAGTATTCCAAGTATGACAGGTTACCACAAAAAATCCAGGCATATCCAATGACAAAGCTACGAGAAGGCCACTATGTTTTTTTATCATTTGAATTTAAAAGCCAAAATTTTTAGACAACAGCGTAATTTCCAGAAAAAAGACAAATAGCCCAGTAACCTAGTACATCCTAAGTTGCATTAAATGGTGCCAGTGGGTTTCTTTTTTTTTCGTTTATGGATTGCGACTGAGGTGACAAATCCAAGTTTTCGACCTCGGCAGCCCCCCGGATCACGTTTGAAAATCCCAAAACTGTTAAATTTTTGCACTTTTTTGGATTTGTCCCATTCTGACCATGAAGGGGCAAGTTTTTGACAAAGAATCCTCCATACATTTAAAAACTAGAATAAATTTGCTTCGACATAATATCAATATGGACTTGATTGACTCCATAGTTTTCGAGATACAGCTTGTCAAAATTTTCCAAATTTTCCAAATGTGAAAATGTTTAGATAATTTTCATTCTTCTTCATATTGTCTGTATATCTTCAACAATCTGTCTGATGTGAGTCAGTGGAGTGAACACTTATTCAATTGAACATTTTGAAGGTAGATGGGGGAGGAGTGGTGAGGTTTTATGTGGGAGGGACGTCAATGTTTCCTTCTCTTCGACAGACCAGGCCCAAGCAAATCCGCCAAATAGCCCCCTTCATCATCCTGGATCTCCAGAAATGAGACGGAAATATTAATTTTTCGAATATCCCAAGGTAAAAACCTTGTTACGTGTTAATGGGTATGAGTTGATAGAAATAACGTTTCTATAAGATTTAGGTGAATGTAGCTGTGCAGCATCTTGCGTGAGAGGAAGTCGCGCAGGTTAAAACTGATCTTGGCTGTAGCCTTTATGAAGAGCTGGTAGCGCAGGTCATTGATGGTTTGACTGGACCTTTCCCCACCATACAGCTCGATGAAGATTTTCTCCCCGGCTTCAGCTACTTGGGCAGGTGTCGCAGCTGGATTAGAAAACACTGCAGCTTCCTTTTTGAGGAGTACCAGTTTCGTTAATATCTGAAACAACTTGAGTTTCCCTTGGCCGAAGACGCACGAGGTGGAATCACAGCCACTGAAGGCGTGAGTAAAAGGGATGAGATGGTTGTCTTCAGATGTTGAGGTGGTGGGGTAGAAAACATCGGGAGTTTTGCCTCTTCCCCACTTTTAAAGGTATATAGTATCTGGTGTGGGACTCCTGAGACCAGTGAGAATGACCAGCAAGTCTACGTCTTCTACAATGATCACGACCTGAAAATCAGAGGCCTTTCTGATGGCTGTTGTGATGATTAGTGTGTCAGCATCTTCTTCAGCCTGAAAAACCTCAATGTGTTTGGCTTCAAATGTCACCTTCAGCAGTTGTATGAGCCTTAATTTGTTTTAATCATTGGATCAAGACATTTTTTGGAAAATATTTGGAGTGGTTGTTTCCTCAAAAATCACCTCAGGAGATTTTTTTTTTAATATACTTCATTTTCAGAAGATTTTTGATCTCATAGACAAAGTCTTGTACAATATATATATATATATATATATATATATATATATATATATATATATATATAAATAAAATTAAAGATAAAAATATTTGTCATAGTAGTTAAATAAATAAATGTACCTGAGCTCGTATACTTTCAATCAGGCTCTGTTGGGTAACCATCAAACACTACAGCTATGTTCTGACCGTAACGTGCCTCGATGTATTTTACATATCGGGAAGCTATGAACTCAAACGAGGAGTGCTTGAGCCACTCCCCTTTGTGAAGGAGATGACCACCATCTACCACCACAAATTTAGCAAGTTAGCTAACTGAATAGTCGAGTAGCCTATCCATCTCGTCATATAAGGTTCACAGATATCCTCATTAGATTTAATTCATAAAGTATCGTCATTCCTATATCTGTGAATCTCCCCCCTACTATTCACAATATCAAAATAAATACATTTTCCTTTCACTGACTCATATAATACAGGTTATTGAAGAGTTAAACATGAAAATTAGCTTAAAATCTGCCAAACTTTGAAAAGCTGTATCTCGGTACCTGTCGGAGCTACCAATTTTTTTTTTATTTCATAATTATAGAAAATGTATTCTAGTTTTAAAATGTATAGAAGGGTATTTATCAAAAACATGTCCCTTCATGATCAAAATGGGACAAAACCAAAATAAGTGCAAAAATTTAACAGTTTTTGGGATTTTCAAAAGTGATCCGGGTGGCTGCCGAGGTTGAAAACTTCGGTTTGTCACCTCAGTCACATCCCATACAAGAAAAAATAAGAAACCCACTACCACCGTTTGATGCAACTTAGGCCTATGCTGGATTAAAAATTTCGAGAAGAAAAATTTTGGTTGAGGCATTGGATTCGGACCAGTCTCGAATAACTCCATGCAGAATTTGAACGTGATATCTTTTACGGGGTGTTTGCTATTCCAGTTAGAATTTTCAAAAAAGGAAATCTTTCACGTCACTCTGTATAAAAAAAAGTCCGTGTGAATTGGAATGAATTGAGGCAAGAGGGCGGGATCAGAAGATCTGTTCACTGATTGTAACTAAAAACAAATTGTTTCCACACAAATTATTAATTTTTCAGAAATAATAAATTGTGAAAAGAAACATGAAGAAAGGTAATATCAATGGAGCAGATGAAAAACTGAGACACCAACAATTTTAAGTCTCTGCATGTATATCCCTCTTCGTTGTCTATACATTTTTCGTACCTTCTGCGCAAGTTATGTACAACTCTTCGCAGTTCTCCATGTGATATTTCTCTGCACACTGCCACAATTCTTTGTCGCAACTCTTCTTCAGTCCATGGTATAGTTTTATAAACCTTCTGTTTAATATTTCCCACAAAGTAGAAATCCAGATGGGTGAGATCAGGTTAGCCAATGAATTAACGGGCTATTGCGACCAAAATCCATTGCAGTGGAAATTTTTTGTTCAACCATCTCCGTACATTACCTGAATTATACGACCATTTATGGGTATATCTTGTGCTTTCCCTTATAATTAATTTGAGGAACCTTTTTTTGCAATACTTATGTTTTATATTTTCACGGTATTGATTTTGAAAGTGCCTACCTGAACTTCCATGTCGAGTTGTTGAAACGGGGAATTTTCAGATTCATTGCAACTGAAAGGTAGGAAGTTGGTTTTGTCTATATTGATTGTTTCAAACCAGCTTTTTAGAATCCTTTCAACTTTATGTTTCAACTCATGCCATGTTTCCGATTTGTAGAAAATGGCGGTGTCATTGGCATAACGGTTCCTTCGGAATCGAGTGAAAATAATTCATCGACATACAGAATAAATGAAAGAGGTCCCAATACAGTTCCTGAGGTACTCCATATTCGATTTCTCTCAGATCACTCATTGTGTCAGACACTTTCATCTCTTGTCACCTATTTTGTAAATAATTTGTGAGCAGAGTTGCTCATTTCACGTTTCATACACGTTTCTTTTCGGTAAAAAGACATCTCCGATGTGATGGTAAATATAAATACAGTTTTGAATAAACAGACAATTTGATATTAAACATTCATGCAATATAAGATCTTTTTCAATTAGAGCTATAAACTGAGCTAATTACCACGGTTCCCATTACTGGCCTGTTTTAGACATTACGTAGGCGTCCCGCAGTCAAGTTCAATGTCAATCTAATCAACTTCTAGATAAAACACTTCGAATTTGAAATGAACAATTGCACAAGCGAAGAAAATTGTCTACAACTACTTTTTCCCACCAAAATAAACAACGATTGGGAGATTCAAACCCAGACATGGTATGTTATCAATTAGTTAGCACCCAAATCAACAACGGGTGTTTTAATTACCATTATGTTAAATGACTAAGGTCACTTCACAGTATCGAACCATCAACGAAGATATGCATGTAAATATGTGACAATAATGTTCTGACACGTTCAGGACCGATATGTAGCAATAAACATTTGAACTATTTGTCCGACAGAACAAAATGTGGTATTCTGAACAAAAAGCGTCGAACGTATTGCCAATTCATTTTGGAGTTCCTCGAGGTTCCATTTTAGACCATCTTCTCGGACTTCCAAAAGATTTACGAGTCATTGTATTGTTATACTATGCCAATGATACCCAGTTAGTCATTGAATTCAATTACAATAAACTAAATGAAACTGTTCTCAAGATTAACAATGACCTCTGTCAACTATTTGATATTACTATATATCAAATCTTGAATTAGAATCCTAACAAATCGTCAATCATATCCTTCGGGTAACTCCAAGAAACGACATTTTTAGTAAAGAAACTATGGGTTGCTATTATGGAAATATACACACATTTCGAAAATATATATACATGCAAGTTTGCTTCCTGTTACTCAAAAATGTTTTAATCCAATTAAGTGTTGAATCTTCCACACCAATTTCTCTCAATTTATTTATGAGTATGTTGTGATCAACACAGTCAAACGCCCTGCTCAGATCGCAGAAGATCCCAACAGAACACTCACCTGTGTCGATCAGTCTGATTTCGTCATGGAATGATTAAAATTGTTGTTTGTTTAAAATTGTTTTTTCCGTTAACCGGCTGTCGTTCCCTTCTGCAGTTGCCGTGGTTTGAACCACCGCCCACTGGCAGCCAAAGTGATTGAAACAATGTCGCTTCAACCACTCGGCTCTGGCCCTCGAATGATTGAATGGCAGTTGGTTTTTAGAAATTATTTCGTATTTGTTTAGATATTCAAGTAGACCCTCTAGATTTTTTGAAAAATTCATATGAATCGTTACTGGTCTATAGTTCTCTATACTATGTGTATTTCCCTTTTTACGTATCGGAATGATTTTTCTCAGATTTAGATTATCTGGAAAAGTCCCATAAGAAAACGACCAAATAACTAAATAGGTGATAGGCTTTATGACACACAAAAGAATTTTGGTGATTAGAAAGTTAGGAATTTCATCCACCTTGGGTCCTATTCTCAAATGTCGACTACCATATGACGCATGCGACAAAATATCTCCATCTCTTTTTGATGCATACTCGAAAAAGGAAATAGACATATATTGTCGCATGCGACATAGGGTAGTAGACATTTGAGAATAGGGCCCCAGAAGAGATATTTTTAAGTTTTCTAACAAGAACATTATACAATAATTCTTCTGTGTGAGAGCACAGCAAGAGTTGATTGTTTTTGATTTTTAGGTTCAAGTCTAATTATTTTGGTCTCTTCTGTATTCTTTTGACATATTACTGATATTTAATTGATCCTGTATTATGTTGTTTTCAGCTTTAAATAGTACATTTTGATTTTTGTTGTTTTTGTTAGAAAGTTCAGAGACCACAGACCAGCAAGCCTAATTTATATTATTTGAAATGAATATTTTTGTTTAATAATGTCTTTTTTTGTTCCCAAGAATATCAAATACAATTTACGAAATAAGATAGATGGATATAAATACACGCTTCCATTACTCTACATGCACTTACTTTAGCCCATAGAATTATTTTGTTCAGACAACCCCACTACCTCTTCAATAAATTGAAATTCATAGAACAAAATATTATGTAAACACCAGTATAATAAGACTTTTTCCTCAACTTCTCGAAAGAACTGAATTTGTATTTAAACCAATTATTTTGGAGTAAAAAATACTTGATTGACAAGTATTTCAAATTATTTGATATTAGTTATCAACAACAACGACATTCATGTTTTTGTTAACGGTTTTAAATCCGATATCATTGCAGAAAAAAAAATATTATTTTTCCCGACAAACGTCAATAAAAATAGTCAGCTCAATGCAAGTTAATTCAGTACTAACTAGCCTGGGTCTGTCTGAAACTCCAAGAAATATATCTTATTTCTAGAGAAGAATATAGGCAATTCAGTATTATTATTTATGGTCTATATTTCCTGTTTGAACGTTGTTTGCAGTTGAAAATATGATTAATAACTTGTTTACATCTTTAAAAAGACGTCTGAAGATCAAGGTGGATTTGAAGGTAACACTGCCCGCAGCTAGCATAAAATGCTATAATAAGCATAAGTGGATATGGAATATGAAAAATATTGAAACTAATTATTAGTAAAAAGAAATCTCGTAAAATATTTGGTTCAATTTGATGAATAAAGAAATGATACATCAAAAGACAGGAAATTGAGCATTGATCATGGTAGGTGATGATAATGAATAGTAAGATTCAAACTAGAACCGTTTCGATATTAATTTGACAAAATGCAGATTTTCAATTTTCATTTGAATGAAAACTTGTTTCGCAAACTAAACTCCCATATTGTTTACAATTTCTTATACAAGCTTACGATTTTCCTCAACTAAATAAACACGATCTGCATACACTTTACAGTATAGAAATCTTACCGATAAAAATACTTTGGTTCTTGAAATATGCATCTATCATTATTATTATTATCCGAAGTGTTTGAAAAAAATCACTGAAGAATAACTACGATTTCATTTGGATGAATTCTCAAAAGATTGAGTATCAGGCACGAGCCTGATACTGAATCGGGTTTTAGAAAAAATCGTGGTTGCATCATCACAGCTTCTCTCAAAGTCACTAATGACATATTTATGTCCTTTATGTCCCAAGATAGCAGTAATCTAACGAGTTTAGTTCTCCTACATTACTCAAAAGCTTTTAATACCATCAACAACGGTCTTTTGTTAGCGATTCTGAAACATATTGGGTTGGGTAAAAACGCTCAACTTTTTCTGATGAGTCATCATCAGTTGAATAGGATACAGAGGGTGAATATCCAGCAACGTATCTCACAACTCAAATCTTTAACTTGTAGAGTTCCTCAAGGAACCATTTTGGGTCCAATGTTGTTTTTCCATATTGTATTCTTTCTTTTGAAAAACAGCGAATCTCATTTCTATGCTGATGACACGCAGCTGTATCTATCTTTCAATTATGAAAACATAGAAATAGCTTCGAACTTAAGACATGAGGGCATCCAAAGTTTAGTCTCACTATCTAATGATCAAGGTTTACAGTTGAACCCATCTAAATCGTCAGTTATCTTATTCGGATAAAAAACGAATCGAGCCAAAGTAATTGCAATCAATTTTTGAAGCACGCATGCTAGCATTCGATTGAGCTCAAATTTTGCACACGTATTAAGAACAGATGGCAACAAAATAATTTAGAAAACAATTAACCCCCTGTCCCCTGAAGACGGGCGGTTTCGGACGTTGAAAATTAAGTCGAAAAAAAACATGTCAGTCGAGGGGGTTCAGACCACCCCCTCCTTCATCAAAAGTGTTTTAAAAACTCGCGAATATAAATTTGTGAAAAATCTGTAAAATTTGTGAAAAACATCGGATGTCGAATAATTTAATTTTGAAAAACTTTTTCTCCCTCTGCCCCACTGAATGCTTGATAGAGAACGTGTGAAAATTAAAAAAAAAAGTTTCGGACGTTAAAAGTTACGTCAAAGAAAAATTGTCCATCTTGTTGCGAAACTGTGAAAATAAATTCGACAAAATCCGTAAAAATAGTGAAAAATTTCAAATTAATTAATTTCAAAAAAAGATGGCGTTGAAAATTACTTCGACAAAAATGTCGATCAAGGGGACTCGGACCCTTCTACCTCTAGCGAAAATTAAATCAGAAATATCCATAAACATAGTAAAAAACATCGGACCGTCATTTAATTTGATTTCAAAAAAATCACTCAACAGACCACCTGAAGGTCTTAAGCGTGGGAAATTACAGCAAAAAAGTGTCTGCTCAGATCCCTCTAATTATCAAAAAAATGCTCAAAAATACTAAAAACATCGTGCCGACAAATAATTTTAAAAAGGGTACTTGACGAGAAGAACCTGGATGGCAAGGAGCAGAAAACCTAAGCATGACAGTTACTGAAATTTTGCATACGTATTAAGAACCAATGACAATACAATGATTCCATAACCCCCCTCCCCCCTCCAAAACTTTCTAAAGGCTAGATAGAGAAAGCGTCGTCATACGGAAAAATTTCCGAAGGTTTCAGACGTGGACAATAAAGCAAAAAAAAACACGTCGGACGAGAGATCCGGCCTCATTTCTTCTCAAAAAAATGTTGCGAAAACTCACGAAAAGGAGAATGGAAAAATCCTTAAAAATATTGAAAAATATCGGGACGTCGAATAATTTTCGTAGCTTGACCTGTATAAATCCAGTAAGGGGTACGTGCTGAGAAGCTGGATGGCAAAGGGTAGCAATCATACGCAAGCCACTAACATGCCACCCTCTGAGCACCAATCAAGACAGATTTTAAACAAATTCTGACGCTAAAATGTGAAAAATATTTTTTAAAACAAGCTTTTCTTTATAAACTATTGGACTAAAAAGTAAAAAATAATGTTTACTGTATAAAAAACAAATATATTGAATTTTTAAAATATTTTCTTAAAAGCTTCAGGAGTGAAAAATCATTAAACTTGAAATAAAGCCTCGTTTTCAAGAAAATATTTAATATTTCTGTTTTTTATCCACATAATATCAGTTTTCAATTTTCAGTTAATAGTTTATAAATAAAAGTTCTTTTTTTTAAATTATTGTTTCAGTTAATTTTATTTTCTGGATATCTGTCGATTAGTTCTTTGGACTTTGATATATCAACTATTGCAACATTTTATTCCGAAATTAAACAAAATTAAATTTTTCAATTTGTTGGAAACCATTATGATAGCTCTTATTCAAATGTAGGAAGAACACATAGGTATTTCCTTGTTTTGTTTATTTTTACTTTTATAGGTGACTGATTTGGTTGTTCCAGTTGTTTCCACAGTATTGCATGTAAAATATCACTCGTATTTTTCTATAATTAATTATGAAATATTACAAGTCTGCATCAGATAAAAATAATGATGGATTACTTCTAATATACAAATCACTACTTGATGTAATCAGATTTAATAATCCGCAAATATACCTACTGGAAAACGATAAGCCCTGCATATCTAATAAAATAATAATTCTATGGTAAATCGCCGTGAAACCTTGATTTTTATTTCGAGGCGGACACTGTGATCCACATATCATGAGCATTAATTCACCCCCCTCTCCTACAGGACCACCATCATCTTTTTTAATGCTAGGGTGTGCTCAGTGATAAATTATTTATTTGAAAGTACATTGCGTCATTTATATGTTTTCGACTGAATTATATTTCCTAAACCTCAAATGCGATTTGTTTAGATTCTGCAGTCAGGCATTGTCATCCAGCTCTGAGCTATGTTCAAAGTTTCAAGTCTCTAGCTCATCGGGAAATTAGTTTAAAATCAATTGCAAAATTTGTACCAAATAGACAGACAAGAAGGCGAGTTGATAAAAACGTGGTAATAATAGTTGTTTTTGTATAAAGAACGTAAAATGAGTGTTTTTTTAATGGCACATGAGAGTGTTAATTTTTGGCCGAGGCCGTAGGTCGAGGCCAAAAATTCTCTCGAATGTGCCATGAAAACACAAATTTTATAAACGAAATACAAACGACACTTTTTGTATAACTGTGAATGTGAATTTTCATCGTCTGAAATATATTAAAAATGAATACTCCCAATACATCTTGACGTGGACTTTTGTCCCGATGAGTTATCGCTTCTAAACGACTGTTGTTTTGAAAATATTATTCAATGTTTTCAGTAAAATCGTATTCAATAATTTTTCCTGTCTCAAAAAAATAAGTTCAAAATAACTAAATAATACATGTTATCTTTAATGTTATCAATACTTTCAATGCAATTTCACATCATCCAGTGGTCTTTCTGTGTCGTTACTTTAGAAACGGTTTGTTGGCACGCCGCGTGTTTGACTGTGTTTGCTCATAGTTGCATCAATTTAAGATGTCTAAAAACCATGGTGTATCGACTCATTCCTGCAAAACTGTGGGATAGAACGCGAGACAATTCGCCAGCTTGATTAAGAGAAAACGAATGAAATCGTGACCTGTTTCCCAAATATTCCGCATTTGCGTGTACCGCCACGGTCGGTTTTCCTGTTAGGGTAAATTTACAAGCACAGAAGTTTTCAAGTATTGTCGACGGATGAACTGAATAAAGAAACCTAATTATTGAAATTTACTAAATCACTATCACCAATCAGTTTTATTTGTTACATTTTCGACTTATTTTTATAATTTTTTACTGAAATGCAATTAACTACAATAATAACCAAGCATTTCATTTGGAAGTATCGAAATTAAGCTTCATAAAAATTCACCATTAGAACCTGTCAATCTTGTGCTAATATAATCATGAATGACGGGATTCCGTGAGATATACTCGTGCCATTATTTTCATTAAAATGTTTTCTAATAATACAAGATACTATGTGATAATCTTCATAATATGGTAGTACTCACTTTCGGTACTGGATATAGATGAATTATTTTGTTCGTCTCTCTGAATTGCCCACAAATGATACATAAACGGAACATGATCAAATTATTATTGTACAGACTACACAGAAAACGATAAGATATTCACAAATGTCATTCAATGTTTCGCCAACACAGCAGCTTCTTCATACTGTCTGATTGAATAAAGTTTGTGGAGATCGAATCGTTTTCTGTGTATTTTATACAATTACTATGGATCTTCATCAAGTAACGGCCCAGTCAATCAGACAAATTGAATTATCATTGAATGAATGAAGAATTTCTAAGAAAATATATGCAGCAAAATGGACAACAATAATAGTCATCAATACAGGGAAATTACACTATGAAATTTAGATTCCGTCACAACTAATCATTTTTGAACAGTATTTGAAGTTTGTTGAAATTCCATAAAATTGACAACAGTCGTCAATCACCATATCTCTGGAATATTGACAGGACTAAAATTCTGGGACCGACTGATGGAGCAGACCACTATTTCATTTGTTTATTTGTCTTCTGAAAAATCAAAACAAAATCGAATCACTCGACACACCAGGGTTTTTATACATCTTACATCAATTTCAAGTTATTTTCAAGAAGACGGATGTTGTTTATGATAGTGGTAGATAAATCTGAGAAAGCAAATGCAATAGTATCTAATATGTTATGGAACAAGATCCACATTCAATTTATAAACTACTGATTTTTTAGATTTTTGTGTTTAAAAATAATAAAGATAAAACACAAAAATCTAAAAAATCAGGAGTTTATAAATTGAAATGTGGATCTTGTTCCAAAGTATATGTAGGACAGACTGGTAGACCATTCAAAAGCCGCGTACGTGAACACCGATGAATTATGTAAATAATAAAACACATTCAACATATGCCAATCATATTTTGGAAGAAGACCATGACTTCGATGAAAACTTTGAAATCATTCATGTTGAAAATAAGTGTATTAGACATAATTATTTAGAATTCTTGGAAATTAATAAATTGAAAAATTCGAATTGTTTACTAAATGATCAATTGGACCTTAATAGTTCCCCTTTGTTAAACCTTTTCAACTAATTAAGTAGTAGATATGTTTTGAGATTTACAGTTACCTACCTACATTGTATTGTCAATTTTATTTTTATCATAGGTAGCTCCTAATTACCTCAATTGTTAAGAAGGGTATTTAAGTATTGTTCAAGGTAGAATAATTTAATGTATTACATTCGCTTGAAAAAGATACAGTGTATCGAAACATGTCGCGTAGACAATAAATCTGTGGAAATTTAATCGTATTTACCTTAGTGTCATATTTATATTTAAGCACAATTTTAAAATGATGTTGACTAAATGCACCTTAACTGTTTCAAATTCTGATTATATTGAGATATACCGCAAGTATAGAGCACTACGGCCGGCTCATACAAAAAGTAACAGATTATTTTTGAAATATTCGAGAGGAAACTGTATTAATCAACATGTGGGGATGAATAAAATAGGAGAAATTCCCAGCTTAACTGGCTTGGAAAAGACATGCATACACAGGTCACTGTTACAGGAGAAGCTCTGTAACTCTTCTGGCCAATGCAGGGGGCAACATTACATCCATAAAACGTCACGGTGGCTGGAAATCTGCCTCCGTAGCAGAAGCATAAATAGAAGATAGTTTGAATAACAATATTGAGATTTCTAACAAAATATACAATTGTTCATCTTCTTCCAAACAAATTAAAATATCTGCTAAAATTGTGGAATCAACTCTTCAAGAAATATCTAACGTTTCTGATCAGCAGCAACATGGAACATCTTCGGGAATTTATGTTGGAAGTAATTGTTCAAACTTTACTATCAATTATTATCATTCCAATAAATGAAATTGTTTTATTTTATTTATTTATTTTACAAAAATAGGTTGCCTAACAGATTTTACAATCCTATTATAAGGCAACGCAAAGAAACAATATATAATAATCATGTGAGTAAACACTCGGTGGGCTAATCTAACTTAACCAAAATATCTGAGTATCGTGAATATCCGATTTACCAATGTTTTGTGTGACTTTTCATTTTAAACAATCTGTTGTATACTATTAATTGATAAAAATTTCTCATAGCCTTAAATATACTCTATATGTTCATCAAAAGTTAACTTCGAGTTCATTAAGATAACCAGATATTTAAAAGTTCTGGTTAACAAAATTTATGCTCATGGCAATAGTGATAAAACTGATTCAGATCGGATTGTATAAGATCGTAGTCCTCCTCGGAGTTTATTCTCCTGAATACTTTTAAATCATCTGCGTAGAGAGAGTGACTGGTCTACTGAAAGCATTTGTCAATGTCGTTCAGAAAGATACTGAAGAGGATAGGTCCAAGATGGGATCCTTGCGGCACCCCGGATTTTACTTTTATAGGACGAGATATCATGTTGTTGATAGTAACGTGTTGAATTCTATCTGTAACATATGATGAGAGTATCCCCAGCAGCGACCCTTGCACGCCGAAATTCTTGAGTTTCTCAACAAGGGTGGGCAGACGTACCCTATCGAAGGCCTTCGAGAAGTCGGTGTACACCGCGCAGACTGATGAACCCTCATTAAATGCTTCGAGGATATCCTGCACATATGGAGCCATGATGGTTACCACAGAGCGTTTTTTGTAAAAACCATGTTGATGTTGTGAGATTTGATGTTTGGCAATAAAAAAAGCTCTTGAGTTAGAATAGCCTCAAAGAGTTTTCCAAAGTGATCCAAAAGTGAGATAGGTCGATAATTTGAAATTTTGTAATTGTCCCCAGCCTTGAAAACAGGGATGATATGTGCTCGTTTCCATTTGTTCGGAAAAACACCAGATTTTAAAATTTTGTTGTATAAAATATACAAGCTGTCAGAACAGTTTTTTTAAGAAAAGAGACGGAATTCCATCCGGACCTGGCCCTTTTTTTGAGTCTAGTATTTGTAAAGCATCTTTGATCTGTTGAATAGAAATATCCTCAATAATTATCGCTTTCTGATTTGGACTTGTCTCAGATTGGATTCCACAAGGAGTTGAATTGGATACATAAACACTTCCAAAGTAATCTGCAAATAGATTACATATGGCAACATTGTCAGATGCTTGTACTTCATTGTAGGAAATGTGTCGTGGAAGTGATTTGTTTGTTTTTTTATTTGCAAGAAATGACCAGAAACATTTAGAATTACTTTGCAAATTTATTTCTGTCTTGTTAATATAAACCTGCTAATCCTCTTTTATACGTTTCACATCTCTGCGCAGATCGGAAAATTGATTGTAGTCCGAAATATTATGATATATTTTCCACTTTTTAATCAATTAATAATTGACTCTGTTGAAATTAAATCCTTCAAAAATTATTTTGGCAGTGGAAAAAAGTCTTTTTTTCAAGGTGAAAAAAAGTAAACACTTACGCATCAATAGAGACGCAGAAATGGCAAGTTTTTTTGACAGTTATACAAAAAATAATTATGTGAATGCTTTGCAGACAAACCTCTATGTAATGTATTGCTTCATTGAAAGAAATAAAAAAACTCACCTATAATAACAACTTCTTTATAAATAACGTCTCCGTGGTTACCGCTTTTCATTTTTCTACAAGGCACCTAGAAACGAAACATTCCATTATTAAAGAAATCAATGAATTAATGAATATTCGACAAGGTCATGGCTGTCGGTCAAATTTATGACGAATCAAAGGTCTACGAGATAATGATATTATTGGAATGAATAAAAATCGTAATGGGATATTGATTTTCATTTTAACAAGAATTTGGTGTAATCTACTACATAGGTATTGATTGTCAATTTTGACTGAAATGTTAGGTATAATGTTTCATAAAAACATACAGTGTGGGTGGTAGTGGGATTTACCCTGCCTTCCCACAGGTTTATAGCAATGGTTGAATGTCAATAATGTTATTAGTACCCTCGAATTCGGAATATTAAATTAGACGAGACACATACGAAAATAAGTAAAATCATGGTTGTAAGGTAATGTTACTGCCCAAAGCTATGGTTTGCAGCTTATTTCAGGATATTTACAGGGTGTTACACAATTCAATACAAATATTTTAATGACATATTCCTGCACTGAAAAAATTATTTTAAATTTGCAATGTATTTTCAATGCTTAGAGTGGAACATTATTTCAGATTCATGGGAATCTTACTTCTATCGTTTAATTTTTAAACAACAAGATGTATCTATACGCACTTGAAATGATATTTCATTCGATATACTGAAAATAATTGTAACGTACATCCGTCTTGGCGTAAATTTTCGCGTTGGTTTTAAAATTACGCATCTACAGGGTAAAGTCAGCTCCTACACGTTCCTGTTCCTTATTTTTTGTGACCAACTGATGTATTGAGGTATTGCAAGTAATAAGTAATGAGTGTATTTTGTGCATTGCATCACCAATACAAGGTAAGTGAACGTTATTAAAATCATTACATGATATTTACAAGATTGCATTCAGGTTTCTTCTTCATAATATCTAATGAAATTGAGAAATATAACCTCAAAATCACGATGTGTTTTGTGGGAAACACCGATATCATATGTTGAATTGAGTACCTACATATAAAAAATTACTTAATCGCATCAAAACTTTTGATTTCGAAAGGTTATTATATGTTTTGAAACGTGTAACTTTCGATTAGTGAATTTCAAATTATGGAGAAACCAATAAATTCCTCGCTAGTTTTTTCTTAACATATACTTACTTTTTTAGAAAATGTTGGCTGTTGCTGAGTTTATTTGCGACACTTGCTCCCAAAAATTCGAATTCTTTAAAAAAACGACGTACACCAAAAACTCCACAAGTACTTGTTCCATCAGTGTAAAATGACATTTTCCCGAATAGAAAGCATCTAGCTGTCGAATAATTGTCCATATTCTATAATAATGTAGATTGAATTTTATTGGTCTCTGCCCTAACTGTTTCAAGAATTATTAACAAGACGATGGAAAGCCTGTGGCTTGTTGTATAGTACAACTTTTTTTTGTTTTTAGAACAATCGCACTGAATAGGAAGACCAGCCCATGAATCTTTATAATATATTAATAATGATTAATGTTAGTTTATGATATGCAATGTATTATTCGAAAATGTTTTCAGTTTTTTGCTATATTGAAATTAAATATTCAGTTTATGTTTGAAATTTATTTTCATATCCATTTATTGAAGAGAATTGTACATAATTAACCGAAATATCGTAAGATAATGAAGACAAGGACAGAATCTGTTTATACTTATAAAATTATTTTTTTCTAGTACCTACATGAAGTGTGCTAGACGATTTTTAACCAGATAATGCAGGGTCAATCTATTTGCCATTCAGCCAGAGTGGTTAATAAAGGTATAGAAGTGGATGGAAAAATATTGAGGATTTTGGAAACGTTCAACGTTCAAAAATTTGAGCAATATATCTCCACTTCACCAAAACACTTTATTGCTATCTGGAGACTATTATCAGTCTTGATGATGCTAGTTTTATATTAGCGAAACGTAAATCGAGTGTAATATAATGAAGTGCTTTGGAGACTTGATGACGAATTTCTCAAATTGATGGATACGTCTATGGTGTGTTGAATAAAAGACGAAATGAACCTACCTACACAATGAAAAAATATACAGTGAGGTCTTAAAGTAATGGATAAATTCATTTTCCACGTTGTTATCAAGTTTCAAGAAAACCCCTGAAACACGTCAATTCATGTTTTCAAAAAAGATACTCTGTGACCTAAAAATCGCCGCTCCTTCACCTCCCTCAAAGTGGCAGCCACCAACCCCCAATTTTTTTAAATGAAATAGGCGGTCAAGTTATACCTCATTTCGAAGGGTATTCAATTGTCTATACAGCTGTGTGTGTTACGTATGACAAACAACAGTTGGTAAATGAACCAAAAAAAATAGGGTGCATTGAATATACAGCGAATTCAATAGTATTCATGGTAATTTTTACCATTTTGAAAATTATTGTTGTTATGATGCAAACATTCAAAATTTAAAAATATAGACATGGCTGTATAGCAATTGAATACCCTTCTGAATGAGGTATCACTTGACCCCCTATTTCATTATAAAAAATTGGTGGGGCGACTTTGAGGAGGGTGGAAAAGGGGCATTTTTTATGTCACAGAGTGTCTTTTCGAAAACATAAATCGATGTATTTCAGGGTTCTTCTTGAATATGGCTAATAAGGTAGAAAATGACTTTATGCGTTACTTTAGGACTTCACTGTATAAGTTCATGATAATGTAATCCCACATTATGAAATTCCAAAGCAAATTCACATCGGAGTGTATTCTTCAAGTTAGAAAATGAAACCGTAATATTACAATGTAAAATTCCACTGCAAATTATTTACCGTAATATTACAATGTAAAACTCTAATGCAAATTTTTGTTGTGAAGTAATATAACAATGTAAAGTTCCATCGTAAAATTATGTCACAACGTAAAGTTACATCGAAGAAGTGCACAGAGTTATTCAGAGTAAATATCCAAGGTGATATAACACGTGGTATGCAAAATTCCACTCGAAGGTACATTCCCGTTAAATCGGGCGGTAATCAAATTGCCGCTAGTGGGAGCGGAAAAAATTCTCCCAGTGCGGGGTCAAAATAAGACTTTTTTTCCTATAAACATGTGTCCAAAAATCCACTTCCTCCAGACATCGCAAGATGCGCCAAAAAAATCTTAAATTTTGAATTGTGGCTACAATTAGGCATCAAATATTTTGAAAATTCACAGGCACTTGTATTTTTAGACGATCTATTCATTCCTTGATTCAAAAATAAGGTAACTCGAATCGAAAGGGGTGAATGAGGGTTGCATACAGATTTGATGGCAAACATTTTCTATTTCCTCCATAAAAATTTGAATTCAAACATCATTGTTGAGTTGGCCACTAAAAAAACATAAATTTAAGTTTCTTGCATTTTTTTGAATTAGCTAACCGTTTTAGAGAAAATCGCTGGTAAATGAAGTAAATGAAGTAACAAACAAAAATACCTAGAGGGCTATGACTTTTCACTTTGTTTCCCTTATTGACGCTTTTGACGTTTAATTTGTGAAACAGCACTTTGACTCACTTGTAAGTTTGACGTTTGTTAAACAGTTTATCTTTTTGTGTTTTTTGGTTTAGTATAAATTGTGTTTTGTGTCTTGTAGTAAACGTTGAAATGGCAAATTATTCAAACGAACATCTCGCTGATATCCATTTTGTTTATGATCTGGCTAATGGTAATTCAGTTGAAGCTCGAAGGTTGTACCCAATTAGATATCCCAATCGCCGTCTACCCAACGTACGAACTTTTGCAAACACTCATCGTAATCTTCGTGAGTACGGAAAATTCCAGAATCCCAGAAATGATGCGGGGAAACCGCGTGAAGTCCGTAACCCAGTGACAGAGGAGCAAATTTTAAACCTCATTGACGAAAATCCTGGATTGAGCACTAGGCAAATTGCCCGGGATTTAGATATTTGTCATGTAACTATCTGGCGGGTGTTGCACGAAAATAATTTATACCCATACCATATTCAACGAGTACAAGGATTGCTTCCTCAGATTGCTTTCCGCGACGCTTGCGGTTCTCGAGGTGGATACTTGAAAAGTGCGAAAGAAATCAAAAATATTTATCCCTCGTCCTTTTCACTGACGAGGCTAACTTTAGCGGCGATGGAGTTGTAAATTTCCACAATACTCATATCTGGGCTGTAGAAAATCTGCACGAGATTAGACAAAATCGTCATCAGGTGCAGTTTACCCTAAATGTTTGGGCCGGAATAGTGGAAAATGAACTAATTGGACCTTTTCTTTTTCTAAGAATTTTAAATGGCGAAACATATTTACTCTTCTTAGAAAACAATTTAGAAGGTTTTTTAAATTCCGTTCCTTTACTAATTCGTCAGCGCCTATGGTTTATGCACGATGGTGCTCCACCGCATTTTCGAATAACAGAGCGCAATTATTTAAAGTTACGGTTTCCGAATCGATGGATTGGCAGAGCAGGTCCAGTACCTTGGCCGCTCACCAGATTGTAACCCGCTGGACTTCTTTTTCTGAGAGGTATTTAAAGAGCGTAGTTCATGATGCAGGACCATGATACGTATCATGATGCAGGACCAGTGCCTTCGATTCATAGATGGCTTTGACCACATAAGAAATACTCCTGGAATTTTAGAACGCGTACGTCAGTCTATGCGAAGGAGAATGGAGGCCTGTAGTAAGATGAGGGCATTTCCAGCACTTGATTTAAGAGTAGATTTCATTTTGTGTTTTTTTACCGTTAAATAAATCATTTTCAGTATAAAAAGTTAATTATTATTTATTTTTCTACAAACATTTGTAGTAATTGAACCGTTTTCTGAGCTTGTAATGGTTATGACATACCACAATGTCAGTTTGGCATAAAATATATTAATTAATCATTAGTTACCAGAGACAATAATAATCATAGCTCACTAAGTTTTTTTAGTATAATAGTTTGAAAATACACCCCTTTCATTTACTAGCGATTTTCTCTAAAACGGTTAGCTAATTTAAAAAAAATGCAAGAGACTTAAATGTAAGTTTCATTAATGGCCAACTCAACGATGATGTTTGAATTCAAATTTTTTCAAAACGTTTGCCATCAAATCTGTATGCAACCCTCATTCACCCCTTTCGATTCGAGTTACCTTATTTTTGAATAAAAAAATTAATAGATCGTCTAAAAATACAAGTTCCTGTGAATTTTCGAAATATTTTATGCATAATCTTGCGATGTCTGTAGCTTGGAGGGGGTGGATTTTAGAACACATGTTTATAGGAAAAAAAGTCTTATTTTGACCCCAGGAATGTCCTTGAAATATTTGTATTGAATTATGTAACACCCTGTATATATAGAAGGAAGAGTGGCAAAGAGTTTTTACCTGACCAAAGTTATTCAACTCAAAAAGTTGGGATGAAAACTAATGAAATTTGTAGACAACAATAATGGGGCACAAGATTTTGAAAAAAATATTCGTGTTACTTCACGCCATTTATAATTTATTTTTTTACATGAAGGAATTTCGACCATTCTTGTACTATTCATTTACAGTGTGTTAAATTTAAACTTGTCATCAGAGATCATTTCTCGGAAATGAAAAACAACAACAAGAAAGGCCCAAATCTGATTCAGGGCAAGCTCGGGGGAACCAAAAATCAGCTTCCACCAATGTATTTAGCTGATTTTTTTAAACTATGTAGCTAATATATATACAAATGTTTCAACGTCTGTGCTCATCAATCTGAATCCAAATAAAATTGCAGCGATGGCCCAAAGAATATGGAGAAGGGATGTTTCGGAATAATTTTGAAATGATTTCTAAAATCATTCGTGAATTTTTTTTATTTTCTGACATAATGTAGATGAGTCAGTCTTGATCAAAAAGTTCCAAAGTGCTTACCTCGCGAATGCCACGGTTTGAGTTATACAGGGGTTTGAAGTATAGTATAGAAGTTCATCGATTTCTCGAATAATCAACAATTCCTTTGTAACGGAAAACAAACTTTTTTTTGTCCGATTAAAATGATAACTTATTTCCAACAGGTTTTTGCTTTGAACCTTCGTTTTCAAATATAAATGGGGTGCGACTAAGGGATCCAAATCACGTCTTGTATCCCCGTTTCTACTGGAAGACCTTACATTATAAATTTTTTTCTGTATACTCTCACCACTTCTTAAAACTACTGGAGAGTAGGAATATAGCAAAATTTGTAAATCCGGCCCTGCGTCGTTTTGCCGCTGGCAACACAGTCATTCAATTAGGAGACCGCGGTCCAGTTTTGTCAACTTTTTTATTTTTATTAGAAGTTTGTGTGTTTTATAAGCTCCATATTCGACTTTCTTAATGTTTTGTGAGTTTCAAACAGCCACAAAATAAATAAAAACCTTTTTTATATTTCCTTGTACTTGCACTACAAATAGAAAATCGAACAAGCCACTAACCTTTAGAAAGGCAGATACTTCCAAGCAGGCGGTTTGTATAGAACTGGCATAAAATTCGCAATAAAACTAATGAAAGAGACATTGTAAACCGCCAAAGAAAAATGTTATCAGCTCTTCAAATTCGTTAGTCATTACTGTTATCAGTAATTACAGATGAGTTTGATCCACCGTAAATAACTTTTGAAAGTAGCATATTTGGTTGATACATATGATAACACGGTTGTGAACTAAGCTGATTATTTGTGATAAAAATTTTGGAATAAAAAAAATTCATTACCTAAGATATAGAACCTTTGAGTATGAAGAAAAAAGTGTGTGGTAAAGAAGAAACACGGCACTTTTTTTCCAATATGCACTTATACACAAATAAATAAATACTTAGGTATCTATTTTTGCCTTCCTCACCAATTTTAGGTAGTTCCTTTCTTGGTTTATCTCTTGTAAACGTTTTATAATTTTCTTGAATCGACAAATGGAAGATTTGTTTCTTTAGAGGCTGAATAATATTAACATCTATGCCCTATTTCATTGTTCAGAAGGGTATCAAAATTATTATGTTTCTGTACAACTATCATTAAAAATTATGTTTTACAAATAAAGTGTCAAAATCACTTTTAACACGAGTGTTATAAGTAAAATAATAATTGATTAATTTATCAACAGATTTGACAATTGAGAATAGAGAATTAGGACGAGAAAAAAATTGATCCCATCTTCCAAAAGGTAACTAGATTGCATCCATTCTTCCTCTTGTACCAATACTGTAATAGTATATTGTACAATGAACATGAAATGGCCCATTTCCCACTCGTAGGTATATGAAATTTTGTAGTACTCGCTACGCTCCTGCTACAAAATTTCATATACCTACTCGTGGGAAATGTATGTCATTTCATGCTCATTGTACACTATACTTTTTATACGTCCATCTGAATCATTAACAAATCTGTAATATTTTTAATAATCCTTTTTATCATAAACTCTCCTGCCGTAATTTTTACATGGTTTAGATAATTTTTTCTCTCTCCACCCGTTGAAGGAAACACCTACGTCGTGAAACAAATAACACTCAAAATTTTCAAATTTTGACAACTTGGAAATAAAAAAACTTCATGCAGAAAAAATCAAACACTAATCGATTTCATAAAATAAAAAAAAATGTGGCTGCGTGGATTTGAACCCTCGCTCCCACCATCCAAAGTCCATGTGTCATCTGAATCAACACTCGTCGTTACTAGAGCACATAATAATTTGTTCAAATTAACTGCTATATAGAAAGTATCTGTCAACTATTCAAAAATATAGAATCCGATTGTAATCAATCTTTTTATTGAAATTATTCTGGTTTTATGAAAAGCAAATCATACCTTTGTCAGAAGATAGGCATTATCAGGAGATTCTGATATAAATTTAATAATTTGATTGTTAAATCATCCTCACTATCGCTAATCATTTTTAATAACTTAATTTTTTCAATCGAATTTTGTAATTATCTACTGATGTGAAATGTCAAATTATTAGACAGACTTAAACAAACTTGATTCGATATTATTTATGTTCATAAAATTCGTTAATAACTACCTATAATGACAGTCTAGTAGTTCATGAAAGTCGTAGGAAATGAAATATTTCGATACAGCTAGCCCGTGAGAAATGAAAATCGGCGTTACAACGTGGTAGGTTTCTTAATCGAAGACTCAATTGAAATGTTCATTTTCTTAATGGTCGTAGAAAAACTAATTTTAACAAATACAACATTTCTATCTAAGCAACAACCAAAACTTTATATACGAGGATGTATTGATATCTAGTTAGCCTAGACCAGTTCCCTGCATATACAGAATATTGCGTTACCATAGCAACGAACAATAACTTATTAGAAGTGTCAGTGTAAAATTTGACGTCAAAAGAGTAAACCAGAGTTACGCAATAAATTAAAAGAAAAAATATGTCCACCGAAATTGTGAAAATCGAAAAATTGGAGTATCGAGCCATCATCAAGTACCTGTATTTAAAAGGGTTAAGAGGTAAGCAGATTTACGAAGATATGCTTATTACCCTTGGTGATCAAAATGTCCTTCGTATGCGACCGTGAAAAATTGGACTGCAAGCTTCAAAAGAGGTAAATTTTCCATTGAAGCTGATGACCGATCGGGAAGGCCAGTTTCTGTGTCAGTCCCCGAAAATATCGATGCAGTTCATAACATGATTTCAACAGACCGTCGAATTGGGCTAAAAAGGATATCTGAAGCACTGAATATTTCATACGAACGCGTTCATCATATAGTTCACGACAATTTGGACATGAGAAAAATTGCTGCAAAATGGATCCCCAAATGTTTGAATGTTGACCAAAAGCGTGCAAGGGTAGTAGCATCGCGTTCGATCTGTGCTCGATTTGAAAACGATGTAGACTTCTTAAACCGAATTGTTACTATGGATGAGACTTGGGTACATTTCTACGATCCAGAAACAAAGCAACAATCGATGGAATGGCGACACTCCGGTTCTACAAGACCTAAGAAGTTTCGTGTCCAAAAATCTGCTGGAAATGTTCTTGCTTCAGTTTTTTGGGATTGCCATGGAGTAATCATGATTGATTTTTTGGACAAGGGTAGAACAATAACTGGAGACTACTATTCGACATTACTGACCACTCTAAGGGAAAAAATTAAAGAGAAAAGACGCGGAAAGCTATCCAAAGATGTTTTGTTTTTGCAGGACAACACCCCTGCACACAAATCTCATGTTGCCATGCAAAAAATTCGTGATATAGGGTTTGAATTACTAGAACACCCCCCTTATTCACCTGATTTGGCTCCGTCCGACTATCATCTCTTTCCTCAACTGAAAAAAAAGTTTAAAAGGTCGTAAATTTTCTTCCAACGAGGAGGTAATAAAAGCTGTGGAGGTCTGGTTTGCAGAGCAAGAAGAAACATTTTTTTTGAAAGGTCTAGAGACGTTGCAGGTTCGCTGTAATAAATGTATCCAATTAAGAGGAGAATATGTTGAGTAATAAAATATTTTGACATTGAAATTTTGATTGGTTCTAGAGTAGGCTAAGAATTTTTCAATATATCCTCGTACTACCTTACGATTTGTTGCTAAACTAATTATAGGAAATTATACATTCCTATCTAGGCAATATCAACACCTTTATACAGTGACCGGCAGAAAGTACGCATCATATGGGAATTTTTTTTATTAATAAATTTTGACAAATATTGATATTTGCAATCGCTTCTGCATCAAAAGAAACCCCAAAAGACGTTGTACAGTGCCGTTCGTCTTTTCGAGGTTGGCGGGAAATTTAAAAAATTTGAAAATTATTTCTCAAAACACGCTTGTTTGTGAAAATATCGAGAAATGTTAATGAGAAAAGTTGTTCAGATTGACATTTTATAGCTATGTACAAGTTTTGAAAAAGATCTGAGATAAAAAAATAAAAATCAATTTTTTGCCACAAAAAAAAAATCTTTTTGGAAACATACATTTCTGACGAAGAAACTCATTAGTAAAGCCAACACTAATATTTCAAATAATGTTTTGTGAAGATTCGCAAGCTATTCCTATTTTATTCGGAGAAAATTTGAAATCTGTGATTTTGCAGTGTGATCAGCTGCTTCATAAGAAGTCACTGAAATATCTACAGGACAATTAAGAATTTCAAATTGAAATTGTGTAGATACTTGGTTCTTAATTAATAATAAAAAGTATCGGAATTATAATGTCCTGTAGATATTTCAGTGACTTCTTATGAAGCAGCTGATCACACTGCAAAATCACAGATTTCAAATTTTCTCCGAATAAAATAGGAATAGCTTGCGAATCTTCACAAAACATTATTTGAAATATTAGTGTTGGCTTTACTAATGAGTTTCTTCGTCAAAAATGTATGTTTCCAAAAAGATTTTTTTTTTGTGGCAAAAAATTGATTTTTATTTTTTTATCTCAGATCTTTTTCAAAACTTGTACATAGCTATAAAATGTCAATCTGAACAACTTTTCTTATTAACATTTCTCGATATTTTCACAAACAAGTGTGTTTTGAGAAATAATTTTCAATTTTTTTAAATTTCCCGCCAACCTCGAAAAGACGAACGGCACTGTACAACGTCTTTTGGGGTTTCTTTTGATGCAGAAGCGATTGCAAGTATCAATATTTGTCAAAATTTATTAATAAAAAAAATTCCCATATGATGCGTACTTTCTGCCGGTCACTGTATACTACCTTATAAACAAACATTTATTCAATTAATGAGAGGGTGATAACTTGTTATTGATTCAGAAAGTAGCAGTTTCTTCAATTTAAGTTTGAAAAAAAAAACAATGCTTGAACTTTTGGAGTTGTTTGGGATATTACTATAAACATGCGCTATATTATATGTAAATGACCTCTTGAATTGTTGTGTGTTATGTTTAGTGGTATGTGTATAGTCGTTTTCCTGATATTCACATCATAAACATTAGTTCGATATTTGGTATTTATATGAAGGTAATGTTTTCAACATTATTATTTGTGATATAATACTGAAACATGAAACATAATAATAATAATATCGCTTTTATTGAATACAGGTTAGACAGACAAAATTGCTCAAAAAAAATAGAAACAAAAAATAACCTCTAACCTGTTGATCCAAAGGCAAAGTTCGCTCTTTTTCTGACGGTTTCCCAGCAGAAAGGGTTCTGCTTCTCCACTTAACATGACGCATGCGCCTATTGACTAAGATTGTAAGTGGTACAGTACTGATAAAAGGTTAAATATATTATTGCTGTCATATATAATATCAGAAATTATTGTAAATATCACCATACATTTTTCATCGTGTGCATTGGAATGAAAGCTTGTCAGAGCTTTTTAATTAATATTTTTGAGGTAAAATTTGTGCGCTGAATACTCGGCTGAATACAATTTCACATTTGTGTCATCAATGTTATCCATATAATATCTGAATACTTACCTTCAATTTTGATGAAAATATACGCAACCAACAAAAAATTTTTATCAACTATGTTTCAGTACGAGCCTCAGAAAAAAAATGGGTAAGATTTGGGTATATTGCATTCAATTATAGTATCTGATATATCATATAGTTAATTATTTTCCATTTGTTTGAAATACTGAGTTGGTGATGGCTCCATGAGAACAAAACGTTGAATCTGAAACCTGAGTAAAGACAATAACAAAGCTATTTACTTTTTTCTTAAGGTCCAATGATAGGCTCAGGAGAAAATTATTTTGAAATAAATTCTGAACATATTCTTATGAAAGCCTCCCTAAAAAGTCAGTTAGAATTGAAAATATCTTACACTTCTAAAACAGGTCGCTTAAACAGAGATTACTTCATAAAATATAACGTACTTAATAAATATTTCATTTCAAACATTGACAGTATTTGTTTCGCTAGACTATAGTATCTAAGTTGCACTATTTCGGATTTTCAGACAACACCAACAAATTAATTCATTCCTTTTTATCGAACAGAAGCCAGTGTGTTCAGGTTAAAAATAATATATCACGTTATGAAAATGTATCGCATGACGCCCCGCAAGGCTCTGTACGATCCCTACTACTCTTCATTTTGTATACTGCCAATTTTCATCGGGTTCTGAACCATTTTCAAATGCATACTTACGCAGACGACACAAATCTCTATTATTCGGCCAGACCTGAATTTCTTCCAAGATATGAGTATTTGCTTAACGAAGACATAAAACAGTAATAATAATAATAATAATAATAATAATAATAATAATAATAATAATAATAATAATAATAATAATAATAATAATAATAATAATAATAATAATAATAATAATAATAATAATAATAATAATAATAATAATAATAATAATAATAATAGACGAGACACCGGTGTTGCCTTATGCTCCGGGGGATATTGAGTCTGTGGTGGAGAATGAGAGATGCCGAATCTATTGGAACTACTCATTCCCCACCCTCAGGCAAATACAAGCCATTAAGCCTGATGTTGTCCTCCTCGACCACCAAAGTAGAACGATATTCGTCATGGAGTTTTCCGCTCCAGGCGAAATGAATATCGTTCGAAAAGAGGAGGAAAAACGGACTAAATATCGAGATCTTCTCTTTGAACTCCGCAGGTTATATCCGGACCATTCTGTCAAAATGGTGGTTCTGATTATAGGAGTCCTTGGTGGAATGATGGACACACTGCTCTCTAACTTGAAGATAATACCAGCTTGCCGAAATATGGCAGAAATCTTAGCAGCAAGAATGCAGAAGGCCGTTATACTTGGTTCGCTCCGTCTACTCAGGGCACACGATTCTCGGGCCCAATAATCACTCACCCTACGGACGTAGGGAGTGTTTATTGGGGTTAACGACATCAGCGCGCCCTCCGGATAGGTCGGAGCACCGGAGACAGGGCCTGACTGGTACACTCCTAGGAGAAAAAAAAAAAAATAATAATAATAATAATAATAATAATAATAATAATAATAATAATAATAATAATAATAATAATAATAATAATAATAATAATAATAATAATAATAATAATAATAATATGAAAGCCTCCCTAAAAAGTCAGTTAGAATTGAAAATATCTTACACTTCTAAAACAGGTCGCTTAAACAGAGATTACTTCATAAAATATAACGTACCTACTTAACTTAATAAATATTTCATTTCAAACATTGACAGTATTTGTTTCGCTAGACTATAGTATCTAAGTTGCACTATTTCGGATTTTCAGACAACACTAACAAATTTAATTAATTCATTCCTTTTTATCGAACCGAAGCCAGTGTGTTCAGGTTAAAAATAATATATCACGTTATGAAAATGTATCGCATAGCGCCCCGCAAGGCTCGACGTTAAAACTCGCAAAGTGATGCATCTCAATAGGAGCTTGCATCCTAAATCGTCCGTTCCACGGTTATACTTTCCCAGACAACGGGGAGGCCGTGGACTTTTGAGTTTGGAGTGTATGCATAACAGAATGGTTCTGGATGGGGCCTGTAAAGTCATCAGGAGTTCAGATCCTCTTCTCTGCATGGTCCGCGACCATGAAAAAGCAGGGATTGGAGCATTTCTTTTTAAGGCAGCAACCCGTGCGGCCGATGAACTCTGTCTCGCATTCGACACTGAACGGGCCAACCCAAACTCTGTCACCGAGTTGGGACCCGTTCAGCAAAAAGCTCACATCAAAGCTGCGGAGACAGAGGTCCTGCTACAGCTACATATGGATAAGCCAATGCATGGCGTCTTCTTTCACAACATCGAAGACCTTGGCTCATCCAAAAGCTTGACCTTTGCCTTCCTCAGGTCGAGTGAGCTAAAGTCGGAGACCGAGGGATTCATAATGGCCTGCCAGGATGGTGTCTTCAACACCCTCGTCTACCGTAGTCGCGTGATGGGTATAGACGTCCCTGACACCCGATGCAGGGCATGTCGTGGGGCACCTGAGACCGTAATGCATTTGCTATCAGCATGCCCATCTTATGCGGTCTCAGCCTATATCCACAGGCATAACGCGGCGCTACGAGTGTTATACTACCAACTACGACACTCGTACGGTATAGACGAGACACCGGTGTTGCCTTATGTTCCGGGGGATATTGAGTCCGTGGTGGAGAATGAGAGGTGCCGGATCTATTGGAACTACTCATTCCCCACCCTCAGGCAAACACAAACCAATAAGCCTGATGTTGTCCTCCTCGACCACCAAAGTAGAACGATATTCGTCATGGAGTTTTCCGCTCCAGGCGAAATGAATATCGTTCGAAAAGAGGAGGAAAAACGGAATAAATATCGAGATCTTCTCTTTGAACTCCGGACCATTCTGTCAAAATGGTGGTTCTGATCATAGGAGTCCTTGGTGGAATGATGGACACACTGCTCTCCAACTTGAAGATAATACCTGCTTGCCGTAATATGGCAGAAATCTTAGCAGCGCGAATGCAGAAGGCCGTCATCCTTGGTTCGCTCAGTCTACTCAGGGCACATGATTCTCGGACCCAATAGTCACTCACCCTACGGACGTAGGGAGTGGTTATTGGGGTTAACGACACCAGCGCGCCCTCCGGATGTATCGGAGCACCGGAGACAGGGCCTGACTGGTACATTCCCAACGGAAAAAAAATAATAATAATATGTTTATTGCGGTTAAATGAACAATACTAATATAATGTAATATAAATATAAATGAATAAACATGTATACTCACAGAAGTGAGAGTTTACAACTACAAATACATAAACATTATCAAAACAAAATATATATTTAATGACAAAGTAGGGATTTAATGTACATTTCATGATATATTCGACACAATTGGGATATATTTGAATAATCGGGATATTCGACACAATCAGGATATATTTGACATAATTAGGATATGTTTGACATAATCGGGGTCTGCTTTTTCTTTGTATCAATAATTTTTTTTTCTCAAATCATTATTTTCTGGAGTTTGATTCAGTCCGAATACAATAATATTGTTATTTTTCAATTGTCTGTCTAGGGCAAGGTTTCTTTCTTCCAGGACAATGATTTGTTTCTCCGTTTCTAACAACTTTTTTTCTAATTCTTCTTTATTTTTGTTGATTTCTCTGGTGATTATTTCGGTTTGTTCTTCCTGTGATTTTTTCAGCAGTTCATATAATTCTCTTGTTGATAATTCGCCCTCTGACATCATGAATCGATTCCAGAGAGCTGGTATAAACTTCGGCTATATAGAAATATCACAAAAACATCGGAGCTCTTCTAAATGACTTGCATTAAAAACTGCAGATAATTATTTTTCATCTCGACACTTCACAAAAAGTCGCTTTTGTTTTAGAGACTAAATTTTCGAAGGTGTAAAATTTCTTTACGTGCACAATATAGATGCAATTTTCTACTAATATATAAAAGGATTCACTTTATAGGTTACACCAACTTGCAGTATTATCACTGAACTATGCATGTGCGAAAATTCCGTATTTTTTCACTACAGTTTACTGCAAAATTAACCACTTTTTGTGGAGCTCTCTGCTGGTCACATCCACTTGTGAAGAATATCTACAGTTGGTTTCAATATCAAAAAAACATTGTCTCAATATTAACCCCGCAAAATCCTCTCTGTATTTGCTAGTGAAAACGATAGATAGAATGTTATAGATAGCGTTTCGATTGAAGTGGAAGGGAAAAAGGTCGACTACTGTGAAAAAATTAAATTTGGGTTAACTATTGATAATAACCTGAAATTTCATAATCATATAAGTAATCCCATCAAAAGAGCATATTATATAATGAAAGGTCTCTATTCTAATAGACATTTTTTGGGAAGAACTTTGAGAATACCCTGTGTGACTCCTTAATTTTATAAATTTTCAACTACTGCGACATCCTTTATGGCTCATGTCTAGATGAGGTACAATCAAAAAGAATACAAGAAGTTCAGAACGCATGCGCGAGGTTCATCTTTGGGTTAGGTTTTAGAGATCACGTCACATCTTTTATTAACAAACTAGATTGGTTAAAAATGCACAACAGACGAGAACTTCATCATGCCAGCTTTTTACATAAACTCTTCAGAAAAAGTCACCTATTTACCTCATTGACAAACTCCAACATAGACAAGAAGCACACATCAGAGATCTCCGACATGTCAATACTTTGTCAATCCCTCAACACAGAACGGTATTCTTTGAACGGTCTTTTTCTCACCATTCCGCAGCCCTGTATAATTCCATCAGTCAAAGCATAAAAAGCTTATCTTTGAACAATTTTAAAAGTAAACTGAAACAACATCTTCTGGACGAACAGCGATAGCCTCAATTTTGTAACTCTATAGCAATGTTATTTTCTCATATATTTTTTTTCTCCTCATTACACATAGTTCCTTTTTATATACAGTGACCGCCAAAAAGTATGTACCATATGGGAAAAATGTTTATTATTGGAGTATTGGAAAAAATATTCTGGGGAAAAGTTTGTGCATGTCCGATAACCTAAAAATCGATTTTGACACATGTCACGTGATCGCTAGAATGGCGGCAAAATGAAAAAAATTGTAATGCAAAGGCAAAAAAAGGGGTAAGATGGCAAGATATCAAAAAAAGTTATTTGAAAAAGTCACTTAGAATTCAATTTTATACACACAAACGAAGTTTCAAGAGATAATTCAAAAAAATTGAAAATAGCAATTTTTTTAAAAATATTTTCCCATCTATTTAAAAATATATTTTTTTTCTTATGAATAGCTTGACTATACTGAAACATTTGCATTTTAATGATAATGACAAAACTTTCTCATTTTCTCCACACCAGAGGGCACTAAATTAAAAAAATTGGTTTTTGCCAGAACCCTCGCTGTTACATTGGTTCTCATCTAACAGTTATATCAGAATTCCAAGACTATTGTGTTGATATGGCAATCTAGAAACACCATGTTTCCTGATTTTAATCAAGTTTCAATAATAATGCTGTATGAGCGTTTTACTTTGCACATAAACTTTAAGAATCTTTAATTTGACGCACTATTTTCAAGTTTATGTGCGAAGTGAAACGCTCATGCACGATTATCATCGGAACTTGATTATAATCTGGAAATTACCATGTTTTTGGAGTGTCATGTCATCACAATGGTCGTGGATATAACTGTTAGATACGAACCGATGTAACAGCAAGGGTTCTGACAAATTCCCATTTTTTCAATTTAGTGCCCTCTGGTGTGGAGAAAATGAGAAAGTTTTGTCATTATCATTAAAATGCAAATGTTTCAGTATAGTCAAGCCATTCATAAGAAAAAAAAATATTTTTAAATGGATGGGAAAATATTTTTAAAAAATTGCTATTTTCAATTTTTTTTTAAATTATCTCTTGAAACTTCGTTTATGTGTATAAAATTGAATTCTAAGGGACTTTTTCAAATAACTTTTTTCGATATCTTGCCATCTTACCCCTTTTTTGCCTTTGCATTGCAATTTTATTCATTTTGCCGCCATTCTAGCGATCACGTGACATGTGTCAAAATCGATTTTTAGGTTATCGGACATGCACAAACTTTTCCCCAGAATATTTTTTCCAATACTCCAATAATAAATTTTTTTCCCATATGGTACATACTTTTTGGCGGTCACTGTATATACTTATATAAAATTGTTAAGCTCTAACATGCTTGGTTGAGTGGAAGAATAGCTATAAGCTAAACTCCGCCAACGAAAATAAAGACCATTTATTATTATTATTTCATTAGAAAAAAGACAAGGACAAACCGAGAATCCAAGAATAAATATTTACCCATCTGTACTAACTCTTTGGTACATACTATACAGAGTTAGTCAAATGTATGGATCCGCCTATTTTTCTCAGTTAATATGAGAGCTATCGAAAAAAAGATCGGGTAAAAGTTGAAGGGTATTTCACTCTCCACCTTTCTATGAATTCAAATATTTTTTAGATGTGCCATTGGTGGAGAAGTGACGTCATCGGCATTTTTTTTAAATGGAACCATATGTCATGTTTAGTATCGCTAGAAAGCTTGTTTTTTCTCATTTCAGTGGTACTAATATTATTTCAACTCTTTCGATAGGTACAGTGTGTTCTGTATTTTTGTGTCCACCTATGTAATTCACTTACCTATTGCTTAATTTTTTCAAAATTTCTCTCAATTGAGGAATGTAGCCAGTTGGATATTTCAAGCGAAATGACAATTTTTTCCAGACATTGGCGCACGTGAGTTTTTATAAAAAAATATTTTGTATGTGCCACATTGACAGTTGTTTCATTAAATAATTTCACTTACGATGTTCATGATTTTAAGTATTAAAAACTGAAATCAATCCATTGATGGTTATAGAAATATTTGACATTAAGAAAAAAACATTTTATTTCGTTTTTGAACAAAATCAGTGGTTAGAATTATTGGTTTAAAGGACAATTTATATAGAATAGTCATTTTTTGAACTATTGAATCAAATAACTATTTACGTTTTATTCTCTAACTTTCTATTTAGAAAAAATGCAGGATTATGGCACTTGAATTATTCTGGAACAAACTTTTTTATTGAAATTTTCCAATAGAAAAATAACTAGAATTGTTATTTGAAAAATATGCATCTGGGAAATTTGTTCAGTCTCGTGAGCCTTTTCAGTTGACCTACTGGTTGCTTGGAGTTTGATGAGATGCTTGTGATTGACTGTTAATGAATGAATTTGATGGTACACAATGACGTAAATTGAATATATTTTGGTTTATATAACTTGACAGATAAAATAATTTATTGACAATTCAATCAATATTTTTTGTTGATTCTCGTCGTCAGTCTGATTTTTTTATCCAACCAATTAAAGTTCAACACGACATGTTTCACGCTATTGCCAGCTCCTAAATAATACAGTGTGAAACAGTACCAAATGTATACCTACGTACCCCACTTTCGAAAAAATACGAAACACACTGTACCTATCGAGAGAGTTGAAATAATATAAGTACTACTAAAATGAGAAACAACAAGCTTTCTAGCGAAACTAAACATGACAGGTTCCATTAAAAAAAAATGCCGATGACGTCACTTCTCCACCAATGGCAAATCTCAGGAATATTTGAATTCATAGAAAGCTGCAGAGTGAAAGACCATTCAACTTTCAGACGAACATTTTTTCGATAACCCTCATTTTAACTGAGTAAAATCGGCGGGTCCATACATTTGACTAACTCTGTATAAACTTGATTGGCAAAATGTCTGGTATACTGCGAATTCCTTCATTAATGATTTCTCAATAACATGAATTTTAGTCTTTCAGTATTGGTTTAAGTATTTCAGTTCTCATTTCATTCTTCAAGTGTTTGCTTCAGTCTTTCAGTATTTGTTTCAGTCGTCCAGTATCCATTTCAATTCTTCAGTATTTGCCCCAATCCATCGGTACCTAATTCAGTGCCTGATATTTAATTATGGTGTACAAAGAGTAGGCCTAGTTATTGAATATTATTGAGAGTAATAATTATTTCATATGAGAGTGTGTGTACCGAAAGACATTGCCTTATTCAACTATCTGGATCAAAATTAACAAGATTCACGTAGCAATCTGAAAGACAGTTTTATTGATTGTTTCCTTTTTAGTTTTTTACGCATCTGTCAATAACTGACACATTTTCTTCATTTTTAACATTACACAATGTAATATCATGAACCATCATAATCTATGATGAGTAAGCAAATGATTAAAACAGGTGAACAAATGAACTATTTGTTGGTTTAGAGTACACTCAGGTACGCCGTGTATTATAATAATTAAGTGTGCGACGCGACACCTCAATCTCTTTGTTTATCTTATCATTTTTTTTGAAAAATTTTGCCAAATAGATTTTTTTCATCACTTTAATGAGAGGACGCATTGGAAAATGACCACCGTGCAAACGTCTTGTTCTTATTAAAGGTTAGACTAAGAATTACCAATTTCCCTCATTATGAAGTAGGACAATCAGCCACCACCATTTTTAAAAAAATTTGTTTGGATACAACACCATTTATTGAATGTCATTCATATTCTAAGCCATTAGTAAGTCGATCCGTAGTTTAACTGGCCATGTGATAAGACCTGTTTAACTGCGGTTAAATGTTTGTCCTCCATATTGGTTTATCGTTTTATCGTTTATCACTAATTCTTACAATTCTTGGCAACAGTTTATGAAAAACATTAATTTATCAATCGTTTTTGTGGAAGAATTGTTTTATTGGTTTCTCCCACCCCATAAGAAAATTAGATTTTACATAGATTCAATTAAGCTATAATACATATATCATTATCACTCAATCTATGCGAAGAAACTGTTTCGAAAGATAAAATTTCTAAAACAGATATATAATTTTTTTTGCAATACATACTACATGGGAATCCACTTTCAGGATTTATCTATGATTATGTAGATATATTTTGTTTTAGTTTCAATTACTTGAGACTTTCGATTGTTACGTTTGTTATCCACTTAAATATTATTGAAGATATCATCAAGAGCAGTAAAAAAAATCCAAATTCACTGCAGAAAATCAGACTAAATGAATCAATGTCGACCTAAAAATGACTAGCTGTCGTTATTTTTAACGAATTCCCAAGTGTTTATTTTTATGCATGAGTATTGTTAGTTTTCTCGAAGGATACGTACGTTGACCCAATATATCAAATGAATTTCGCTTGTCAATAACTTCGTTATTTCAAGTCCGATTCACTTTTTTTACAGGGTGCCCCAGGGTTAAACCGCCAAACGTTCAGGATCGGGTTTTCAGGTGAAAAGGAAACTTTTTCTCCTATAAGAATGTGTTCTAACTTGCTTCGTTTTTTTAGAAAAAATCCGTTTTTTATTATTTTTTTTCTTTGGTGTTTTGGCATCGACTGCTGTGGTCATTAGCCATGTGTTCTTTATAGGCCTTGTTACTAACTCCATGCCTTAGGAGCAGCACTGTTAATGGGAACGCAACAGTGAATCGTGCAGTACTCACCCTAGTCGAGCCACGAGATTTTAATAATTTAATCGGTTAAATTAAATTAAAAAATCCCAGCTCAACCAGGGTTCGAACTCCGGACATTTCGACTCAGAGTCGGACGCTCTAACCACTGCGGCACGCTCCGACATATTAATTATTTAAAAAGTTTTTATACTTATATATATATTTATATATTTGCGGTAATAATGGCCTTCTTTTAAAGTACTTATAATGGAAATTTTAATTACAGTGGCGTCCCAAAGGGTAAGATTTATTGATATTATGACAAATTATTGTACTCCACTGTGTTTTTATATGTTTAGTTTTTTTAGGATTGAGCAATAAGAAATACAATTTTTCTAAGTAATTGATAAGGGACAAATTTATTCATTTAAAATTTTTAGGAAACGGAAAAACAAAATTTCTCAAAACTGCTCTCAAAGTGACCACGATTTTTTTCAATGCAAAGTTCGCACCTGCGTACGACAGATTCCGCAGCTGCACGGTGTGATCTCTGGTGCTGCTTTAAAAATTCCTTCCCGGAAAGTTCCTTCGTCGTTGATGGGCTCAGCATAAACTTCGGTTTTCATTGCACCCTATACAAAAATCCATAGGGGTTGAGTCAGGAGAGCTCGCAGGTCAAGGAACTTTGAAATCCTGTATTTCGGAAACAAGTTAGGACACATGATTATAGAAAACAAAAATCTTATTTTTGCCTAAAAAAACGATCCTCAACGTTTGGCGGTTTAACCTTGGGTCACCCTGTATAGTGTAAGTAAATGTATAAGGAATCTACAAGTTTGGGATTTTCTAGAAAATCAGTCATATGCCCACATACAGGGAGACAAAGAAGTGCGTTTTCTGTGGAGTGGGTGAGCCGTAACACCCTGTAATTTCTCTTTTTATTATCAAGCTACAGCTATTTCCTTTCATGTCCTTTTTTTATTTGTCACAATAACTTAATTTTCAATTTCCGTGAAATATTCACAGAAAATGTTTTATGTTTCCAGAGGGTTTGTCGTTTGATTTCCTGAAAAGTTGTTTATTTCAGTTAAATATGATTTTGTTTCTTTTGTGTTCAAAAGTACTTTCACACTTTCTCAGAAATTTTTTACTGATGTTTTTATTGGATTCCATTTTTGTATTATAGTATTTAGGTACTTTTGGTAATTCTTCTTAATTCGTTCAAATGGTTTCAGTATCTTCTGGATTCCAAAATGTTGCCGTTCATGTAATTTCTACTCATTCTTCTGTAAAATCTATTTTTTATATGTATTGATTGAACTAGACTAGTTATGATCCATGGTTTGCGCTTCACCTAATTTTTCTTAGGATATTGCTCTCTTCTTTATTAGCCCAATATGCGTGTTCCCTAGAATCTCTATAGGGTTCGTCCTACTTTATGGTTTCTCAGAAACTCTGGACCCGTGGCATATAATGTAACGTTTTCCTAAAACCCCTGGTATCTTTAACAAAAATAAAGTTATTGCAACAAATAAAAAAGTACCATAAAAGGGATAGATGTAGCTTTATAGCAAAATGAAAAAAAGTATAGGATTGTCCAATCCATAGATTTTTTAAAAGATAGTGTACAGGTCGACAAGCATAAGGATGCCTCTGAGATGCGCAAACGATAGAAAGCGTGAGTAGATGTGCGACAAAGATCGACTACTGTTTACGGCTGGTTATCATCGGAATGTACAATCGGGAGAGAAATTTTTCTGCAACACGTAGGAACGTAGGTTCTTATCTGAATTTTCATTAATTCCTAATGAACTGTTCGAATAATATAATTGTCTGTGATTACTGGACCGTTTATGAAAATTGCATAATTTTCCCGAAGCCATAAGTGTAAATAAAGTAGGACTAGAAAAAGAAAGCATCGCCACACAATATCAGAAATAGGTAAATAAATATAATAAAGAACACGAGGAACATACTTACAGAAGTTGACTAACAATATTACATGACCTCTGACCACTGCCAAATCAGCATTGTCCATGGTAACTTTTGATTTTTTGTTTCTCTTTTTATTTGGAGTTGAGAATTGTTCCATTTCACCTTTTTCAATTTTATTCATTTCTGAATTAATTTTCCTAATGCTTCTACCGCAAACTCCCGTTGCGGCAGCAACTCGTTCTTGAACCTTCACAAGAGGAATACTGGTTTCACCTATCATTGCTTCTGCCTGCATAAATTTGATGACATTACTGACAATTTCCCTACTTTGTCCACTCAGAATCTTATTTCTCACTTTACTCTTTGAAGGCATTTTCAAACACAACAAACTACACTATAACCTATCTAATAATATTTCAAAACTATACACAACACAAGGATTTCAAATTCAACACACAATCGCAGAGAGTTGAAGTGATTACAGTACGTGAACCTTCACGTAGACGTTAACGTACGAAATATAACGTTTACGGGTTGTTATGAAATTGAGTTGAAGTTGAACGTATGTCAACCGCTAACCCTAACATGTTAATTTGTGTTTATTTCGCTTTTATGCTGTTTTCTATGAACAACTGGAAGATGAACTCTACTTTGCGGATCTTAATAGGGATTTTGACCATATACCTCCCTTGCCAAATGCAAATCAAATTCTTCCGGAATTGGCTTTTCGAAATGTTCATTGTTTTAAATAAAGCGAAATACCGAGCAAGATCATCAAAAATACATTGAAGAAATTATGACTGATGTAAAATTGTAAATATTGCTTTGTCACTTCTTGATTTTATGGCTTTAAAGTCAAAATTTGCTCATTCGCAACTCATCGGTGTGATTCGTATATTTTTCGGTTAACGTGCGTTGATTTTTAAGGTATCCGTGTGAGACCGTTAGGTTACGTATGGCCGTAAACCTATTTTCAACGTTAACGTGAATAGCTGACGAATGAGCATGCGTAGATGTCAATGTGTACGTTAACGTTTACGTTCATGGCAGCACTTCAACTCTCTAATAACGCCACAATAATGTTATTCCACTGACTGTACACTCACGACGTTAACTGTTTGAATAACTGTTTGAGTGAGCTCCTGCCTCACTCCAGGGTTGTGTCTACTGCGCAACCAATTCTCGGAGGCATCCTTATGCTTGTCAACCAGTAACAATAATAATATTTATTGCGCTATGATACATAACTATAAAAAAGTACAAGCTAGTCAAAAGCAATAAGAGATAAAATAAATATTTATAAATAGCAGACATACAAACTAATTATAAAAAACAAACTGAAGATATTCGTCCACTGAATAAGGTTGTAAATCAAGAAGCATTGTGATGAGAATTTTTTTATTTCATTGAAATCTCTGTTTCGTTTTAAGGCTATAGGTAGGTTATTGAAAAATTTAATACTTGAATAAAACAACAGGTGGCTATATGGAAAATTAAAGTTTGATACACTTCTTGCACCAGTGCTGCAAAATGCTCAAAGTAATGTCTGATTCTATATAAACATTTGAGACACTCATATATACAGTGTCCGCCAAAATGTTGGAACCATATGGGAAACTTTTTTTATTGATAGTTTCTCAGAAAATTTCATTCTTCAAAAAAGGTGGTGCATTCAATTAAACTAAGTACGCGCATATCAATTATTGCCAGTGGCGTGCGGCTAAGCGGAAAACGGCCTTTATTCTAAATTTACTATACAGGGTGTCAATTTGAAAACTTCCCACCCTTAATATCTTTCTTCCAGTAAACAATATGAGTAATCGAAAAAACAGGTCAATTTTATTGTCAAGGGGGACACTTTCAAGGACTATTTGTAGCCCTCGTGGTTCAACCCCCTAGGAGGGGTAGATGTTACCCTTAGAATTTTAAATGGGAAGGGGGGTCAAGTGGCACATCATTTTGATGGGCGTTCAATTCTTGTTCCAATGGTACCCGGACTTATTATTTTTTGATGAGCATTTTCCGAAAAATTGCGTTCTAAACTAACAGAAGTAATTATTAGAACGCCTATACTGAGATGCATGGTTTGGCCAGAACTGGTTAGAATATTAGGTGGTACCGTTCCAACCCTTTATTAGAGGTAACATTAGCCATTAGCTCCAAACACTTTACATAAAAAAGTAGTCTAATAGTAAAACGTAGATGGTAGTAAAGTTGTGTTTATTAAATGCTGAATTTTTAAGTGTCATCGCAGAAATTGTACAGATAGCCTTCCTTTTTTGCTACTTCTGCTGTAAAAAGTTTCTGTTTTCCGGCAAAAAATTGGTTAGCAAATTTGAACTATGTGGTAGTATTGTGAACACCGTTGTACCTGTTGGGCTGTTTAGGAATTACTTTAATAAGTGTATAAAAGTGTAAAAATGGTTTACATTCTTCAAGACAGAATTGAAATGATTGTAATTTATGGCGAAGTTGGAAAGTGCGCACGAAGGGCGGCATGTCTTTTTAACGAAAGACATCCAAATTGTAATGTAAGTCACCGGTATGTGCTTGATTTGGTGAATAAGTTTTACGAAACTGGTTCAGTGACAAATAAAAAAAGAAATAACCCCAGAGTACTAAATGAAGCAGCTCAAATTGAAGTTTTGGGAACATTTGCTGCAGAGCCCACGAGCTCCTTACGATCAGTATCAGAACAGACGGGAATGTCACGCGAGACTATAAGAAAAGCATTGAAAATGCATAAATTTCATCCATATAAAATGCAGATTCTTCAAGAGCTCCACGAGGATGATTATGATAGAAGAATAGAGTTTTGTGAAATCATGTCTCATCGAGTCAATACCATCCCTAATCTTCTGTTAAACATCTGTTTCAGCGATGAGTGTTCATTTTTTCTGAATGGCAATGTTAATAGACAAAATTGTCGCTATTGGAGTGACGAAAACCCACATATTTTTCGGGAAGGGCATACACAACACCCACAAAAAGTTAATGTTTGGGCTGGTATTCTTGGAAATGCCATTCTTGGTCCATTATTTCTGGAAGAAAACTTGACTGGCAATCTGTACCTTGATATGCTTGAAGAGACTATCGATCCTCTTATAACTCACGAGCTAGAAACTCAAATTGATGCAGAAGGTAATGAACTTTTGCAGGAGGATCTGTTACATTACCAGCAGGACGGTGCTCCACCTCATTATTTTCTTCCCGTCCGACAGTGGTTAAACGAGAGATTTCCGGGTAGATGGATTGGCAGAAGGGAAGCAGTTGAATGGCCTCCGAGATCACCGGATTAAACACCCTTAGATTTCTTTCTTTGGGGGCATCTTAAATCCGTTGTTTATAAAACACAACCTTCTGATATTGACGAACTTAAAAGACGAATTACAGCAGCATGCCGGTCAATTCCTGGTGAAGTTTTCCGTAATGTTAGAGGGGAGTTCGAAAACAGACTGTATTACTGTTTAGAGCAAAATGGACAACATTTCGAACAGCTAATAAGATAAGCGTAAGTAGATTTTATGTTGGAAATGTCTTTCTCGCAAATTAAATTTTATTGTGTAGAAGGAAAATAACCACCAAATAAAAAATCCCATGCGTAATAAATTTATTCCTGTCATTCAAGGGTTGGAGCGGTGCCACCTACTCTTCTAACCATTTTTATTAAAGGGAGTCAATACAATAATGCATCTCAGTATAGGCGTTCTAATAATTACTTCTGTTAGTTTAGAACGCAATTTTTCGGAAAATGCTCATCACAAAATAATAAGTCAGGGTACCATTGGAACAAGAATTGAACGCCCATCAAAATGATGTGCCACTTGACCCCCTTCCCATTTAAAATTCTAAGGGTAACATCTACCCCTCCTAGGGGGTTGAACCACGAGGGCTACAAATAGTCCGTGAAAGTGTCCCCCTTGACAATAAAATTGACCTGTTTTTTCGATTACTCATATTGTTTACTGGAAGGAAGATATTAAGGGTGGGAAGTTTTCAAATTGACACCCTGTATATAGTAAAGTGACATTAATTGGCAAAATATCGAAAAATGAAATTGAAAAAAGTTGTTTGCAATTGAATGATTTTCCTAGTTATCCAGTTTAGTCTACCAATTACTGGTTTTGATAACTACTTAAAGAGTTGGCCTCAATTTTTAATGGGAATTATCCACAATAACTATTGAGTAGGAAGTTACTGCATTAGCATAAATTATCTGTCAAAGCAATTACCTGATCTAACAAAATCTTGAATGAGTCAAAAAAACAGTAATGGAAAGATAATGAAATAAAGCCAGGATCCTTAAAAAAATAAAAATTCGTAATTGGTAGACTAAACTGGATAACTGGGAATATAATTTAATTGCAAACAACATTTTTCGATACATTGCATATTAATGTCACTTTACTCAATAGGGAATTCAGAATATCGGCCGTTTTCCGCTTAGCCGCACGCCACTGGCAATAACTGATACGCGCGTAGTTAGCCTAATTGAATGCACCAACTTTTATGAAGAATGAAATTTTCTGAGAAACTATCAATAAAAATGTTTCCCATATGGTTCCAACATTTTGTCGGACTCTGTATATGCAGTGCTGGTAATGAGAGTAATTCCATTTTTTGAAATGGCTTCTGCATGAATCATGATAATTCAGGTTATTCAAAATGCAAATCGTTAATTTCTCAATTTTGAAAACCCTTTTAGCCTCCCCACTAACGTGCTTAAAAGTTTGCAAAATAAAATGTTCTTGTTATGTTGAAATTGTCATTTTTCATAAGAACTCTTATACCATAGCATGGAAATATATTCATTATGAGTTTCAAATTTTAATGTTTCATCTATGACTATTCCTAGCGATTTGGTGTGTTTCGCAAACAGAATATTTTCATGATTGACTAGAATACTGATGGGAGTTTCAACTCTATGATTGATTTTAAAAATGCATGTGTCAACCTGTATAATATTGACATTTGCCTAATTTTCTTAAAATTCCAAACTTGTGTGAATTCCCTATAAATTTTCCTGCGCCATATAAAAGCAAACAATCAAATCGGACTAGAGATAAAAAAGTTATTGATGAGCAAACTTCATCCATAATTTGAGTGTTTCGTTAATTTTGCCGGTGTCTGGATATCATCGACATCAAGTAATATCGAAATATTATAACGGTCAGTCCAAACTCTTGAATATTTAAGACAATCAATACAATAATAGCGAACGACAAGTTGCTTTGGGAACATGAACAGAAACAAATCAATTGCAGACTATGTATTTCACAGACCACCTCGTAAATTTGATTGATGGATTATGTTGTAGGTTATAATTTCGAATGTAAATGAACTATTGGTTTATTGAATCTCTTGGGTTTTTATGTTATACACATTTTTCACAAGAGATGTCATTTAATTGATTTGAGTTCACGTCAATGTATTCGAGTTTTCATAGAATTTTCAAAATATTACCAAAATAAATACAAAAAGGTAGAGGGTTCCACCACATATTTTTTTCACATGTTCACAAAAACAAGGAAATTCTGTGATGTTAACAGATCATTGTAAGAACCAAAGGAAAAACGTAGGAAGATAAAAATGTTTGGATATGGATAACTAGATAGCGTTCCTTTGTTCTGGACAAAATATCAAGATATCTAAACAGTATATCTAAACTCTGACCAGAAGAAAACAAAAGTTAATAATTAGAAATAAAAGAAACCTTAGTTGAAACATGGAATTTTTTAGATTCAATTATTGATTATAAATTAAAGAAAGTCTTATAGTCACAGAAACGCATTACTTGACTTGACAGAGTCTTTTTACAAACTGAAAATAATGACGAAGGTGTCAACAAGGATGGTAAAATACTGAGACAATATAACTAGTACTGGTATTTATGAGTACAGTGCGGCTTTTTTTAGTCCACCCCCACTATTAACTTTTGAACGGTTCGACGTAGAAACATGAATAAAAAACCGTTTGGAGGTTTTCACCGATACTACTTTTTGAAATAAAAAATATGGTGATTTTAAATGGCAAGGGGGGGTTAAGTTCACATCGTTGAAAAGATAATTCAATTGTTTCACAAATTAAATTCGAAATATCAAAAATAAATGAGGATCTGAATACTACTCATACCTCGATAAATTTGAACGGTTTGTTGTGGAATAATGAAACCAAAAACATTTCGAAGGGTATTACCGATACTACTTTTTGAGAGAAGAAATATTGAAATAACTCGACAGATGGCGCTAGGGACAGATCGACTTGAAAATTTCGAAAGGCATATAAATCGATATTGAGAAAAAATTTCTCAACAAAATTCAAAAATATTCAGATGGTTGTGAAGAGAATTGAATTCTCTTTTCAACGATGTGACACTCGACCCCCCATGCCATTTAAAATTTTTGAGTTGGTGTGCCCCCCGCGCCCCCTTTCGAACAATCACCATATTTTTTGTTTCATAAAGTAGTATCGGTGAAACCCTCCAAACGGTTTTTATTCATGTTTCTACGTCAAACCGTTCAAAAGTTAACAGGGGGGACTAAAAAAAGCCGCACTGTATATTATAACTAATATGGAAGAAAATTGTGAGAACGAAATTATTACAACGCAGTTTTAGGACCACCTGGGCAAATCTTCAGAAGGAAAAGAATAACAGATTTCTGTTCCAATCTAACCGACTAATAAATAATACAAACACAACCGTTATTATTGAATTCACAAGCAATTATCGACCAGCAAATCAATTAACTTTTAATTCGAATACCAATTTGATAACAACAACAGATTGCATAAAATTGTTAGGAATTCAACTTGATGCAAAACTCTCTTGCAACAGTCATAATAAAACAGGTAAGCTCTGCCTTGAAGGACTTCATTTTGCGAAGACACATTTTCATGAGAAAAATTGTTTTCTACAAAAACTACTTTGCAGTGCTTTTTACATACTATAGCTGAAAACTATTTTTATTTAATTGGGGAAAAAACCTCCGCACCGGTTTCATGATTCTTGCAAATCATCAGCGAAGGCAAGTTCTCCCAATTAAATCGAAGAAACACTTCAGCATTTGCCAACAAATGATGAAGTGTTTCTTGTAGAAACCTTTTGAAAGAATCTGACAGGTATAATTCTACGGTCGTAGGGAGCAGTAGCTGTTTTCTGTTTGAAACTTTTCGACGAATATACCTATTGTATAGGTTGAAGCGGAAGACTGGATTATTATTAAATCCATTTTTCATTATTAGACTATTTTGCTTTTGTTACACTCAAATCAATCTTCGACAAAAAATATTTATCAGACCTCTTTTACGCTTTCAAATAATGCAACTATACCCCACAGCAACTTAAAAAGTCTGCCTTCAATGGTGGGGCAGACAGACTACTCCAACAAATTACCTGATTGAATCAAACAGTGTCCTAATGAAAAAGCTTTCAAAATATCTTTAAAAGAATAGTTATCGGTGAATTGTTTTTATTCGCTAAGTGAATTTGCAAATAAACAAAAAACACGTGTAATCGTTTATTCTAGTTGCATAGTAGGTCTCTACGCCTGTATTTTTATTCCATTTTTTTTCTTTGGTGTCTTGGCATCGACTGCTATGGTCATTAGCCACGTGTTCTGGATAGGTCTTGTTACTAACTCCATGCGCCACCTTAGGAGCAGCACTGTTAATTGGAACGCAACAGTGAATCGTGCAGGACTCACCCCAGTCCAGCCAAGAGATTTGAATAATTTAATCGGTCAAATTAAATTTAAAAATCCCAGCCGCAACTGGGGCTCGAACTCCGGACCTTTCAACCCAAAGTCGGACGCTCTAACCACTGCGCCACGCCCCGACATATTCCATTTTTATTATAATGTTTTTAGTTTATAGATTAAAATTCATCCTCATCTAAAAACCCAACTGATCAAGGCTGGTTAGAATATTATGGGGAAAATTATGATGAAATGTTGATGAATTCCTTGCCCAACTCTCCTTTTATATACTAATTGAAGCATCGAAAATGGAGAGACGATTTTCAATAAGATCCACAAGAGATGTTTTGCCTAAAGAGTAAGAAGATTTTACTATTTGATTTTGTTAAAGTCAGGGAAGAAATGTAATGTTTTTAGTTTATAATAATTCCCCTGTATGATTGTTTTTTGAAATAAGTCAGTGAATGTCATTAAAGAATACATTTAACATCATAACAGTACATCTATATGTAAAAATGTAACTATAATTAATAATAATAATAATTATAATCATAATGGCGAAAATCTAGAAGCATAAGCTATAGTTTTGGTGAGAAGAGTTTAAGGCGTATTTCTTGACGTTGATTATGGTGGGGGGTGTTTCCGACTGAGGTGACGTTAAGGGTATATTTTCAAATATAATTTTTCTCAAAATGAAATAAATTTAGTGGCACTCTAAAGCCCGTGGCTTACGGTCAAAATAGTTTGATCAAACTGCCTTGAAGTGACGTCATTTATATTGGTTTTCTCGCACAATTTCGAATTGACACTTCAAATGACAGGCAATCGATTTATATACGTTTTGCAATTTTTTTCGCCATTGTAAAGGTCCATCGTTTACTTGAATATTAAGAGGAATTAGTTCATTGTGTATACTACAATAAGAATTTTGCGATTGGACTTTTTGGTCTGTCTACACCATAGAAATATATATTATATACTTAAGAATACTAAACCTGTCTATTTTCACGGCGAAAAGCATGTCGCGTATGCGACCCGTTTATGATGTGCGCATGCTCGTCATCAGTGTAGTTTGGGTAGATCGTTGCCATGTTTGAAAATAATTTAGTGTTCCAATTCAGAGTTTTGTGTCAAGAGGCAATAAAACCCATGTCATTTGAAAGAGAGAAATTTGTCAGCGCATTCAGAATTTTTAAAACCGAAAAAAACCTTTTAGAGATAGATTACTCCGAATTTTAGTGGCGAAAAAAACTTATTTAATACAATAATGTACCCTATCTTACTGAAACTATAATGACCGTGCAACAGTGCTTTTTCATCAACAGGAAGACTTGTCACTAAGATCTGTAGCTCTTGTCAGAGATCAGAGACGGTTTTAAGAATTTTAGATTTTCTGTTTTGGTTTTGTGTGGTGTTTGTTGTCGTCGGTTCTTTCATCTTTCGTGAATTTCCATTAATCTTGTTCCTTGAAGATATTTTCTAATAAAACCGCTTCCTTCTACAAATAAACAATGAACTGTTTCGTGTTGTGTGGAAGTAAAGGAACAAAACCCAAAATAAATTATTTTTGGTAGATAATAAAATCTTTAAGTATCTATGCTTTGCTCAAAATAGCTTAGATATCATTTTAGCTTGACAAAAAAGGCATAGTTCTTGGTTACTGTCTTTAGGAAGAGACCCCAGCAGAACATTTGAGTGAGAAAATTGCAATAGAATCATTTGAAACATAGTGCAGTACCAATACTGTGTCTGCGTAAGCATGCATGGCGAGTGATACAACATTCTGCAAACAAATTTCAAGTATAAGCCACACCGCTTATATTATGAGTTTTAGATTATGATGGATTTATGCAGCAGTCATAAGTCATAAGTTTTAAGTCATAAGGAAGAATATTCGTCAATGATTGGTTGGAATAAACGGACCAACCAATCATTGACAGATATTCTTCCTTATGACTTAAAACTTATGACTTATGACTGCTGCATAAATCCACCATTAGAGAAAGTACTCAAGATACAGACTCGCCTCAGAAAATTAATATCAATATGGAAGTGCTTTTCTTTGATGATAAGGAAAATGCTTCTGGTCTCACTTTTTCATGCACCTCCATTGTGGAAATTGCACTAAGGTAACACAACAAGAAATACTCGCATAAATAGCATGTCAACATCTTCAAATGATTTAAATTAAATGCAGTTACATATTTTGACATGAATCGTTCTAGAAAAAAAAAACCTCGAGCTGTCAAGCATCCAATTTGAGTTAAAATTATTCATGATATTAGCTGAAATCAATGTTCATAGTTTTTGTACTTTCAATTTATTTCCAATCTAGTTCTTGCTTAAAATTCGCACCGACGATTTGGGGTGGTTCCGTAGTTTTTTGTTGGGTTTATCTACAGCTGAAAAGTGAATGCGATAACAAAAATCACTGAGTTGCTTCAGAGCGATGATAATAATAATAACCGTACTCTACTTTCTGATAGCATTCGCTAACTATTTGGGATCATGAATATGTGAAAAGATGTATTCAAATCGGCTAGATAGCAGGTTTTCCAATCTTATTCCCGAATTTCAGAATTAACAACGTTTGTTAATCTTCACTGGTACCATAATATTTTACTAAAACCGGGCCTGTTACAAAAAACACTAATGACGCACAAGCGCATTGCCGACTAGTCTGAACTTTTTACACCGTGTGGCGAGAGCTATCATTCGCTATTTTTTTTATGCCTGCATTGTGACTTAAAGAACAATGCAGGTAATGAATTTTAAATCAAGATAATGTCCCTTATATTTTATTACATCTAATCAAGTAGGTAATAGACATCTGATGTCTCGAACTGTGGACATGAAGGCTTATTTGACATTTCACATGATAAATCTGAGAACTTGGCGTTGTATCCTAGCAACAACCTTTCTAGCACGAAGTGTTTTAGTTTTTAGGATTTCGCAAGCTTTTCAGTGTATAATAATAATAATAATCGTCTTTATTATAGCCAAGTAAGAGTTTACATGCATGCGGTCTTGTGACAGTTTCAACATATTGACCATAAAGGGCGATGTTTATTTTTGATCATGTACTAGACATAACCAAAAATATTCTTCCACTTAACCCAAAAACAGAGATGTGTTTATAGAAATCAATTAGGTATTACGCAAGAATTATTTGAAACAGTAACAGTCAACATCATTGACAATGCAGTGCTTGAACCTATGAAATACGTTTTGGCTTACCTACCTACGCACAACACACAAGAACCGAGAGTTTGAGGAAAAATGAATGTTATTGGTTGTCCAAGAGGTGTACTTTGAATTTTCGCATAAATTTTGGAACACTGAAATTTTTAAGCTCTGATGGAACTGAGTTATATAGATGACATATTTGGTAGCTAAAAGAACTTCTGAAAATGTCTGTCCTGAATCCATAACCAAATCCATTTCATTCGTTCGTCGCAGTCATTAGTTATTGACTGCTAGACCTACCCTATACTGATGAGGGGCGACACCCCGAAATCGATATATAGGTGGTCCGAATGATTCGATGAACATTTCCATGCAACAAGCAATTGCAGAGATAACCTTGTAGGAACTCTGCACGGAATTTTCATCAGATGTAATTCAATGTTCGTCGTGGCATTAGCCGGGAAAGTAGTTGTTTTCTGATGGATTTTCGACCCAACTTTTCCTATTGTATAGGATATTAGCAATGAGCAGTCTTCCGGACATCTTATGCCTCAAGTCATAAGCTCATTGTTTGTGAACTACAGTTTTCTTCTCAGTTTTATACGGTCTTGACGATCGTGGTTCATGGGCATTGCTTAGTTGTGTGGTCGGCGCTGGGATGGCGCTCGCAGTTTTGGAGTTATCCACTGTGCGGGCGCGATCTCAGTTTTGGTCTTGAAATGGATTTGGTTATCGATTCATTCGTTGCAGTCATTAGTTATTGACCGCTAGACCTACCCTATACTGATGAGGGGCAACACCCCGAAATCGATATATAGGTGGTCCGAATGTTTCGATGAACATTTCCATGCAACAAGCAATTACAGAGATAACCTTGTAGGAACTCTGCACGGAAATTTCATCAGATGTAATTCAATGTTCGTCGTGGCATTAGCCAGGAAAGTAGTTGTTTTCTGATGGATTTTCGACCCAACTTTTCCTATTGTATAGGATATTAGCAATGAGCAGTCCTCCGGACATCTTATGCCTCAAGTCATAAGCTCATTGTTGGTGAACTACAGTTTTCCTCTCAGTTTTATACGGTCTTGACGATCGTGGTTCATGGGCATTGCTTAGTTGGGTGGTCGGCGCTGGGATGGCGCTCGCAGTTTTGGAGTTATCCACTGTGCGGGCGCGATCTCAGTTTCGGTCTTGAAATGGATTTGGTTATCGATTCATTCGTTGCAGTCATTAGTTATTGACTGCTAGACCTACCCTATACTGATGATGGGCAACACCCCGAAATCGATATATAGGTTGTCCGAATGTTTCGATGAACATTTCCATGCAACAAGCAATTACAGAGATAACCTTGTAGGAACTCTGCACGGAAATTTCATCAGATGTAATTCAATGTTCGTCGTGGCATTAGCCAGGAAAGTAGTTGTTTTCTGATGGATTTTCGACCCAACTTTTCCTATTGTATAGGATATTAGCAATGAGCAGTCCTCCGGACATCTTATGCCTCAAGTCATAAGCTCATTGTTGGTGAACTACAGTTTTCCTCTCAGTTTTATACGGTCTTGACGATCGTGGTTCATGGGCATTGCTTAGTTGGGTGGTCGGCGCTGGGATGGCGCACGCAGTTTTGGAGTTATCCACTGTGCGGGCGCGATCTCAGTTTCGGTCTTGAAATGAATTTGGTTATCGATTCATTCGTTGCAGTCATCAGTTATTGACTGCTAGACCTACCCTATACTGATGAGGGGCAACACCCCGAAATCGATATATATATATATAGGTGGTCCGAATGTTTCGATGAACATTTCCATGCAACAAGCAATTACAGAGATAACCTTGTAGGAACTCTGCACGGAAATTTCATCAGATGTAATTCAATGTTCGTCGTGGCATTAGCCAGGAAAGTAGTTGTTTTCTGATGGATTTTCGAACCAACTTTTCCTATTGTATAGGATATTAGCAGAGCAGTCCTCCGGACATCTTATGCCTCAATTCATTATTAATATTAATATCAAGAGTAAAATTTTGTATATGATGTTTACTACCAAATAACATGATTTTAGATTTTGTTGAGTTGATGAGCAGACAGTGATCGGTGGCATAATCAATAAAAAAATTTAAATTATCATTGACAACTGCACAAGCAATTTCTGTTTCTTGAGGTGTGAAGTTATAATACAGCTGAATGTCATCAGCGTAAAGATGAATATTGCATTTTTTAATTTTGACAAGAAGATGAGAAGTCTGTATGGAAAACAATAATGGTCCAAGTATAGATCCCTGTGGCACACCAGATCTCAACGATAAATAATCGGAACTAGTACCATTGATGCAAACCTGCTGTTGTCGATTTTTGAGATAATTTTCGATCAGGATACGAGCACTGTTGGAAAATCCCATATACTTTAGTATAGCAATCATTAGTCATAATTGATAGTATCAAAAGCTCTGCTAAAGTCTAATAATACTAGCACGGTAACCTGACCCTTATCTGTAGCTTTTAAAATGTCATCAGTAATATGGAGCAAGGCAGTTGTACAGATGAAACCTTTACGAAAGCCCGACTGGATTGAGGGAATTAAAGCGTGGTTGTGTAAATATTTCTTTATTTGATATTCCAATGCTCTTTCCAAAATTATTATTATTATATATTTGAGAAGGATTATGATACAGGTATAACAAAAAAATTGTTACATATCGCAAAATGAGAATCGCAGTTGTGAAATTCTTCCGGACTTCTCTGCACTATATTTTCAAATCTATTCCACATTTCTGAACTTTTACGCATATTAGAAATAAGATGACCATGACCCCAGTTTTATCAATTATAACCAGCTTTAAATTGCCACTAAACATAACTTATTCGTATTACTAATTTAAATTAATACGATCTAAGTTCGCACAATGTTTACACAAACTGAGATAATTAAAAAGACAGTTAACAGGATTCGACCCCCCATTATCTTAATAAGATGAACTACAATTATTCAGAGAAAATTTCCATAAGTTGAGCAGTTAAAAACTTTGGCTTGTTTGTTGATTCGAACATAGCAACCGAAAGTTATGTCTACTGATATCTAATAGGTAATAGTCTTTTAATCAACTAGTGTATTAACAAAGGTGAGATCGAGATATTTAACGCATGAGGGAAGCGAGCGCATTAATGTTCGAGATCATTAACCGCATTTTAATATAAGAGTTGATTACACTTGTTCATCTACCTCACTCTTGTTGAAAAACCATCATTCGTAGAGAAATCGTCCATTAAAGACAAATCAACCATTAATTGAGGTCATTAATGGACGATTTCGCAAAATTCTTAATTGCATGTCAGAAAATGCGCAATAACTACATCTTAAAACACACCAAATTTAATTTGCATATCACTACCGGTTTCAGAGCAATAAATAAATAGTCAGTTTTTAAGAAAAACTTGCGGACAAAATCTATATAACAAACTGTCATCATTTTTTCATGCAGAATCACCTCCTGAAGTTTGTCGCACTTATTGACTAACACCCTGTATAGTACACACATAACTCATGCAAAAATATGAGGTTTGCGAAATTTCTGTCGTTAACTCCCGGGCTACAATATTTCATATCTGGTGATATCTTGACTGTGCTTGGGATCGAACGTTAAAAAGGTAAAACCCCCTTCAACCACGGACACTTCTGAGTGTTGTTCATGAAGGACTGGCCAGTTGAAAAAACAACTTTGAAACAAAAATACAATTTTTCTGAAATCGTTCAAGAATGCCGACTTTCTCGGAGCAACTTCAGGCCTCAAAATACGCTAATCTAGTATTTTAGTCCGTTGCCAAGCAACGAACTTTCTAGGACCGTTTTCGGATCTAAACGGTACGGGAATAGTATATTGTGTATCTAGAAGTAAAAGCAATACATTCCCGGACGACAATGTAAATTGTTGGCCGAGGCGTTAAGCCGAGTCCAACAAGCATTGAAGTCTGGCAATGTGCTTTTACTACGAGGTAAACATACTATTTTTTCTGAAATCGCAATCAGCATTATCAAAAACTAAGGAATTCTACATTTTGTTTGCGTGAATTCAATAACAGTCTAAAATGTAAACAAGCCGGCAAAAATATTCCCGTATCGAACATGATACGGGAATATTTTTCCCGTACCGGTTAGGTCCGAAAACGGTCCGAGAAAGTTCGTTGCTTAGCAACGGACTAAAATACTAGATTAGCGAATTTTGAGGCCAGAAGTTGCTCCGAGAAAGTGGGCATTCTTGAACGATTTCAGAAAATAGTATATTGTGTATGTAGTAGTAAAAGCAATACATTCCCGGACGACAATGTAAATTGTTGGCCGAGGCGAAGCCGAGGCCAACAAGCATTGAAGTCTGGGAATGTGCTTTTACTACGAGGTAAACATACTATTTTTTCTGAAATCGCAATCAGCATTATCAAAAACTAAGGAATTCTACATTTTGTTTGCGTGAATTCAATAACAGTCTAAAATGTAAACAAGCCGGCAAAAATATTCCCGTATCGAAAACGATACGGGAATATTTTTCCCGTACGGTTTAGGTCCGAAAACGGTCCGAGAAAGTTCGTTGCGTAGCAACGGACTAAAATACTAGATTAGCGTATTTTGAGGCCTGAAGTTTCTCCGAGAAAGTGGGCATTCTTGAACGATTTCAGAAAATAGTATATTGTGTATCTAGTAGTAAAAGCAAAACATTCCCGGACGACAGTGTAAACTGTTGGCCGAGGTGAAGCCGAGGCCAACAAGCATTGAAGTCTGGGAATATGCTTTTACTACGAGGTACACATACTATTTTTTCTGAAATCGCAATCAGCATTATCATAAATTGAGGATTCGAAATTACGTGCTTTCCTGAAACGTCAAAGTGACAACTATAAACCAAAGACCGATTTTGACGGCCTAGGCCGGCAAAGTACTTCCCCGTATCGTTTTCGATACGGGAAAGTATTAAACGGTCCGGGAAAGTTCGTTGTTTAGCAACGGACTAAAATACTGGATTAGCGTATTTTGAGGCCTGCAGTTGCTCCGATAAAGTGGGCATTCTTGAACGATTTCAGAAAAAGTACTTTCCCGTATCGAAAACGATACGGGAATATTTTTGCCGGCTTGTTTACATTTTAGACAGTTATTGAATTCACGCAAACAGTATGTAGAATTCCTTAGTTTTTGATAATGCTGATTGCGATTTCAGAAAAAATAGTATATGTACCTCGTAGTAAAAGCACATTCCCAGACTTCAATGCTTGTTGGCCTCGGCTTAACGCCTCGGCCAACAATTTACATTTACGCCCGCACATTGGCGAAATCTTTGCCGAATCAATTTCAACAGATAAGACAATATCACTACAAATAGCTTTAATTCAACAATTGGAGCAATTTGAAGTCTCTTATCTATGGTAATTAATTCGCAACTTTATGCGAACTGATAAAACGTTTCTGAATTGGTCCATTGATTCCTATTACGACTTCAAATACTGAATATATTTCAATATTTTTGTGTCAGTGTAAATCCTGATAAAGTTGATTGATATATTTTTTCTTATCTTTACACTAGAAAAAAAATCTGCGATATGGGAAAATGAAAATATAATTTATTCACAGATGGAGAACAATTCAGTTAATTTTCAGTTATTCAAAAATTTAATGCTATTTTGTCGTTTCGAAAATTAATTGTTTTTGCTCGGTATCCTAAACAAGAAATTATTTTGCGAACATTGTCATAGATAACATGAAACGATACCTTGGGGTAATAAAATAGAATGGCTTTGAACTGGTGAACGATGAAGAAATTATTTTAAAAGCAATTTATCTGTCTAAAGGAAAATGCGAGAACATTAATAAATATTTTATTCAGCTTCATAAAAAACTAAAATAAATTCAGAATATTGACATCACTATGTTCAAATCAGAAACCAAAAACCAATAGAGAAACAATAAAATATTAGACAATCATAATTGTATGATAGCAATAAATTCAGTTATTTCTTCTTGATATGGTATTTTGTGTGTTTTAACCTTCCATTGATTTGTTTAAGCATTTTCCTTTAGAACAGACTTTATAAGGTTCAATTCTTCTTCCTTATCCTGGTTTGAACTGCAAACAATTTGTGCTCTATTGTAAATATATTTCAGTTCCCTTCTTTACGCTGGTGTGATATTGGAGATATATGTTGGTATGTGTTTTCCTTCGAAAAATAGTTTGTAAAAAAAAAAAATTTTTGTAAAATTTGTTTTTACGAAACTCCCAGGTTTTCGGAGTTGTATTTGTAGATTTTTTTTATCAAAAGATCTAACAAAGGCAGTAATTATTTTTTCTGTTTCTAATGTTAATGTTATTGTCGTTTCTTGTTTATCAAAGTGATCTAAGAAAGGTGATTCCAAATGGTATAACCACATTATTAACATACCTCCACCATATGATTTTGTCAAGTTAACTGAAAGTATTAGAAACGCAAATTGGGATGAAGTCTTAGCTGAGAAAATTGATGTAAACCTAGCCTTAGATAAATTTTATGCTTTATGGAACGAAATTATTCAAAATTGTGTGCCTAAATTTGAAATACGGGAGAGATCTCATAACTTTCCCAGATGGTTTACAAAAGAAATAAAAGAATTGCTGAAAGAAAAAAATAGACTTAGAAGATTGAGAATAGTATCTGATATTTATATTGAGAAGTATAAGGATTTGAGGAAAAGAGTCAGAGCACTAATTAAATCATAAGAAAAAAAATACATAAAGAAAATTGAACAAGATTTGACGACAGATACGAATTCATTTTGGAATCACATGAATCATAAGAGAAATAATAATGCGAATCTCAGTAAATTCAGTTATAATGGAATATTGATGAAAAAGAAACTGCGAGTGCATTTGCAGATTTTTTTTCATCAGTCTATTCACCAGTAAAAGCGTCATATGATCTGAATTTGGCGATAGATAATACGTTCAGTAACGACATATTTGGAATTGATTTCATTACCGAAAAAGATTATAACAATGCAATAAAAAAATTAAAACCGAAAAAAGCAGCAGGAACAGATGGCATTCCACCTTACATTCTTAAAGCTTGTGCAGATTGGCTGAGACATCCCCTGACTCACATCTTCAATTTGATAGTTAGTTATAATGTTTTTCCATCAACATGGAAAACGGCCATAGTCACTCCTATATACAAGACTGATAACAAAATGGACATAGAGAACTATAGACCAATTTCAGTTATGTGTGCTCCAGCTAAGCTGTTTGTTCAAATTATTTATTCAAATATGTACCATTATGTCAAAAATGTGTTAGCATCCCAACAGCATGGTTTCATGGCAAATAAATCAATTACCACTAATTTGTTGACCTTTACCAACTGTGCGTATGAAACCATGGATCGAAAATGCCAATTAGATACGGTTTACACAGACTTTCGAAAGGCATTTGATACAGTTGACCACGATGTCCTTCTGAGAAAGGTAGGTAAATATGGATTTTCAGATAATTTAGTTAAACTCGTCAAAAGCTATTTACAGAATAGATCTGTCATGGTGAGGCATAACGGAAATACAGCTGGAAAGTTTGAAGCCAACTCTGGTGTTCCACAAGGTTCAAATTTGGGGCCTCTTCTATTTTTACTATTTATAAATGACTTACCATCAGTTTTGAGTTGGTCAGAATGCTTATTATTTGCAGACGATCTGAAAATTTTTAAATCGATACAAACGGTTAGAGATTGTGTTCAACTGCAAAAAGATCTGAACAGTCTATCAGAATGGAGTATTACGAACAAATTATATTTCAATATTAAAAAATGTTTCACGCTAACTATAACCCGTCAGAAAGAACCAATTATCTTTGAGTATATGATCGAAGATGAAACTCTAAAGAGATGTAACGTTGTAAAAGACTTAGGTATCACCTACAATCATTCGCTACCTTTTGCAGAACACATAAAAAATATAACAAATTCGGCAAATCGACTGTTAGGCTTTATAATTAGGCAAGCCTCAAACTTCACCAATACAAAAACACTCAAAAGTCTTTACTACAGTTTAGTAATCTACATTATCGATGCTGGAGAAGACTCAAAACAAATATCTTAGATATATTTACTACAAAAAGTATCACGTATATCCAGATTTTAATACAGTGAGAACCACTTACATCAGAAATTAATTTAAGATTTTATCCTTAGAAGACAGACGAAAACTAGCAGTATTAGTTTTTTTGTTCAAAATCATCAACAACAAAATCAATTCTCCTGAGATTTTATCCCAACTACGATTCAATTTACCACCAAGGAGGACTCGCACTTTTGCTATGTTCAACATCCCATCAATACACACAAGAGCTCCTCTTGTGTCCATGTGTAGATTAGCAAACCATTTCAACTCACTAGTTGATTTGGATTGGTCAGGCTCACAAACTAAATTCCATAGAATAGTGTTAAGACAAATCATTGAATTGTCATTTTAGTTAATATTCAATCTCAAAAATCGGTCCTCACCAGTGCCCAATACTATAAACTAATATTTAAGATAAGATAAACTTGATTAGTGTAATGAATTAATTGTATTATCCATGTAATTAAACCTTATTGGTTTGTTTGGGTATAAATAAATAAATAAATAAATAAATAAATAAATAAATAAATATACCCTGGGATCATTTTGGTAAGTTTCAACGAAACATTCTTCAAAATGTTCCATAAAAACAATACTCAAAAGGGTCAGTGATAATGAAGAACCTATAGCCATACTAAATTTTTGTTGATTGAATTCATTTTTAAAATGGAAATATGTTTTTTACTACGTGGTTTAAGAAGTTCTGTGATAGTAGTGGCATTCAATTTAGTTTTGATAATTTCTAGTTTTTCCGATTGGTACGTTTGTGAGCAAGCTTTCAACATCAAAACTCACCAACAAATTTCTAATCGTCTGCAAAGCTCTGATGAGGTCCACTAGAATGAAACTGCTGCCCGATATTGACACGTTGGCGAGTAATTCTTGTGAAATTGTATTATGTATTTCTGAGCAACTCCTCTGATGGTATCCAACTGCACTTCAGTCAACTGATGAAAGAAATACATACGTGATGAATATAAAATTATAAGATTGAATTTTTGTTGGAAATTTTCGAGAACTTGGATGTAACTCCGGAGGGGTTAGAGAAGACATTCCAAATGATTAACAACCAGACAAAATCACAAAGATGATGAGAACAAAAGAACAAAAAAAATGGTGTTCGACTGTGTATCGAAAAGTCTAAGAATCGCAATCAAAATTTTCTTGATTTTCATTATCTTCGAAATTGTTTTCGAATTTATTTACTTATCATTTCCTTCCCTAATCAAAATATTTTTGTTTCGTCTGAACTCAACTAACAATAAACAACAACGAAACACGCATTGAAATGAATATTTAAAAATATACAGAAAGTAACTTGTGACATGAAACAGCTGTCAGAGGTTGGAACTCTCGGAATCAAATCGAAAAATACTCTATTTTGACTTAAAAATATACATATATTCGTAATAATCACTGAGACAACTACTACTTATAGTCCTGGCAACATTTTTCGTTTCTCTCTATGTCATAAGTTGGACTTCGCGGGACCAAGAGACTAGTCTTGGTCTTGATACAAGACCAAGACCAAGACTTGACTTTCGAGACCAAGACTCACTCCCAAGAGCCTTGAAAAATAATGAACTAAAATCTACTCAATATTAAGAAAAATCTGATGGAAAATGTTATGGCATTTTACTTCAATTAATTTTCATATGGTAGGTTTTTGATTTTTGTTCACTCAAAATCGAAAAAACATTTTCAAATTCAGTATTGCAGTTTAACAGTTAACAACAAATAAGTGTAAAGTCGCAGTGGTCCATACCTCCTACTACTGAAGATAGAAAAAAAAAGTATACAAAAGTTATTTGGTTTGAATTTGAAATTTTTGGAAATGTTTTTGATACCGCGTTGTCACTTCAATTGTTGAAGACTGAGAAATACGAAATACCTATTACGAGGATATATTGAAAAAGTCAAAATATTTTATTACTCAACATATTCTCCTCTTAATTGGATACATTTATTACAGCGAACCTGCAACGTCTCTAGACCTTTCAAAAAAATGTTTTCTTCTTGCTCTGCAAACCAGACCTCCGCAGCTTTTATTACCTCTTCGTTGGAATAAAATTTACGACCTTTTAAACTTTTTTTCAGTTGAGGAAAGAGATGATAGTCGGACGGAGCCAAATCTGTTGAATAAGGGAGGTGTTCTAGTAATTCAAACCCTAAATCACGAATATTTTGCATGGCAACTTGAGATTTGTGTGCAGGGGCGATGTCCTGCAAAAACAAAACACCTTTAGATAGCTTTCCGCGTCATTTCTCTTCAATTTTTTCCCGTAGAGTGGTCAGTAATGTCGAATAGTAATCTCCAGTTATTGTTCTACCCTTATCCAAAAAATCAATCATGATTACTCCACGGCAATCCCAAAAAACTGAAGCAAGAACTTTTCCAGCAGATTTTTGGACACGAAACTTCTTAGGTCTTGGAGAACCGGAGTGTCGCCATTCCATCGATTGTTGCTTTGTTTCTGGATCGTAGAAATGTACCCAAGTCTCATCCATAGTAACAATTCGGTTTAAGAAGTCTACATCGTTTTCAAATCGAACACAGATCGAACGCGATGCTATCAGCGTGAAGGCAGCCATGAGTTCCAGCCATGACTTCGGGAGTGACTACCGCTTCGACGCGGGAGCAAGCCCGACCGCCAACGGTCGTCTTCGAAATACATAGCCAGCCATGAGTTGGCAGAAAACATGGCTAGCAATGCTTTTGGTGGATAGCGGGATATATCAGATGGATTTATTTATTTTAACGAGTAATTCAGTATGAAACATGGCTCAGCCACGAATTTTTAGTTGGCGATAAAAATTGATTCAGTCTGAAACATGGCTGAGTCACGAATTTTTAGTTGGCGGTAAAAATTAGATGAAAGTTTATTTTTTCTCTGGGTAATGATAATAAGCTTTATACAACAATATATTTAGCCGCTCGAGGTTTCGCCTTTAGACTTACCTCTCAAACACGTTTGAAAAATCGTGAAATTTCAAACTTTGAAAAAATCATCAACAAGCAAAATTGGAATGAAGTCGATTATTTTTTCCTAATGATGGACTTTATAGGTAGTGGAGATCAAGACCCATGCCCATAAATATTAAGCCGAGTCCGATTTCACACTTACACTACCCCTCAAACATGACCGAAAAATCGCTCAACTGCGAACTTTGAAAAATTTCCAACGGGCTAAATTGGGATTAGAACGGAATTTTTTAACATGAATCCACTCTTTAGATACCAGTGAACAAGACCTATATGAGCGAGTATTTTGCCGGGCAGGTTTTCACCCCTAACGAGCCCCTCCAACACGTCGAAAAAGTCGAAAAATCGCGAATTTTTAAAAATCCCCAAAAAGCTAATTTTTGCTTCTAGTTTATTCTATGGAACAAGTTATAAACCACCAAGTGTTAGTCCGGGCCCGTTACTACCCTCAAACTACCCCTCCAACATGACCGAAAAATCGTTCAACTGCGAACTTTGAAAAATTCCCAACGGGCTAAATTGGGATTAGAACGGAATTTTTAACATGAATCCACTCTTTAGATACCAGTGAACAAGACCTATATGAGCGAGTATTTTGCCGGGCAGGTTTTCACCCCTAACGAGCCCCTCCAACATGTCGAAAAAGTCGAAAAGTCGTGAATTTTAAAAAATCCCCAAAAAGCTTATTTGTGCTTGTAGTTTATTCTATGAAACAAGTTATAAACCACCAAGTGTTAGGCCGGGCCCGATATCACCCTCAAACTACCCCTCGAACATGACCGAAAAATCGCTCAACTGCGAACTTTGAAAAATTCCCAACGGGCTAAATTGGGATTAGAACGGAATTTTTTAACATGAATCCACTCTTTAGATACCAGTGAACAAGACCTATATGAGCGAGTATTTTGCCGGGCAGGTTTTCACCCCTAACGAGCCCCTCCAACACGTCGAAAAAGTCGAAAAATCGCGAATTTTTAAAAATCCCCAAAAAGCTAATTTTTGCTTCTAGTTTATTCTATGGAACAAGTTATAAACCACCAAGTGTTAAGCCGGGCCCGATACTACCCTCAAACTACCCCTCAAACATGACCGAAAAATCGTTCAACTGCGAACTTTGAAAAATTCCCAACGGGCTAAATTGGGATTAGAACGGAATTTTTTAACATGAATCCACTCTTTAGATACCAGTGAACAAGAGCTATATGAGCGAGTATTTTGCCGGGCAGGTTTTCACCCCTAACGAGCCCCTCCAACACGTCGAAAAAGTCAAAAAATCGTGAATTTTTAAAAATCCCCAAAAAGCTTATTTGTGCTTGTAGTTTATTCTATGAAACAAGTTATAAACCACCAAGTGTTAGGCCGGGCCCGATATCACTCTCAAACTACCCCTCGAACATGACCGAAAAATCGCTCAACTGCGAACTTTGAAAAATTCCCAACGGGCTAAATTGGGATTAGAACGGAATTTTTTAACATGAATCCACTCTTTAGATACCAGTGAACAAGACCTATATGAGCGAGTATTTTGACGGGCAGGTTTTCACCCCTAACGAGCCCCTCCAACACGTCGAAAAAGTCGAAAAATCGCGAATTTTTAAAAATCCCCAAAAAGCTAATTTTTGCTTCTAGTTTATTCTATTGAGGGTAGTAACGGGCCCGGACTAACACTTGGTGGTTTATAACTTGTTCCATAGAATAAACTAGAAGCGAAAATTAGCTTTTTGGGGATTTTTAAAAATTCGCGATTTTTCGACTTTTTCGACGTGTTGGAGGGGCTCGTTAGGGGTGAAAACCTGCCCGGCAAAATACTCGCTCATATAGCTCTTGTTCACTGGTATCTAAAGAGTGGATTCATATTAAAAAATTCCGTTCTAATCCCAATTTAGCCCGTTGGAAATTTTTCAAAGTTCGCAGTTGAGCGATTTTTCGGTCATGTTTGAGGGGTAGTGTAATTGTGAAATCGGACTCGGCTTAATATTTATGGGCATGGGTCTTGATCTCCACTACCTATAAAGTCCATCATTAGGAAAAAATAATCGACTTCATTCCAATTTTGCTTGTTGATGATTTTTTCAAAGTTTGAAATTTCACGATTTTTCAAACGTGTTTGAGAGGTAAGTCTAAAGGCGAAACCTCGAGCGGCTAAATATATTGTTGTATAAAGCTTATTATCATTACCCAGAGAAAAAATAAACTTTCATCTAATTTTTACCGCCAACTAAAAATTCGTGACTGAGCCATGTTTCAGACTGAATCAATTTTTATCGCCAACTAAAAATTCGTGGCTGAGCCATGTTTCATACTGAATTACTCGTTAAAATAAATAAATCCATCTGATATATCCCGATATCCACCAAAAGCATTGCTAGCCATGTTTTCTGCCAACTCATGGCTGGCCATGTATTTCGAAGACGACCGTTGGCGGTCGGGCTTGCTCCCGCGTCGAAGCGGTAGTCACTCCCGAAGTCATGGCTGGAACTCATGGCTGCCTTCACGCTGATCGCGATGCTACTACCCTTGCACGCTTTTGGTCAAAATTCAAACATTTGGGGATCCATTTTGCAGCAATTTTTCTCATGTCCAAATTGACGTAAACTATATGATGAAGGCGTTCGTATGAAATATTCAGTGCTTCAGATATCCGTTTTAGCCCAATTCGACAGTCTGTTAAAATCATGTCATGAACTGCATCGATATTTTCGGGGACTGACACAGAAACAGGCCTTCCCGATCGGTCATCATCTTAAATGGAAAATTTACCTCTTTTGAAGCTTGCAGTCCAATTTTTCACGGTCGCATACGAAGGACATTGATCACCAAGGGTATTAAGCATATCTTCGTAAATCTGCTTACCTCTTAATTTCGGTGGACATATTTTTTCTTTTAATTTATTGCGTAACTCTGGTTTACTTTTTTGACGTCAAACTTTACACTGACACTTAATAAATTACACTACACTAATAAGTTTGAATGAAAGTTTGTTTTTGTGGAGGATATTTGTTTCTTGACATACCTTTTTGGGAATTTTAACCTTCCACAGTCTGAAAATGAAAAACATGTTAATTCAAAGAAATCTGTACAAGTGTAGAGGGGCAATAATCAATTTGCCCCGATCAGTTACTGCGTTTAGAAGACTGTTGTCTTGAAAACAGTTTATTATTTCGTCAGTAACGTATCGAATACTAAATTTGCCTATACGACGAGAAATTTTTTTTAAATTGACTAAAAATACTTCTCTTTTTCGAAAAACGTTGACGTTTCGGAGACTAAATCTGTCTCCGTTATCAAAACTCGAAGGATGAAGACTTGCTAAAATTCTATATCGGTTTGAGACAACAGTCTTCTAAACGCAGTAACTGATCGGGGCAAATTGATTATTCTACACTTGTACAGATTTCTTTGAATTATTATTTTTTCATTTTCAGACTGTGGAAGTTATTGTTCGTTGCTATGGTAACGCAATATTTTGTTTATGCAGGGAACTGGTCTAGGCTAACTAGATATCAATACATCCTCGTATATGCATATAAACTGTTGGACAATTGAAATGAATAATTCAAATTTCTAGACGCATTTTGATGCAAGACCAAGACCAATACCAAGACCAAGACTACATTTACTTTTCGATACCAAGACTCATCAGTCTTGGTCTTAGTCTCGCGAAACAGTAGACTCATTTTTTTTTTGTTTATTTTATACTATAAAAAGTTTTTGCAGCCTGAGTTGATTATAAAACATATAAAATTTGCCACCACCACAAATTTGAAAAGAATGAAAAAAATACATTTTTTTTGACAAAGTTCACGAAATCTGTGGTGTTGGCAAATTTTATGTTTCCTTATGTGTCCTCGTTGCCGACACACTTTTTTAGTGTAAAATTTTGCTATTTTTTTCCTAGTTTTGATAGAGTGATTTAACTAATAACTTATCCATAGCCACCATGTAGATATACCTACAATAAATATCGATATTCGAAATACAAGGGTACGACCTCTGGGAAAATCCTTAAAGAGAGAACAAAAAATCACCAAATAGGTATTCCACATTGACATTGTTTGATTTAATTTTATCTTATTTGACCGAGTAAAACGTGTTTGAAGGAACACATCACACTGCGTAGTGTTTACAAACAGATTTTGTGAATGGAAAATTGTTATATAATCGTTTCAATTTACTAAGAAAATATTACGGATTACAACGTACTTCTAAATTTAGCGGATTTGACGGATTTAGCTACGTAGGTGTGCAAAGTCCAAATAGATGTTTGTTTGGCAGTCAAAAAGAATAATGATTGTCATTCAAAGAAAATCTGCAGACTAGACAGAAAACGTGTAGGATATACAGGGTGATCCAAATTACATAAACATTAACTCGTTAATAATCAAAGACACAAAATTGATCAAATTTGCTAACTAGTAGAATTGTTGAAACTTATATAAACCGAGAAAAATGGAGAAACGTGTTTCTAAGTAAAATACCTACCAGTTTTCTCAAAATGATGAATCGCTTCTAGATACACGAAAAGAACGGAAAAGTTTCCTTCAAATGAATTTTCATACAAACGTTTTGAACTACCGGTTATTTTGGTTTTGATGTTCATGACGATTAATAAAATTCAAGTAAGTATGTTATATTTTCAAACTGAAGTAATTTATAATATTTCAGGCGGCAAATTGTGACGTACGACATGAATCTACTCTGAAGATAGCTCAAGATAAGTCAAAACCATAAAATTCCGTACGACGTGTACATGTAATATTATCCCGTATAATAAATCCCATATTATACTGAAAATATTCTTCAACATTCTTCAATGTTATATTTTTACTTAATATAGAAAGTTATGAGTTTCTTTCTTTCTTTATTTTCCATCAATCTAGTAGTAGTAGGCATCCTATTTCATATTTTCACAAAACTATACTGCTAATTTGTTTGAATTTACATATATTTAACTACGTCATTTCTTAAATCGCATTTTTTTCATGTAATGTGCTCATGAGATTCTTCCCTAAACAAGTGTTTAATTTTATAAACAAAATTTATAGATTACATATGTACAAAAAAATAACCGTTAAGATATTGTTTTTTTAAAATAGAGGTTTACAGCTCTCAGTACGAGTAACTTTATTATACACGACTATAAGGAGTGTATACTACGGCCACTCACAGGGGGCCTAAAATCTTTATCTGAAGTCGAAAAGCGACGAAACAAAAACCAAAATGATCCTTATCAAAAATCAGGAGGGATGATAAAAAAGATAATAATGATAATATTTCCCTGTCATGTCGGGGCGTGGCGCAGTGGTTAAAGCGTCCGACTCTGAGTCGAAAGGTCCGGAGTTCGAACCCTGGTTGGGCTGGGATTTTTTAATTTAATTTAACCGATTAAATTATTAAAATCTCGTGGCTAGACTAGGGTGAGTCCTGCACGATTCGCTGTTGCGTTCCAATTAACAGTGCTGCTCCTAAGGTGGCGTATGTAGTTAGTAACAAGGCCTATAAAGAACACATGGCTAATGACCATAGCAGTCGATGCCGAAACACCAAAGAAAAAAAAAATATTTCCCTGTCAAAATGACAAATCAAAATTACAAATGGCCATAACTTCTTTAGTTGAAGAGGTAGAGGAAAATAGTTTGCGGGAAAAGGATCGTCGTCAAAAAATAGGTATGGGTAAAGAAAAATGAAAAATCTAATAAAATTAAAATTTCAAAATCTGATTTTCCGTCTGTCGTAAGCACTGCGAAATGCTCTCATTTCCGTATTTTTGGCAGAAATTTTTATCACGTCAATAACTCGAGGACAATAAAATTAAGTTAATTTGTTTTTACTATCGGAAAATCCGGAAAATTTTTAAGGCGTTTTTTCATTTTTTCGAATGTTACTAGCGGTTCAGGCAGTCATTTTATTTTCTTCATATTTTCTGAAGATATGTGCCTATATGTAGAATAGAAGTGATTAGATTCTGTGAAGGATCGGAAAATAAGTTTAGGTTTTCCGGGCGATTTTCCGAAAAGTGAAAAAGTCGGCTAAAAACCGCACAGATTTTTTTAACTGAATTTTGGATATTGCAATGGATAGAACATGAATATACGAACAAATTTTTCCTCTTCCAAATTTTTCGATAAAATGATCGGAAAACTGTGAAAACTTGAGAAAACTGAAAAAAAACACATGAGTTTTTGAAAACACGAAATATCTCACGAACGGTTGATACCATCACAATTTACAAAGCAATCTCTTTTGACCGCCGTAATAAAATCTACAAAAAATATCCGAAACTTTTTTCCAAAAATCAATGGCCCAGGAAATATTTAAAAAAACGGAAAAATTCAGATATTGACCGTACTAATTATAAAATTGGAATTCTTGAAATCGCCCCGAATACGTCTCTACGAACTCCACTGACGCCCCAAACCGTTTTCCTCCGACACTATTAGAAAGTGGAAAAAAGATGGAAAAACTGAAAAACATTTAAAACGTCTGTATATGTGTCTAAAATTGCCAAAAACTCGAAAACGGAACTAGATATCACAAAAATGCGTACGTATAGTTATTCTCCTTGAACAGGTCTACAAAAAAGTCCTATGAATTTTTTCCATATCATGATACATAATTTCGGAAAAATCGACTAAACTTTAAAAAGTGAGCATTTTTTGACCGGACTTTTTTTAACAAAAATCAAAAATTGAAAGATATCAAAAAATGTATCTGAACAATTTTATTGTCCTCGAAGGGATTAACAAAAAGTTTAAATGAAATTTTTTCATATTTCGAAAAAAAACATTGAAATGTGGACGTGGGAGAAAAATCGCCCTTTTTGGGTTTTCAAACACCAAAAAATCGAGAACGAAACAAGATATCGAAAAAATGTATATAAATAGTTTTATTGTACTCGAACAGACTAACAAGAAGTGTTTGAAGAGTTTTTTCATATCTTGAAAAAAAAATTTGAGATACGGACTTAGAAAAAATTTTGTGCAATAATGAAAAATTGAAAGATATCAAGAAAATGGATTCGAACAATTTTATTGCCCTCGAAGTGGTCAACAAAAAAGTCGAATAAAATTTTTTCATAACTTGAGAAACAAATTGAGATGTGGACTTGGAAGAATTTTTCGTCTTTTCTGAAATTCAATTACGTCGAGTGGCGTAACCAGTCGTGTATCCAATTATTGATGACCATCAATTATAGTTTTAAACGGATTCAATGTGATATGAGAGATAACCATCACAAGAATTCCTCTCAAGGTCGTGTATTCAGATTATTGATGACCATCAATTATAGTTTTGAGTAGCTTCAATGTGAAATAAGAGATAACCATCCCACGAATTCCGCTTAAAGTCGTGTATTCATATTATTGATGACCATCAATTATAGTTTTGAATGGGTTCAATGTGAAATAAGAGATAACCATCCCACGAATTCCGCTAGAAGTCGTGTATTCATATTATTGATTCCGCTTGAAGTCGTGTATTCATATTATTGATGACCATCAATTATAGTTTTGAACCCTTCAACTTCCGAGCTCTAGGCGATGCGAGCACTCACTTGTTTATCATGCAGTTTCAATAACTAGGAATTGAGATTGTATCAAAACTTTACAATTGTTTCAAATGTGGAAATTATGGTCATATATTCAAAAACTGCAAAAATCACATATCTAAATATTTCAATTGTAATCGTTTATTACAAGTAATACCTAAATGTCCTTTTCTGAAAAGGAAATTCCAGGTTATTCAAGTTAACAAAGTTTTAACCTTTGATAATCTGTTTTTGCAAGATACTCCAAAAGAAGATAAAAGTTAAATGTTCAGTTTTTACAGATGTACTGATAAAAGTATACAGAGTTTGTCAAGTGTTTGGGCCCACCCGTCCATTTTCCTTAGTTAAATGAGGGTTATCGAAAAAAAGTTTGATTGAAAGTTGAAGGGTATTTCCCTCTGCACCTTTCTATAAATTCAAATATTTTTCAAATGTGCCATTGGTGGAGAAGTGACGTCGTCGGCTTTTTTTAAATGGAACCAAATGTCATGTTTAGTATCACTAGAAACCTTGTTTTTTTCTCATTTCATAAGTACTAATATTATTTCAACTCTCTCAATAGGTACAGTGTGTTTCGTATTTGTGTGTTCACGTCTGTAATTCACTTTTTCTCAAATTAAGCAATAGGTTAGAGAATTACAGACGTGGACACAAAAATACGAAGCACACTGTACCTATCAAGAGAGTCAATAGTTATTTAAGTAACAAGGAATGTAAAGACGTGTTAACATTCGAGGTGAGCGAGTACGAGCCGAGGCAAAGCCGAGGCTTGTCGCTTGCCGAGGATGATAACAGTCGATACATTCCGTGTTACTTATTACGTTTTTCCCGCTGCTTGTTGACATTTCTCAAAATTTGCCTGAATTGAAGTTTGTTTTCTTACCCTTCCTTCATGATTATTCGTTCGCCATTTCATTCGAAGTTGCTTGTGCGTGTAACTAAGTTACCGAATAAGCAGACAACAATAATATTCAAAAGGTCTCATAAGCTAAAAATTGATATGAATGAAGCTGAAGGTATTACTTGTCAAAGGCAAAGTCATTATTACCCTAGGCATGTAAATGACACTATTTACATGCCGTTGTCAAGATGAATTAGTAAACGAATGATATAGGCCATTTACCTGTTTTGTTGCTAAGCATGTATGGACTATTTACAGTGTCGGCAGCGGGAAAAATAATATTAGCACTACTGAAATGAGAGAAAACAAGCTTTCTAGCGATACTAAACATGACATATGCTTTCATTTAAAAAAGTGCCGATGACGTCACTTCTCCACCAATGGCACATCTAAAAAATCAGCAGAATGGTATGTTTCTCTAAGTCTTTTAAGAGGCTGAAATGGCTGAGGTCTACCATGTCTCAAATGAATGAGTATCTGAGATTGTTTTATTACATATTCACAGAGGCATCAATGTCAATGTAGAAAGAGTTATAGATAACTTTGGAAAGATAAAAGAAAGAAAACTGGAATTTAGAGTATAAAATAGACTTGTATTGTTGATCGGATTGTGAGATGTGGGACTGTCAAGCATTTTGATTAACTTAATATTGTCTCTTGATTACTCATCAGGGAAATGTACACTGATTTTTTTAATTTTTATGATAATATGTGGAATTTTATTTCTTGTTCCATAATTTTTGTTATGTTTTATAAACAACTTTATTTTTCATTTTGAAATTTATTTTTCTTTAAAGAGGGCCATGGATACCTTCAAATCACCAACTTCAGTCCTAAAATTTTGGGAAAAAACAACTTTTCTGTTTTGGTCAAATGTTCCCCAAATTTTTTACAAAATTTTAGGTCTGAAATTAGTGATTTGAACGTAGGTATTCATAGCACTTTAGTCAAAAAATTAATTTAGAAAAAAATAAATATATGGTTACAAAACGTGACAAGTGATACATAGTTGTACCCAGAATGTCATATCGAGACAAAAGAAGTGAATATATACTGGGTGTCCCATTAAAAAACGAAATAAGTTTATGTCACTTCCAGTGAAACCGGTAGTTGCACGAACTTGAGTTACTCGTCAAATAACGCATTTTGTCTTATGTCGTATGCAGAGCCTCTAAATTTAAATCTATTTTCTTCATAAACAAAAAAGTTATAGGGACGAGCCACCTAGCGCGGACACCCGGTAAAGTACGTTGTTTTTACTATAATGTACTCATACACGTCCGTTGGGAGTATGTTTCATTTGACTCTTTGCATATACAGAATGTTTTATTAATTATTGAGATTTTTTCAATAATTTTTATGCTTAACAGATATTGTTTACTGGATGAATATTATCATATCATTTTTGTGCCATACCGAACTGTTTGTTTTTATTATTTCATATGTCCATTGGAAATATATTGGAATGTATTACATTCGCTTGAGAAAGATACTGTGTATCGAAACATGTCGCGTAGACAATAAATCTGTGGAAATTTAATCGTGTTTACCTTAGTGTCATATACTATGAATTTCCATCAAGTAACGGCCACGTCGATCAAAAATATATTCTGTAAGACAAACACTAACACTCATTCACAACTTGTATATTGATATCCAAATAATAATACTTTAATTATCAATAGATATGTATAACCAAATATTCAGACGACCAACGCCTACGAATAAGTGCGTGATGCTCAAGGGCCTCTAGGTGAATATCTTCGTCAATCTCGCTATCGGCACGTTCCATATCGCCTCGGTCAGTGATTTGTTTATCTTCTCACGAACATGAAGAGTCATTCATTCCGGCTAGAGAGTGGCTCAGTCTAACATTCGGCCATCCTGCTACAACGCCTGACCTCAGGCGGCTAAGAACTGCCTCATCTGAAAAAAGAACGCATATCAGTACTTTGTTTTAACAGTTACCCTCTTGCTGTGATTGAGCCTGATACCAACTACTAAGTAAGTACCTATCTCAACAGTCACATTTTATCTGTGATTGAGCCTGATACAACTACGAAGTAGGTACCCATCCCAACAGTCACAACATCGATGTGATTGAGCCTGATACCATCTACAAAGTAGGCACCCATCTCAACAGTCACAACATCGCAGTCATCGCTGTAATTGAGCCTGATACCAACTACTAAGCAAGTACCTATCTCAACAGTCACATTTTCTATGTGATTGAGCCTGATACATCTACGAAGTAGGTACCCATCCCAACAGTCACAACGTATCTATGATTGAGCCTGATACCAACTACTAAGTAAGTACCTATCTCAACAGTCACATTTTCTATGTGATTGAGCCTGATACAACTACGAAGTAGGTACCCATCCCAACAGTCAAAACATCTTTGTGATTGAGCCTGATACCAACTACTAAGTAAGTACCTATCTCAACAGTCACATTTTATCTGTGATTGAGCCTGATACAACTACGAAGTAGGTACCCCTCCCAACAGTCACAATATCTTTGTGATTGAGTCTGATACCAACTAGGTACCTATCTCAACAGTCACAATTTTTTTGTGATTGAGCCTGATACAACTACGATGTAGGTACCCATCTCAACAGTCACAAAATCTCAACAAGTCTGACATCGAGAGCTACTCTAGTCAGTTACCATTGGGGAAATATCTCACTTTCATTTCATCAACAGCAAAAACTGTTTCGTTACTCCCATATTACTCATTCGGGTCCTGAACTTCTTATCGAACATTGAATAATACTTGCTAACTTTCAAAAGCCCTTTAAACTTTCAAATATCACATTACTCAAAACAATCCATGATTTCATCTTAACAACAACCACTGTTTTGTTGCTCTTATAATCCTCCTTCAGGTCTTGCTTGACCTTCTTGTCGGCCATTGCTCACTATCAATAGCTCTTCAAACTTCAAATACTTCCTACTATATCTCATTACTCAAAACAATCCATAATTTCATCTTATCAACAACAACCACTGTTTTGTTGCTCCTATAATCGTCCTTCAGGCCTTGCTTGACCTTCTTGTCGGCCATTGCTCACTATCAATAGCTCTTTAAACTTCAAATACTTCCTACTCTTGCCTGTGTTACTAGTACCATCACTACGTCTCCATCAGAATATATCTTTTGCTTTAGCTCTATATTCAACTTCAGCTTTAGCTTTAACTTCAGCTTTCACTTTAGCCTTAACTTTAGCTTTAGCCTTATCTTCATCTTCAGCTTCATTGCGATAAAACCTCTCTTTCTGATTTCTTGTTAACTTTTCTAGAATCTTCCCTTTCAATTCTTATAAATCAACTTCTAGGTCTTACTAAATTTCTTTCCTTGTGCGATAATTTCACCTTCACATCCATTTAAAGCCTACAGTGGCAACACACCAATAACCTTGTTAGAGATTGAACTCGGAACACTTTGTTCCATTTACTTTTTTTTTGGTTCCCGCAGCAGTAGTACGTTGAAGGCTGATCCACGATCAAATACTCTATGTAACGTACCTTACTCCTTTACACTCGTCTGTTCGTTATATAAACGGTTCAAACAAGCTTATACTCACTTCTTCATAATCTGGGACATACTAGTGAACCAATAGTTTTGAGTAGTCATCAAAGTCTCTACTCTAAGTTATACTCAAACCCATACTCTGTGTAACGTAACTTCCTTCTTACCAATCGCCTGCTTGTAATTTCAACAGTTCAATCAAGCTTCAACACACTTGTTCATAATTTGACACATACTAGTAAACCAATAGCTTTGAGTAGTCATCAAAGTCTCTACTCTAGTCATACTCAAAATCATACTCTATGTGTAGTGTCTCTCATTAACAGTTTCTTCCTGAAGAACGTTTCAAATAATTGTCAGTTGTTCGTCTTGAAGCTGAGCGGCTGGCACCCATTCAGCTTCAGTAATATCAACCATTGTGATATCAACGTATCTCTCAACGAGAGCTCGACTGAGATCATCTTGCTCCTGTTTAGAACCTAGTGTATAGACAACTTCGGAATCGAACTCTTATTCCTATAACCACTTTCATCTCACTGGTGAATTGTTCCTATTGCAATATATTCAGTGAATATTTTCAATGGGATAGCTCTGCATGTAGGCCCTGAACTTGTGTAATGATTAAACAACAGCAAACGTTTTTAAATCATAGAAGTAATGTAAATTTTGTCCCTGACTTGCCTGTTCCAGTAGGCAACTACTTTACAATCACCATCTACCACTTGCATCAGCATGGCTTAAAATTCCAGACAACTTGCATCTGTGTAGAATAGGGTTATATATTTATGAAACTGGCCTAGTTGTCAGACCGATTTTATAGACTTCCTGAAGTATTCAGAGAGCCCCAAAATCTGTCAAAAATTCTTCACAATAATAGGATTAAACAAATCTAGCACTGCGGCAACTTCATGATTTTACTCCGTCGAAGATGAATTTCTGACCTACACAGGATTTATTGGTCTAGAAGACACTGTACTTACTCAACTTCAGGCTAATGTTGCCTGCAGGTGAGGCATGTTATAACTTCTTCAACCTTTCTCAATCCTTTTTTATGCTAAACGATGATATTTTCAGGTCATCTTTATAGGCACATTCTGATTTATTAAGTTTCAATATGGTATTTACAAGTTTTTAGGTATAACCTGCCGGAGTATTGGCAAGGTCAAATGCCATTCTCAACAACTCATCATTCGAGAAGGGCACCAAAACGACAAGTAAGTCACTCGAATCCTCCGCCGTAAGTATCTGATAAAAACAAGAGGCCATATCTAAGGCGATAAATTATTCACTTCCGCTCAAAAAGCCGACCTGGTGATCTATCAGAGTGATCAAGTTCAGACTCATATAATCCACACAAAGACTGAAGTCGCCCGTCTTTTTCTCCACCAGCAGAACTGGACTAGCATAAGCCAAGCTAGGCCAAAGAGAGTAAACTAACAGAAAGGTTAAATAGGCTCCATCCAATCAGAATCCTATACCACCAACTCGTCACTGCCACGCACCCGGACAATGAGTACAGAGTCCAACTCGAACCAAAGGACAAAACCGTCACCAGCAACTCTCATATACAAAGAGTACGGAGTGCGCTAGTCCATTACTGTCTATAGATAACGGCGACCATGACATGCCAAACCACGCCACACCCCGTCACAAACGTTCTTCCATCTCTTTCCATCAGTGTCACCACCGTCCTATGGGGACCAGACTCTCCCAGCCAGACAACGTTCAATCTCTTTGGAGCTAGACTCCCTTATAATCCTGTTATCCAACAAGCCTTGTACTATAGCACCAAAAATTCATGTTTCTTTCAACTCTTTCAACATTTCAACCATGTTAGATTTACCAAGATCTTTAAAGGTAAATGCTTTCTATCTGCTCAACTGTTCAACAGTTCCAAACAGAGCAACTTTTCAGAACGACTCAGGTCACCAGATTGTATGGCACTGAAATCTAATATGGACATGGAAGAAGTGGTTATAATTTAACAACAGTCTGATGGCGTAATTTGTTTCAATACTATAGAGTTGTTAATTTTTACAATGGGAATGTCAGATTCGTTCAAATAGTCGCACTAGGCAAAAAGATAATAATATAACCAATCATCTTCTATCATTTCAACATTCACTTTAGCAACCACCCTGTATAGAGTATAATGGCGTAATTTCTTTCAACACTATAGAATTGTTTATTATTCCTTTTTTCAATGTTCAAATAGTCGCACCCGACAATAAGATTATAACAAATAATCATTGTCTACTACTTTGAGATTCACTCTAGGAATCACCCTGTATGTGTTCATCTCGACACTAATCAAAGTATTCCACCTCACAACATTACCGATGAAACATTGCGATCCTCATTAATTTTTTTCAGTATTAATATTCTCCTTTCAAATCATTAATTTTTTCATATTAGTGCAAGAAATACCAGTTTCAATATGGCAATTTTCAACTTCATTTTCATTAAGTTAAGTCGGTTTTAAATATGATTTGATACTATTTGAATGTGTGGAATTAACGTTTTCACTTTTTGGTTTGTTTTTGTAAAAGTACATTGTTCTCGATAATGCCGATCAGAATAATAGTCACTCAATTTTTATTACCTTTCATGCGAATAATTTACAACTTCTACCAACAATTTTACAAATTGTAAATCGTATGGAAATGTTTCGATTTACGACTCAATATCATCCCTGAAATAATTCTGATTCTTTAGGAAATGGTACAATTTACTAGCACTTCCTCGTAATCTACTAGTGGGATGGGGGGCCTAGAACCCGCTGTATGCCCCTACTACTAGTGGCTAATTTTACAGTTAACAAATTGTCTCAATTTTAAACACTTTGAGTTTATCCACCTTTGCTGTACAATTCAACGAACTGAGTACCCGTTTTGAAAGATCGAACTCAGCAATTTGTCCACACTCAAATTATTATAAAAGTTTCTACTCACGTTTTTGTCAGCAAACTTTCTTTTTTCTCATTTGCTCTTAACTTTTTTTAACCGTCTTACTTGAGAGGAGGGCGACTACTCCGATGATGATGACGTACTGCTAAATGATGAGCTGAGACACAATCGCTTGCTGTCTGATTTTTGCTTCGGCCTGGCGAGATTGTTTTTCGTTTTCACACTGTAATTGTATAATTCACCTGGGAATCACCTGGGTAATCTCACTTCTGACTTGTAAGACAAACACTAACACTCATTCACAACTTGTATATTGATATCCAAATAATAATACTTTAATTATCAATAGATATGTATAACCAAATATTCAGACGACCAACGCCTACGAATAAGTGCGTGATGCTCAAGGGCCTCTAGGTGAATATCTTCGTCAATCTCGCTATCGGCACGTTCCATATCGCCTCGGTCAGTGATTTGTTTATCTTCTCACGAACATGAAGAGTCATTCATTCCGGCTAGAGAGTGGCTCAGTCTAACAATTCGTATTTTACTTTTCTTATATGAAATTTTATATACTTATTACCCCCCCTCAACCAGTACCCAGGATACGCCACTGACACTTACCATCTTACTTTTAAATGACACACCCCGTAACTAATACAAAACCGTGGAACATCAAGTTTCCTAGAATACAAATAAATTGGGAGACCAAATAACATATATTACCTTTGGCTGAAAGGTCAGTAACTCCCATGACATGATATGGCAATTAGTTTATAATTAACATTTAATTTTTTTCTTCGAATAAATTACTATAACCATTCATTGAGTACCGAAGTGAGACTATCGTACCTGTTGTAATAAACCGATAAGTGAAATACACACGCGGTCTTTCAATCAACAAGCTCCTAGAGAGGTGTGCGTGCAGAACGGCAAAACAAAGACCCTGGAATGTTTTTTAAAGTTGAACTGGCACCTTTAATGTGATGAACGCGATTCTAGAATATTATAGACGAATAGTCAATCGTGGGTTCTCCTTTAATATAGGTCACATGCTGGAGTTTTCATGTTTTTGTTTACACTGGGTATACATGTTTACATTTATAATGTTGCAAAAGTTTCGAAAGAACAGATATTTGTTCATCATGGGAAGAAAATAGAGCATTTTCCTGGACTTCCATTGTCTACGGGCCATAAATGAACTAATTAAGATTGTTGCGAGAAATGGATGAAGCATTGTCGCAGCTTATCTACCACTCAGCTCCACAACTCCGAGCGGCGCCTTTGATCTGGCGATCGGGAACCAAGCGAGATGGAATGGCGCGGTCTTTGTCTCACTTGGGTTAGAAGTCGGGGCCGGATTAAGATATTTTGTTTCGGCGTTCGGCCTGACAGTACAGTACCGTAGTAGATGATTTTTGAGCTTTATTTCAACATGAAAGTAAAACAATTGTATTACAGTATTACCTATTATAACAATGAAATTAGGTAGGTACCCGAGATAGGTGGGAAATAATAGTTTTTTTTTACTTGAATTTATGAGAAGAATTAGTATAAATAATAAAACTTCGTGTTTGGGATTCTAACAAACTTTATTGCACAATTGAAAAATAAAAGAAGGACAAATAACATAATATACTTTTACATTACACAAGTGATACATATTCTCCATATTATCATTTTATTTCAGTTAATATTTTTAAAATTGCTATTTATTGTTTTCAAAGTGTAAATTCTAACTCCTAAATATAATCTAAGTACAAATTCTTTCGGGACATATTTATTTGTTTTTGCGAATTTTTCAAAGTTTTCTTGAAATATAATTTCAATTTTACAAATGAGCTCGACAAACTTATCATTTGGCATTTGCAGATTTCCAAATGTATCTCTATTGTCATTTTTGTATGCCTTTAAAAAACAATAAAAAGATTAATCATCGAGTTCTGTGTGTTCTTTACTAAAAATAATGCAAGCTTCACACGAGTGGATCCGCAAAGCTTTATTTCAAACGTATCCACATACATATCTAATAAAGGTTTTTTTGTTAAAGTTCATCATTGGAGTACGTCATGCTATTTATTGGAATGGTAACTTCATTGGCCTCATTAACCTCCTTATTCTCAGGTACAGAATCGTTTCTAAAGTCAGGAAGGTTTGAAAGCATCTTTTCAGCATCGGCTTCACAATTTTCTGTACCTGAGTTAAGCAGATTAACGCATTGCAATTTCTTGAATGTTCTTTGAAACTGTACTGCGGTCGGGTTTATGCAGTTACCGTTCTCACTCCTAATTTTACCAAAATGATTTTCAAGGCAATCTTGGTTTAATCTTTTGGTGAGTAAGTATTCAAACCCCGCAGTGTCACGAAGAAAATTGAATAAATCTATGACAATGTTTATTGAAATTTTAATACTTTTAAAACGAGCTTAAGTTTTGTTGTAATATTAATATTATTCTTGTCCCGAACCTCAAGTTTTTCGAATAAAGACAAACAATCCCTTAAAAACTCTATTGAAAGGATGTACCTTTAAAAGCCGCATTATATTTTTACAGGTAATTCTGATTCATCTGTTACAATATTCTGGAACTCAATTTACTTACCTTATTTTGGAACCTGGGACTCAATTTACGTACCTTATATTGAAACCCGGGACTCGATTTATGTTTGTATCAGTAGAATTTTTTATCATACACTTTCGTGGGTAGGTACAATATTAATTGAAATTTTTTGGTACGATGTACTCACCGAATAGGATCCTTGGGAAAACGATAGAATTTCTTCTCAGAGTTGTACCCTTTAATAAAACAGTTTTTCACTGCACACACATGGCCCGCTTTTTTCTCACTCATTTCACTATCAAAAATCAAAACGTTAGAAAACCAAACCAAACAATCAAAATTATCAACGCACGACTATGATCGCTCAACGAATAATAATAACGCACGTCACAGTAGTCTTCTAGCCCAAGAGGCGGGGCATAACGCTGCGCTTGCAGATCGGCGCAAACCCTTCCCGCCAAAAGAGTTGGGAAGCTGTAAGTAAGTAAGCTGTGGCATTGTTATGTAGTAGCAGGTATCCATTAAGATTTATGACCCGTGGTACCCAACGTCAAAGAATAATTACCTCATGGCGGGTAAATTATTCGCATGCTAACGACACATATTGCTATAAAAGAAGTACCCTTGATACCTTGTCGCTTCAGAGTGAGCCAGACAAAAAACTCCAAAGCAGAAAATCTGATCGGTCATCTGAAGATTTTTGAAACACCTAAGAAGCTATGTCTAAATCGACAGGTAACATGCCTGTAAGTTACGACTTCGAGATGCTGTTTGAACAACCACCAATTTTGCACAGAGGACGGAACACAACAAGATTGATGAAAGGGTTACACGGCCAAGTTTCAGGCTCTCGAACCCCCTTACTAACACCCCAAACATATTTGAAGCAGAAGTAGATGCTGGAGAGATATGTGCTTCGAAAGAGGCTCCCGGAGGGAAAAATCAGATGGCCAAGCAGCACTGGAAGCTCTCAAGTCATACACTTGTGAGTCTAAACTGACTCGAGGGTCACTTTGATGTGGGTGCTATAGGAGAGGTATAATCACAAAACTGGCCATGTCCATTCTGTGAAAAATGCGATAAAAGTATGTCCTATGGCAAAAGGAACATTTAAACATGTCAGTTAGGCCGATTCGTCACAAAACCAGCCAGAACTCGTTCAATTTCATGTCGACAAATAAGAATTAGTCACAAAAGTTCCATTTTGTTTCATCCAAGTCGAATTCCCTGGTTTTCAAAACTCGCCATGTCCACGTAGACATGTTTTCAAGTTTGCTGGTTGGTATTCACTCATTTTCGATCTCTCGCGATCTAACTGATAGTAGTTCGTTGTTTTTCGTTTATAGTCTACACAGTAAACAACATTTCAATAGTGAAAAAACAGGTAAGAAATACAATAGGAACAAATGCAGGTATTCGCTATGATCTTTAGATTCCGAAAAATTTCAAAATCATCACAAGAGCCATATTTCATAACGATACAAAATGAATGACTGGAAATTTTTATCAAATGAAAACATTTTTCTGAATTATAATTATGTTTGAGAAAATTTATAATCTAAACGCTCAATTTTCGATTCTAATCTATATATACGCGTTTTTTTCTATACAATGTTTCATTAAAAACGAAAAATAAATTATACCATTAGAAAGTTCAGATTTCCTATTTGAAAATAGACTATTTGAAATTCCACTTTAAGATCTCGTAAGTACGTATCAGATTATATATTATATAGGTCCTCACGCAGCTGACTAAATGATTTTTTTGCGGACAAACTATAACTCTAACCAAAAAAGTGCAGGAGATCTTTTTGGTAGAAAAAATCTTTTGCTACAAAATAGTATTTTTTATTTTATCCATCCCAGCCCAAAATATTCTATGATTTTGAAAATAAAAATATTTTTCGAATTTTTTTTTTTGACTTTAGGAAATCGATTGACTAGTAAACTTTTTCTTATATTAACCAATATACTCTGAACAGATTTTAAAAAAGAATCAACGAGATTGCTAATTACTTGTGCTTTCAGTGTCAAATTTACTCTACCAACTGGGCTAACTGGTCAATATTACAAAAATGGCTAACAAAAGTCGCCATTTCCATTAGTCGGTGACAAAACTTGCCATTTACAACAAAGAATATTGAAAAATTGGCAGAATCAATGGGTCTCTTTTAATAAAATCTGAATGGGGGAGTTTATGTATAGAGATCCCATCAAATTGAACCAGATCGCAAAAAATCGAATTACCTACTGTTGACAGTTTTTGTAAAATCACCAAATTTCTTCAAACGGCCCCACGTTGGGCGCCAAATTGTGTAGGGTTCATACAGAGTGCAATGCCTGGTGCTTGGAAATAATGAATTTAATAGATTTTAGTAAAACAACAGAATAACTGCATGGAGTTCATAAAATCAAACAGAACAAGTAATTAATTGACAATTAGGGCACATATTAAATCTTTATTCCTATTTTCAACACCTCACTACGACTGTGGATTCATAATTCTTACAACTGCTTTTATAGATGCCAGGCTTGAGACGATGCTTCACTATGTTTTTACCCTTAGGGTATTGCGCTAATAGGAGAGGAACTATCTCGCTACAGTTCCAATTTACTGAGTTATTCGAAGCAACGAGAAAACAGACTGCCTTGCCAATGAAGGGACAAGCACACAATTTCTTGAGCCAGAACCCTTGTACGGACTCTCCAAAACCCACTTTAAAGAAGAATTTTGACCGATGAAGTGAAATCTCACTGGAATAGAGTACCAGGACAAAGGCAAGCGAAAAGGCTAGTGAGCCTATCGCCAAGGAAAGCTAAACTGCCGTGGTGGCAGTGCTGGTAGAACGTTCGCCTTTGGAGCGAAGGGTCGAGGGTTCAAAGCCTCGCATGGTCATCGGTCTCGTGCATGGCATCACACGTTAAAAGGTAGGGGCTGCGTCTTCCCTAGCTCACACAAGTCTCTCGAAGACTTCCGAGGGTTGCGCGTAGGGGTGCAATCGGTTGACGGAAATAACAATTGTAACAATAACAAAAAAAAAAGTTGGACAAAAAAGACTTGGAATTGGTCCTAACGGGACTTCTCACTGGACACTGTCCTCCGAGAGATAGTTGCCGCTTCCGCGAAAACTTCTCTGAAACTGCTGCATTTACTTTGCTCCCAGGAAATTGATAAACTCAAAACGAAGTCTCGTAATCCCAAAAGATCTGACAGGTTGAAGTGCTTGTGAGGCAGCACAGTCTTTACGATCTCCCCTACAATCTAATCTAATCCACCGACAAACTGAGAGTAAGGCCACTAGACCTCTGGAAGTATATTGAGACGGTAGAGGTCTAATATAATAATAATAATAGTAAACGGTCTTTATTTTTCATGACGGAGTTTAACTGAGCTATTCTTTCAGCTAACCAGGCATCAAATTTATAATGGGTTATATTGTACTATATATGAAATCAAATACGATTTTAAACAACTCAAATAGTAATTATGAGGTAATTAGTAATAGTGTTAGGAAGATCCGTGATTTAATTATGTTGGATAGCAATTATAAGGTAGTCAAGGTAATCGTTGCTTATCCAGTAGTGATTGTTTGAGTTCAATCTCAAAACTTCTCAGAAGCGCAGATTTCAGAGTTTCGCTGAGAAAGTTGTGAGAGTCACGGCCGGAAAGTAAAGGATTGTTCAATAAGGGTTGTTGGATGTAGGGGCATGGAGAGTTTATCAAAATTTCGAAGGTTCCTCACGTGAGCTTGGTGTCGGTGCTCCAGTTTATCAATAGATAGAGGGTTGGTATGAACGTGAGTGAGATGAACTAAAAGCTACACCAGCATTTATGGCACACTCCAAAAAAAAACAATTACATAATTTTGAACACATTTATTACAAATTTGCGTACCAACCAAAAAAAATTTTACAGTACCCGTTTTCCAGGAAATGGACGTGGGTTAACTTTTAAGTAAAGCTGCACCACACATTCTGAAAATTGAAAAAATACACATTTATTACAAATCATTAGAGTGTTGGAAATTCCCAAATATTCATCCCCTAGGGGTTTAATAACCCTTACAGATAGTAAATATAGATCCCAACGAGGTCGGTGCCAGAATTGTTCACAAGATTGTTTATAATTTTTGTACAAACTATCAAAGTGTTAAAAATTACCTAATGAAGGGCCCCCAAGGGGTGGAACACCCCCAAACTTCTCAAAATTCATATTACATTATCTATTGCGGTATTGCACGTATCGCTAAAATCGTCAAAACTATTTAAAAATGATTAGAATCTATCGACGCCGACGTGTTGAAAATTTCAGAATGATGATTTCCATGGGGTTGAGAGCACCCCACACAGCGCATAAACTTATTCACTGCAATGCAAAGTGAACGATTTCGGATTTTCATATTATACCGTTAAAAAAAAACCTCATTTTATCGAGTTTCAGGATTTATTACAGTGTCTCACAAGCTTCTACTGCATTTTTTTTGAGCTAATGGATTTTTTCAACCATAGAAATTGAAACTGTGAAGAGTGGGTTGTGTTAATAAATTTTTGTGTTGCGATATGATAGCAAATCCGACGTGAACTGTATTTCTTCTAGTATTAGAATTCTTCACAGTATTCCACACGGTTCTACTGCCTGTCTTCAGTTGCTCATGGACATTATCAACCATGGAAATCCATATTTTGAAGAGAGGACTGAGTTAATAAATTTTTGTGTTGCGATATGATAGGAAATCCGACTTGAACTATACTGCCGCCCTAAGCCCAAAGGGCGTATCTCAAATTTTTTCATATTTTAGATTTCACTTTCTACAGGTTCCCTATGACCAAGCCGTTCACTTGAATATCAAATTTGGCGGATCTCATCGTTTTATGCCATCCAAAATATGAATAGAAAAAGACATATCGAAAATACAAGTTGAATTCTAAGCTTTATAATAGGCGTAAGTGACTGACTTAATGTCTCTGGTCATTCTTGAGTTACGCCCTTTGGGCTTAGGACGGCAGTATATTTCATCGAGTATTACAATTATTTACAGTCTCCCACACGGTTCTACTGTGTGTCTTCAGTTGCTCATGGACAATATCAACCACAGAAATCAATATTTTGAAGAGTGGACTGTGTTAATAAATTTTTGTGTTGCGACATGATAGAAAATCCGACGTGATATGTATTTCATCGAGTATTAGAATTCTTTACAGGATCCCACACGCTTCTACTGCCTGTCTTCAGTTGCTCATGGACAATATCAACCATGGAAATCCACTTTTTGGAAGAGTGGGCTGAGTTAATAAATTTTTGTGTTGCGAAATGATAGAAAATCCGACGTGAACTATATTTCATCGAGTATTAGAATTCTTTACAAAATCCCACACGGTTCTACTGCGTGTCTTCAGTTGCTCATGGACAATATCAACAATGGAAACCAATATTTTGAAGAGTGGGCTGTGTCAATAAATTTTTGTGTTGCGATTATGATAGGAAATCCGACGTAAACTGTATTTCATCGAGTATTAGAATTCTTAACAGTATCCCACACGGTTCTACTGCGTGTCTTTAGTTGCTCACGGACATTATCAACCATGGATTTCGATATTTTGAAGAGTGGGCTATGTTAATAAATTTTTAGTGTTGTGATATGATAGGAAATCCGACGTGAACTGTATTTAATCGAGTATTACAATTTTTTACAGTTTTTTTTACTGCTTGTCTTCAGTTGCTCATGTACAATATCAATCATGGAAATCATTATTTTGAAGAACGGGCTGTGGTAATACATTTTTGTGTTGCGATATGATAGGAAATCCAACGTGAACTTATTTCATTGAGTATTACAATTCTTAACAGTATCCCAAACGCTTCTACTGTGTCTTTTGATGCGCATGAATAGACGTATAATATGAATGAATTATTATTTCTCCTCTTTTTGCCATTCCATTTTATTCTACAAACTATGGCTACAATAACCCTATCACTAGGATGCAAAGAAATTATAATGAGCAGCAAAATAATTGTGATCTATTTTGTGGTAGTATTGGTAAATTTAAAGGCAGTGTTACTAGAAGAGTTATGTGAAGTGTTATGTAAAATTTATAACTCAGGGTGTTATGAGTTGATGTTAAGGGATAGATCAGGGCATATTTATAATTTATAATTATTTATAATTATTCATAGTGTAGTTTTTTAATTGCTCCTATTATTATTATAAACTTACTAAGTATTATATTTTCTAAAAAATGGTGTTACCGTTGAAATAATAAATAAATAAATAAATAATGTTCTGTCGTAACGACCAGTAAATACTTTTTTGCAACAACTATCAATTTTACAAAAAACACGTGGAGTCTTTTAATGAGCGGTCATCCCCTTAGAGGGTATTTTTTAACGGTATATTAGGAAAATCCGAAATAGTTTACTATGCAGAGCACTGAATTGAGTTTATGCGCTGTGTGGGGTGTTCAACCACATGGAATTCATCATTCTGAAATTTTCAACACGTCGATAGATTCTAATGATTTTTAAATAGTTCTGTGGAAAATTTTAGCGATACGCGCAAAGTGATAATGTAATAGGAATTTTAAGAAGTTTGGTGTTGTTCAACCCCTTGAGGGCCCTTCATTAGGTAATTTTTAACACTTAGATAGTTTGTACAAAAATTATAAACAATATTGTGAAAAATTCTGGCACCGACCAAGTTGGGAGCTATATTAATATGGGAATTTTCTTTCCATAAGGGTTATTTGGTTATTTTATAATAAAATGTTGGCTAAACTTCCAAATTTCAAAATTCATATTGGATCACTTTTCAAGTTAGTGCCATTATTTTCTCCATTACACTTGACTCGATACACTCTGTCACAAGTTGTCTTTCATTCATTTGACATATACACATGGCCTCAAGCTCTAACATGTCTTTTCGTTAGTTGTTAGGCTTAATTAGTTTATGTATTTAAACATTGTTTTTACAAAGGAAAGGGCACAAAACCCAATGAAAATGGCTTTCAGCTAAATTTGATATTTTCTTGATATTTTATTGGTTCAAAACTCTACACAATTTTGACACTAGAGGGCAGCAATGTTGAATAATCCAAAATGCATTGTATGGTATTTTCCATAGAAAATTCATGATTTATTTGACTGCCATGCATTTTTTAAGCAAAAATTTTTCCAAATCAATGGTCAGTAATATTCGCATATGCACAGTGTACACCAAAACTCAATGGTTTAAGGAATTACAAGGAATGAAGGGGATGAAATGATAAAACTAAGTAATCGAAACCCTCAAATAAATAACGTACTGTTGATATCATAAGATTTTATAGATTAATAACTCGTTTAAATAATAGAAAATCGAAATTCAAATAACCCGTCAATGATTTGTTATAAATGTGTAAGAAATGTTAGCAGCCATTTGATCATCAATAAATGCGTATTTTTTCAAAATACAGAATGTGTGGTGCAACTTTACACAAAAGTTAGCCCACGCCCATTTCCTGGAAAACGGGGAATGTAAAAATAAAATTGGTTGGGAAGCAAATTTGTAATAAATGTGTACAAAATAATTATGTAATAGTTTTTTTTTGGAGTGTGCCATAAATGCTGGTGTAGCTTTTAGTTCATGTGAGAGGGCCCGTATCAAGCCCTCCACTGCGGCCAATGGCCTATTGTGGCTTAGAAGGGCATTCGCTGTATAAAAAGTTTTTAAAAAGCTAGCAAAGTGCAGTTATCTTTTCTTGTGCATTCTAAGCAATTCAATTCGATTACTGAAAGAGGTAACGTGATCTCTATATCTCAGTCCGAACATAAACTAAAATAAATGATTTTTATGTTAACTAATTGATAAGGTACAATACTGAAAATTTACAGAAAGATTGAAGACCGTATAAGCAGGAAAAAATAGCAGCCAGACTGCGACAAAGTTGCAAAAAAAATTGCAATATTTACATGACCAAGTGCACATCTGTCAATTGGTAAACTTATTTTATAATTCAAAGAGGGATTACGTTCAAAAGGCCAGACGGCTAGGTAGAAGAATGAAGGAGACAATTCCGATGCTAAGAGCGTCTGTGTCCCACTCGATAGATAACTTTTCTTTGTATTTTCATATTTTACATTTGTTTTCATACATTAAAATAATATTTATTTCTACTTCGAATATAACAAACATCTCCAATACTATTCGAATATAAAACTATTCTCTTCATTATCTCCGATCTCAACATCCCGTTGCTGTCATTAATCATGTCATTAATTCAGCAAAGTAAAGCTTAATAACTTCTTATAAATCATCAAAATCGAATTCAAAATTACTTCCCGAATTATCACTATGAAGGCCAACGTCTTTGTGGACCATCAAACCTTATTCGGGTACTTTTAAAATCGATCCTATATTTTCTGCTTCCAATTGGTATGGATCAAATAAAGTAGCATTGTGTATATGTCATACGTATTCCATGTGCAATAAATACAATGCGTTATTTCCATCTTCTGACGTCACTTGACGAAGCAAGGTGGCGAGCAGAAATAATCGAAGTTCTTCAAACACTTTTTTCCGAAAGGCTCGTTAACATTTTTTATCGTTTAATTTCGATAAAACAGTTTGTATCTTAGCTTACTGACCTTGTCATAAGATTTACTGCTGTACATATCACAAACAAATTATTCAACAATAGAGGTTTTATTTTTATAGCAGTATTGCCTAAATAAATCAGCGAGTGCGTTTTGGTAGTTACTCTTTTAATCTCAAAAGCATTTTATACGGAAGCCATTCAGGAAAAACATCTTTGTTTAACTTTCTAATGACAAGATCGATAAAAACGAATTTATGTTGGTCTGTTTTTTGACCTCTCGCGAGATTTCGACAGCTTCAATTTCGATATTATACTATACTGCCAAAATTATCAAAAATAGGTCATTCCTGCAAGGGCGAAAACTTATTGTACTTAATAATAATAATAATATGTCTTTATTCATACTGCATTTTTCACAATGGGAAAATAAATCAATATATACGTCTACAGTATGATAGGGCGGAATTCAGTCGCCAGTATCCGGGGATATTGAAAACTGCTCTTCCATTAAAGATGCATTTCTTACTGATTCGGGAATACCTTAAGGAAGTGTCATCGGTTCCCTGATTTTTTTATTATTTATTGATGAATAACCTGACCACATAAGCGACGGTGCAGACGACACATCCATAATCGTATCTAGCATGGACGGACGATGAAGTAATATTAAAAACAAAAAATGTCCTCCACGAGTTTGAAGAATGGTGTCACAAAAATCACCTGATGATGAATCACTCATAGGGAACAGTACTTACGAGGATGTATTGATATCTAGTTAGCCTAGACCAGTTCCCTGCATAAACAAAATATTGCGTTACCATAGCAACGAACAATAACTTTTTAGAAGTGTCAGTGTAAAGTTTGACGTCAAAAAAGTAAACCAGAGTTACGCAATAAATTAAAAGAAAAAATATGTCCACCGAAATTGTGAAAATCGAAAAATTGGAGTATCGAGCCATCATCGAGTACCTGTTTTAAAAAGGTTAAGAGGTAAGCAGATTTACGAAGATATGCTTAATACCCTTGGTGATCAATGTCCTTCGTATGCGACCGTGAAAAATTGGACTGCAAGCTTCATAAGAGGTAAATTTTCCATTGAAGATGATGACCGATCGGGAAGGCCAGTTTCTGTGTCAGTCCCCGAAAATATCGATGCAGTTCATGACATGATTTTAACAGACCGACGAATTGGGCTAAAACGGATATCTGAAACACTGAATATTTCATACGAACGCTTTCATCATATAGTTCACGTCAATTTGGACATGAGAAAAATTGCTGCAAAATGGATCCCCAAATGTTTGAATGTTGACCAAAAGCGTGCAAGGGTAGTAGCATCGCGTTCGATCTGTGCTCGATTTGAAAATGATGTAGACTTCTTAAACCGAATTGTTACTATGGATTAGACTTGGGTACATTTCTACGATCCAGAAACAAAGCACCAATCGATGGAATGGCGACACTCCGGTTCTCCAAGACCTAAGAAGTTTCGTGTCCAAAAATCTGCTGAAAAGACGCGGAAAGCTATCCAAAGGTGTTTTGTTTTTGCAGGACAACGCCCCTGCACAAAAATCTCATGTTGCCATGCAAAAAATTCGTGATTTAGGGTTTGAACTACTAGAACACCCCCCCTTATTCACCAGATTTGGCTCCGTCCGACTATCATCTCTTTCCTCAACTGAAAAAAAGTTTAAAAGGTTTCAAAGAGGCAAGATGGGCAATATACAGACTCTACCAAGCGGCCATTAGTCTACCGCAGGCATGTGTCATGAAAGGCAGCAGCATGATGGAGGGCATAATAGCCTCACAACATTCTAGTAATGCCCTCAGATATCATGCCTGAAACTATCAACCTTCACACGTCCTACAAGGTGGTCTTTCCCGAAAGCGAAGACTGGGTCCAGAATGAAACCAACCTATGTAGGACAAATGAACGTTGGTTCACCGATGGTTCCAAAACTCTGGAAGGCGTCAGAGCCAGAATATACGAACCCAGTAGTGAAACGCTCGTTCAGTATAGGTAAACTAGCTACGATATTTCAGGCAGAGGTATATGCCATTGAAATGTGTGCCAGGGAGCAGGAAAATCGTAACAACGTTACCCTAGTCTGGATACCAGGTCACACAGGCCTAGAAGGAAACTAAATAGCGGACGCCCTAGCAAAAGGGGGGCCGAAACAACTTTCACAGAACCAGAACCGGTAATCGGTTTAGCATATAGCACTGCCAAGAATGTCATAACAGCTTGGGCAGACAATAAAAGACTCGAGTACTGGGGTAGTCTACCGGGCCTAGCCCATTCCAAAGCATTTATTGCTTGTACAAGGAAAAAACAGGACTGACAAACTGCTAAAACTCAGTAGAGCGAATCTCAGAGTTATAGTAGGTTTGCTTACTGGCCACTGCAAACTCAAACATCACATGCATAAAATCGGACTTGCACAAGATGCAGAGTGCCGGCTATGCATGGAGAATGATGAAATGGCCAAACACATTCTTTGTAAATGCCCTGCAGCGGCCAGATTCTCAATATTTGGCGATACGACAGGAAGGCCAGAAAACCTGGTAAATTGTTCTCCCAATTTCGTTAAGAGATTGGCTATACTGGGAGAAATATAACCATAGGGTGATCCACAATAAGCCATTGGCCGCTCACGTTCAAACCTAACCTAACCTAGATTCCATAGGACCTCTGTAGATCCCGTAATCACCCAACATTTCATATTTAGACAACACAGTTTGCTGTTTAATAGCTACTAAGTAAATACAGTTTTTTGGGCACGGTCCTAGATGAAACTCTCAACTGGGACGAATGTATCAATAGTATATGCTCCAAACTAAATAAACAATACTTTGCTATAAACAACCTGAAAAGCTGCTGAATGAGGAGGGAGCAATTGCAGACTATTATAGCCTCGTCCACTCGGCAATCAGTTACAACATCCTAGTGTACGGGCTGCCATATCCCAGTAGCACTTTTGTTTTTGGCACAAAAAAGAATAATCCTTCTGGTTCTATGTTCTATGTTCAGTCCTATCGAGATGTGTTCAAAAACAAGCAATTGTTAACTTTCACGGGTATTTATTTATATAAACTATTAACATATATTCACAAAAATAAAAATAACTTCGAACTCAATAGCGATATGACTATCCAACAGGACATACAAACAAGTCAATTCAGATTGCAAATGTGAGATATTCTCATGTTATAAAAAAACGCCAGACTACGCTGGTGTACATTCCTAACCCCAACATTTTACCAACAATTTGAAAAATATAACAAGCCTGATCAGATTCAAAAATAGACTCAAGTCGTTTTTGATTACGAACCCAGCATTTTATCTCTCACTGCCAAATGAACTGTGACGAGCTGATAAATTATTTTATCATTTAAAAATTCATGTATTTTAAACAATTGTTATTTAATAGTGATATATTATTTCTGTTACAATGTGACTTTTCAATAGTAATTTTTGTGACTTGTCAATTCGATATAAATTGGTGATCTTATGATCAATAAAACTGTCTGTCTGTTTGAATTATAAAATAAGTACTTATATTAATCGCTAGACGTGCACTTGGTCATGTAAATTCCTTCCGACTACTCATCTATCGACTTTGTCCCTACTTACTTGTACTATCTTCACTCATTCTACAATTTTTTTAACTGTACCTTATCAATTTGTTAACATAAAAAAAATTGTTTAGCCCCTACCCTCGTATTATAGATGGATCATTATTTAAGTAGGTTATGCTAATATATAAAGTTCGACCACGCCACTGGATAATTTCCGATTCAAAGCTCTAGTGGAACAGGTATAATACCATAAACAATGATTATATAGAAAGAAAATAAACAGAAGGTGTTATTGAAGTAAACATTGCATACAAGAGTCTGCAATAAGATGGAACTAGACAGAAAACGCGCAATTTTTCTTGAATACAGGGTGCCAGAGAATACAACTACATAATTTGAACAAACGATAGTTCAGTCATAAAAACAAAAACGAAGTTATAGAAAATAACACACAATAATTATTCAAATACATTTTTTACATGTATGTACTACAATTTAAAAAAAGACTAAAAATAAAATGATTTCTTCTCGGCCAATACAGATTATAACCACATACAGATTCCTAATCCTCTACAGATTGTTCTGAAAATTTGTGATTGTGAATTTTTCCTAGCTATATACTTGTGAGATTTGAAACGAAAAACTTGGGGAGCATGCAACACATAATAATAATAAGGTGTGTAAGGAGTAGCTGTCGTTGAGAAAATTCACACAACAGTTCATATCATTTGCAGTGCTATACAATAATTTGTAATGAACTACTGAATAATTAATTATCTATTGAATGCGCGCCACGTCTTTCATTTTAAGTATTTTCATCGCTAGAAAAAATTCACAATCACAAATTTTCAGAACAATCTGTAGGGGGTTTAGGAATCTGTAGGAATGATAAATGTGTAGGTAAGGGCGAGGAGAAATGATTATAGTGTCATCCAATTCTGGATAATTTCTATTAGTATCCCGGAGAACATAATATCAAATAATCACATTTTATACTATGATGTTTTTATGCAACTTCACTACCTGTTACATGTCAAAGCCACCGCGACTCAAGGTTCATGTTAGCCAAACTCACTGTAAATACAGTAATATGTACGACATATGCGCTAATACTTGTGTTATATTAACAATTTTGGATGATAAATTGCTAACAATTTTGTATGGTCTACGTGAGGTTAGGTTAGGTTCTCTTATCTACTGTACTGTACTTGCGCAGAAAAAAATCAGTCTTTATACTATGACGTAGGTCTGGCGTCCGCGGTCTTGCTCTAAGGGAAAGTAAATATTTACTTATTTCTAAAACCCACGTAATGCTCTCATAACAACAAAAGAATAAGGGATACAACATAAAGAAAGAAGTGCCAAATTTAAGCCTTCCAGAGAAGTGATAGGTGGGTAAATGAAATACCAAAGTTTGGAATAGAAAAAAAAACTGAAGGGACAATGTAACTCATACGATAATTCCACTCCCCGTATGAAACCCTCCTTTCCTGCAATATTAGGGCCAATAAGGGACGTATGCCTCGATAATACGCAGTTCCTAGCTTTTGAGCCGGTAGTACCACTTTGGCATAGCAACCACGTATCCAAACAACAACGGAGAATATATATCATCTTGCTGCTAATATGAATATCAGTCTGACAGACTTCATTTCTATCAGGCATTATCTATAACTATTGAAGAATTCACGACAATGGAACTTTTTTTACTTTGTTGGTTCGTGAAATTATCTCAATAAATACTACTCGTGCTCACAATACTATCGATAATTCTGTCAGAAATCTTAAACTCGATCAAATTGCTTTGAGGTAACACCACTCGTCCTAAAGGACTCGTGGTGTTAGCAAACAATTTGATCTCGTTGATTTCTTACAGAATTACTATCGATAGTATTGCGAGCACTCGTGGTATTACCCCCGAAAGTTTTATTCTACATATGATACGTTATTTCGATATACCTACCCACCTATACCATTTTTGAATATTTTGTTATTTCTGGTTTCATTGTTGTTAATTTTTTTGAGAATTGATATTGATATTTTCAAATTGTCAGCAATTTGTGAGTAAGTACCTAATCCCAAAAATGTCTGTGGGTAATTTGTGAGTACCTAATCCCAAAAACATCCGTTAGTAAATAGGTGATGACTGTTGGCAACCCTGCAACATTGTATTGTATAAAAAACTTAAGCATGTGGTCACCTCAGCGATTTTTCTGAAGTATTCACAGATGTTACAGAACAATATAAAAAACACATTAAAACAAAACTGAAATGATTGAAAAACTGTATATTTTCCATGAATGTTTCCAAAAAGTGACATTCAGATGTCACATCATTACCATCTTCGAATATATCCAATCCTGCCAAATCACCATGAAAATAAAAGAACTCATGTAAAAATTTAAACAACCTAATCTAACCTCGCTACCCAAGTTGAATAGAATCCTACAAAGATATAACCTGGATAAAATAAATGAAAATATGCCCGTTTCGCTCGCTATCTTATAGTTTCGGGAAGAAGAAAGAAGGAGAAAATGACCTATAACCTCGGACCTAACCAAAGCTAACCTCGCAATCCAAGTTGAATGCAATCCTTCCACACTACAAACGCTCATCTAACCTGACTGATAAGATAAATGAAAATATGCTCGCTTCGCTCGCTATTTTATAGGTTAGAGAATTCAATAAGTTTTGCAAATTGTAATTCGTGAAACTGGCAACATTGTAATAGTATTGTAGAAAGTCTAAATTTATTTAAGATATGGCAAACTTCCACAAAAAAAAATGTTAATGAACATGAGAAAAAAGTAGGTTACAAAGATAATAAGAAGAGTTACCTATTTCTTATAGAAACAGTCCATCATCATGATGTTCATGATTCCTGAATGTGCAAAATTAAGAAGTACAATTTAGAGATAAAGACAATCCAAACTGTTCAAAGTAAGTAGAAAACTTATTTGAAAATCTAAGTACTCCCGCATTGAGGGTTGTAACATTTTAGGGTTGTACTTGGAGATTAGATTTCTGAGGTAAAAATCTATTGATTAATGTTTTTGCGTGTTCTACAGCATCAGAAAACTTACCAATAATTCTGTAAAAAAACAGAAGCCAAAAACCTAAAGTAATATAAGCAACAATCTTTTTAATTTACAAAATTCAACCCAATAAAAAAGTCTTGGAATAAAATTTAATAAGGGTTGTTAATTTCACAACCTTAAAATATAATGGTGTAATACTGAAAAAATACCTATTTACCTACACCTTTTGACGGGTAAAAGTAAGTCTATATAGGTATGTATGACTTCCAAAATTTATTTCTTCATCAACATGGATTTGAAGAAAAAATTCAAAACTCAATTTTAGTTTTGTGGTATCTCTAAAGGGGCTGGACTGATTTTTTTATAGAACTGACACCTCATAATTTATAAAGATAAATCTCCTTCTGAATATTTTCGCATGAATTTAGCAACACCCTTTATGATTATATTCTAATAAAACCTGTTACATATCAGAAAGGCCGTAATTTCAGTAGTTCAGCACCCATCTTCTACAATTGTCCCCCTTTGAAAACACTATATCTCCACCAATGCATTTCAGTATCTCACATATAATCAATCTGCACTGCAAATTAATAAGCCAGCAATTTTTGCACAGTCATTGGATGATTATAACTTATAGCATAATGTATAGGTACACCGAAAATTTCGCAACATCACGGGCATGCTTGTCAAGAAATCAGAGACCTACTTTTTATTTTTTCAAATGGAAATAGAGATCACCCCCATTTTTGGGCAGAAATACTGAACGAAACGACTTACCCTTCAAATAATACTGGAAACGCAGCTCGCCGATTTTCTTATAATATAATAAATTAAAAAGTAAACACAGTTTGGTTAGAATTTATCGATTGCGGCTCTTTCGATTTTCGCACTTGTCGGTATTCGTAGGATCGCACCCCAGCGTCGAGTTCAGAAACTAACCTGGCGAAACTCACTTCGGCAACACCATCGAAACACTAGCGGCAAAAGCACGTTGGTTTTCTGTTTCAGCGGTTCCTCGATTCGTGATTCATGAAATTCTCGTGGTGGTGATGGCGTTGCCAACTCTACGACTTTTTACGTAGATATACGTATTTTGCCTTTCCTGCAAACCTACGAACTTCAGTAAGACGAGCCTTCGAAACAATTGATCGTGATATACTAGTTAAAAAAATTGAAACTATTGGAATTAAAGGAAATGTATTAAAATGGTTTAAGGATTACTTACATAACTGAAAACAAATCACTAATGTGGATAATTGTGGATAAATGAATCCTATTGACATAAAATTTGGTGTACCTCAGGGTAGCGTGTTAGGTCCTTTGCTATTTTTAATTTACATTAATAATCAGCCCTATGCTGTATGTTTAGCGGTCATACGTTATCACAACTTAATGGCAATTTGCCATTGAGTTGGGATAACGTCTGACCCCTAAACATAACGGAAGTGATACAGCCTAGGGCTGAATATCGGCTTATGTCACAGCTGTGATTTTATAAATTTGTTTGCTGATGATACACTGTTGTCTGTATCCCATAAAAACTTAGATGTAGTACTAACTAAAATTAATACTTGTTTAGAAAATATATACAACTACTTGAACATCAATAAATTGAAGTTAAATGTATCCAAAACGAAAGCTGATTCTAACTACACCGTACTGATATAAACAACTTTATATAAATTCCTTCTTATTGGAAATCAATACAAAAAAAATTGAATTTGTAACAGAGTTTAATGGTGGATGTATGCAGCAATCATCAGTCATAAGTTTTAAGTTATGAGGAAGAATATTCGTCCATGATTGGTTGATCCGTTTATTCCAACCAATCATTGACGAATATTATTCCTTATGACTTGAAACCATAAGTATATAGGATTTGTGTTGGACAACAGTTTCTTTCGATGCACATCACACATATGTAACAAAAAAAATAGCAAAGAAACTGTATTTTTTCACAGGAATTTCCACTCACCTGTCAACTGCTACCAAGATCACTGTATATAACACTATAATACAACCGCATTTTGATTATTGCAGTACCCTGTTATGGTGGATTTATAAACTCAACTAAACTAAGAATTAAATTAACAACTAAGAATTGAGAAAGATAAATACAAGGAAACCCTATCAGTGTTTTATAAACTTTCAGCTGTCAATTAAATTAAGAATTAGCAACTTTTATCTTTTCAACTAAGAATGAATTGTCTTAGTTGAAAATGGAAACGGGCATGCGCAAAATCGGTGAATGAATGTTTGAAAATGATTTTGTTTATATTTTGCAGTGATTTGTTCGAATATTTTCTTTCATTAACAATACAATGGATCGAGAAGAAATGTTGACCATGATGGATTTCATTATAGTTGTAACGATTTTCTCCACATGACATAATTCTTAATTTCTTAGTTGACGTTTATAAACACCTTCTTAATTGCTTAATTGTTTAGTTGAGTTTATAAATCCACCATTATATGGTTTCCATCAAAACAAAATCATATCATTACAAAATCGAGGCATGAGAGTAATTCTGAAATGCAATCGGTATACCAGTAGAGCATTTATGCTAGATATATTACAGTGGTTTTCAGTTCAAGACAGGTTGTACAAAGCAGCAATGATATTTGTTTTTAAAATTATTATTGATATGCTGCCATCATATTTTAATGAATTTACTATATATCGAAATAGTACCCATAATTATGTTACAAGACAAATCAATGATCTTCATCTGCCAAGATGCAGTTTAACTAATTCAATGAAAGTATTATTTTATAAAGGGTTAAATCAATTCAATAAGTTACCTCAAGATATGAAAGACAGCAAAAGTTTATGTATATATTTAAAGCAAAACTGAATAATTATATAAAAATTAATAATACACTACAATGATTGCTCTGTATCGATTGTGACAAAGTATACATTGGTCAAATAAAACAACTGCTGAAAGATCGAATAACTGGCCACAAGAGTGATTGCAGAAAAAAAATTGTTGTTAAAATTGTTTTTTCCGTTAACCAGCTGTCGTCCCCTTACAAACGGCAGCCCTCAGAAGTCGAAACTTGAGCGAGCCAAGGATTAACGAGGTCTTACCTTTTTACGTGCGATTCCTAGCACTTTCTTGGGCCGTCAGAAAAATTTCTGCAGTCGCCATGGTTTGAACCATCGCCGACTGGCAGCCAGTGACTGAAACAATGTCGCTTTAACCACTGGGCTACTATGGCTACCTAAGACATAAGATCGTGTGCTCTAGCCTGTCATTTCATTGATGAGGATCATCGTATTGATTACAACAATACCGAAATTTTAGATGTTGAATCTGTCCTTACAAAAAGACTAATTTTAGAAATGGTTCATATTAACAATAAAAAATCTAACACCATTAATAAAAGAACTGATATTGATGATCTGAGTTCAATATATACTTATATTCTTCACAAACAAAGTCAATCGAATTCAAGTACCCGTCCTCCTTGAACATTAATTTAATTCCACCTGTATATGTATTTACATGCTGTCGAAAAGTCAACTGTCACTGTCTTTAACATCTTTTTCTTTCAAACAGAAAACTCCTCTTGGTAATAATTCTTTAATAATTTCATGTTAGTAAGTATCGATTTCTCAATGTACCATAATATTAATATTAATATTAATATTAATATTAATATTAATATTAATATTAATATTAATATTAATATTAATATTAATATTAATATTAATATTAATATTAATATTAATATTAATATTAATATTAATATTAATATTAATATTAATATTAATATTAATATTAATATTAATATTAATATTAATATTAATATTAATATTAATATTAATATTAATATCGAATATCTTTCTAACGACATTATGAGAGAATCCGTGGGGACGTCTCGAACGGAGAGCGCCGGGAAACCAATATCTGAAGCCTAGCCACGCTAGGCGAGGTCAGGCTTTGGATGGGTGACCAACAGACCTCCTTTCGAGATTCTCCTTGGATAGTGCTATGAATCGCACGTAAAAATGTGAGGCCTCGTTAATCCTTGGCTCGCACAAGGTTCGTCTTTTGAGAGCTGCCGTTCGTAAGAGGATGACAGCTGGTTATCGGAAAAAACAATTTTAAACAATACTTATTTGTATTGATACGATGAATACAACTTTTCAAATTACATTTCCGAGCAAAAAACATTGATAATTTTTATTACTAGTAGATTTTCTGTTGATAGTTGATATTTTAATCGTAGGGAACCTGGGTGATCCAGAAAAAAGGTATTTTTTGCAACCTTCTGAAGGAAATGCAATTTTGAAATAAATACAATCTTGATACTTCTATCATATAGAATACAACTAATATATACAAGACAGGTGAAATTCCTCATGACAGACATACTCATGTAGCTTAAAATTCAATATTTACAATCAGTTACATAGATTTATGGTGGAAGTTTCATCATGACAAACGATTGGTTACAGATATTAAATAATCGTATAATAAACTTTGATCATCAAAACGCTTTCAGCCATCAGAAAAACTATGACTTTTCAATGACGAGGATCTATTGTCAATTTTATCAGATTTGTATAGTCACCATAACAACAATCATATCGTTTTAGTTGAACTCGTACCTTAAGGCCAGTCATATAGGTACACATAGGAGTATGTTGCAAAAGGTGGTGTGGTAAGTTTAATTTTTTTAAATTCTTTATAGGTATGGGTGCAAACATGTAAAAAACAAAAATGCTAACACGAGCAACCTCGGGAGAACTTTTAGTTTCGAGAAGAAATTCAATGAAAAGTCCACACTTGGGCAAGAAGTTAATAAAAGGGTTTCAGAAAAATCGCATTTTCTGTCTCATCCTGTAAGCATGCACACCATGATTGCTATATTCAAAGTCAATCGATATTTTTCACAGCATATTATACCCAAAAATCAAGGAAAATTAACTTAATAACAGTATTTTCCACAATTGGCTTAGACATTCAACCCAATTTTTTAGCTCACCTTGTAGAGCCAGAAAAAAGTCTAATGAAGAACGTTATTGCTTCTTTTGACCTCTAGAATGAGATACCCAAAAATTAAAAAAAATTCTGTAGATCCCCAGGAATACATTTATTGAGTGCCATGTCCTTTACAAAATAGCATAACTGATTTGACAGAATGAACATAATTTCCTTTACTTTCGCGAAAAAAAGTTGATAAACGTTCCGTTCCGTTTCATACCTTTCAAAGGAGGTATCACTTGCCATGAAAAAATTAGGGGTGGCGGTCACAGCTCCGAAGGATGGAATGTATTTCGGGTGTATTTCATCGCGAACGATGTCCCCCTCGAAAATATAGTTGTCCGAGCGTTTTTATATAATTCGGTTCTTCCGACCTACAGAGTCGCTGTTTCGTTTACAATGTCCCACTCTGTATATATATATATATATATATATATATATATATATATATATATATATATATATATATATATATTATGATTTCTATATGGCTGATATGACTGTGTATAATAACGAAACGTCTCGCCGTGAACTTCAAAAGAGATTTGGAAATAATAAGCAGTGACAGTGAACAGGATATTGTCAATGTATTTGGAGAATATTTTAACAGCGTTTACTCACCGTTTAATGGAAATAATATAAATACTTCCGATGTGTTACATAATGAAAACATTTATTTATACCCAGTCAGTGAAAAAGAAATTGAAGTAGCTAAAGTAGCTATAAAAAAACTTAAAGATAAAATGACTGCTGGTCCAGATAATATTCCCTCCTTTTTAGAAAAGATTGCTCTGGAGCTTTTGTAAAACCATTAGAATAGAATGGAATAGAATATAATCTGTTTATTGAACAGTTAACAGAGTATAAATGAAATAAAACATTTCCAATAAACATAGATTGTCTCCAGAAGTCGGAACTTGTGCGGAGTATATACAATGCTGTCCTTAAAAATATATAAAATTGTAAAAATGTATATTTCGACTAAAAGGAAATTTAAATTAAGATAGGGTGTCTGGGGTATGGAACAATAAAACATTAGAATAATAGGTAATAGTCGAAATAGTTATTGTATAGATAAAAATATTGAAAAAAAATTATTAAAAAAAAAAATTGGTATTTATATATACACAGAGGGAAAATACACTTACAAACGGCGAGGAGTTATATGAAGTATAAATATTCAATATTTTCACCGTAGTTCTATTATATTGTGAATTGATTCACGGGTTTGGGATATGATGAATTTTTTAAATTATTTTTTTAATTTTGAGGGGGATTTAATATTTTTTATTATTTCGGGTAAATAGTTGTAGAGCTTCGTACTGAGATAAGTGAAGCTTTTTTGTCCTATGGTTTTAGACATGAGCGGGGTTAGGTAATTTTGTTGTCGGTATCTGGTATTGTATTCATGTTCATTTTTTCGTAGGTTTGATTGGGATTTATTTTGTTTAATATTACAATGTATGAAAAACAATTGTCTTGGATCCAAAAGTTCAGTTTCGAAAAAAGTTTGTCTGACTGGTAGTCGTTGTTCTTCCTGAAAATTATTTTTAAATTTTTTTTCTGGGTGGTTCCAGTTTTTTAAGTATGGTTTTTCCAACTCCGCCCCAAGACATAATTCCATATGTAATATGTGATTCTACTAGAGATAATAATCTGATCTGATCTGATAATCTTTAATTTATGTTTTATTAAAAAGGAATACCCTTTGTCTTGGAAGGTAGCTAAAGTATGTCCAGTTTTTAAAAATGGTGAGAGAAAAATTGTAGAAAACTGTCGACATCTATCAATTTTATGTAATCTTTCAAAGGTCTTTGAGATTGTTTTTTATAAGCGCATCTATCCCTTAGTTTGTAATCAGCTGTCGCAGTATCAGCATGGATTCTTCACTAACCAATCAACTGTTGCAAACCTAATTATTCTAACACAGTTTTTAACTGAAAATCTTAATGCAAATTGTCAAGTAGTGATTTATACAGACTTCTCAAAGGCCTTTGATCGCATTGACCATGAATAAATTAGTTTATTTTGGATTCAGTAATGACGCAACACTATTTCTAAAATCTTATCATCTCTACAACCGACAGCATATCTGATGCATATCATGCTACATCCGGGGTCCCCCAAGGTTCAAACCTAGGACCACTACTCTTCTTATTATTTATAAATGACTTGTGTGAGGCTATTCAAGGTAGGAAACTTTGCTTTGCTGATGATCTGAAAATATTTTCAACAATTGGTGATATGAATGATTGCTTAAGGTTGCAGGAACAACTTGAACTATTTCAATCTTGGTGTGTAGTTAATCGACTGCACTTGAATGCTAGTAAATGTAAGGTTGTTAGCTACACTAGAAAGATGTCTACTATCTACTTTCCCTACAACATTGAGCATTCCGACCTTATAAGATGTGAATCTGTAAAAGATTTAGGTGTAATCTTCGACTCGAAGTTAACCTTCATAAATCGCAAATGTCTTAAGGCATCTGAAGCAATGAAAACCTATGGCTTTATCGTAAGAAATTGTAGAAATTTTACAAATGTTCATGCACTGAACACTTTATACTGTTCATTTGTTCGCTCTAAATAGGATTATGCATCTATAATTTGGTCACCGTATTACAGTATCCATATTAACATTGTTGAAAAAGTGCAACGAAAATTTTTAAAGTGGTTATCATTTAAAATTGATGGTGTTTATCCAGATCGAGGTATTGAATATAGTATTTTATGTGACAGGTTATAATTTTCCAGTCTTGAATAACGACGAAAATGTGCATCCATTGTTTTTTTGTTTAAATTATTACACAACAAAATCAATAGTATTGAAATACTTGAACAAATCAACTACAATGTACCTACTTTTCATGCAAGACATACCTATAGAGACTTTTCGACTTCCGATAGGCAGAACGAACATATTGTTCAAAGCACCATAGCAATTTATGCCATGTGCCAAAATTTTAACAGAATATCGAACTACTGCGATATTCACTTTGCTTCTGTTGCTAAAATAGTAAAATTAGCTAGAGTACATATAGAATAAGACTAATCTTGTGTTCTTAGACTTAGAATAATGATTTGGTTTCATTTCAGTATTGGTAAATGTATGTAAACGATATAATGAATTTCAACTCATATTGTCCTGTGAATGGGTTAAACTGTTGGGCAATAAAGCTATTATTATTATAAGAAAAGCAGTATGATATTTCTACTAAAAAAAGAAAGTTGCATTGTTAACGAAAATATTCACACTTGTGGAAAAAGACAAAAAGTAGGTATTCAGCTTGGGTTAAAAAACTTTAAAAAAGCTTTCAACTGAATTGCTAATAGGCTTTTTCACGAAAAGTGGCTTTAAAAACCGCGAGCCTTCACAAGAACACGTTAAACATTTTAATAAATGTATGTATAAATTCAATTTGCCTGAAAATAACAATGAAAATGATTAATTATTTACTTTTTGTTATCCTCTTTTTTTCACTCTGAAAAAAGAACGTACATCTAAGAACTTTTTATACGCAAATTTTACTAATTCAAAATCCGAGTTGGCAACACAACTGATGAACCATAATATGGCTGCGCGCGCAACGAAAGCGGCCCGGTCGCCTGTTCTGGATAATAAATCATTTATGTAAGCGTACAGAATGTTTCTGAAATTTAAATCCGGTTTTGTTGATCTTCACGGGTTTTCCCGTTGGGTCATCGCTCTTCGAATCTCGAAGAATGTGCCTGGTAGGGTGTCCCTAGGGTTAGTTTACATCAGCTACCTATCTCTGGGATGTACTGATAACTAGCGCATTCGTCTTATTGGTGCTTCTATTTATCGTGGCTCAGTAAAACTCGTTTAGGGTGGATTAGCCGGATTAGTCGGACAGTTTTGGCAAAACCAAAATTTTAAACTTTACTGGAAAATTCAATATCTTAGTAATCATACTAGAACCCCAGGCAATATAATGAGTATTTTCAGTAAAGATAAAATGAAAAAAGTGTAATTTTGCTAGTAGACGGACTCAAAAATGTCAGTAGTTTCGGCCAGGCAGTTGCTAGAGGTAGGCCAGCTTGTAATTGGCTAATTTTGAATAGGCCGGCATTCAATAAAAAATTTCTGATTTTGATTTGAATTTATGACAAGGTTATATTATTATGCTATCTTTGATAAATGTTTACAGGGAAGAAAAAAGAAAAAAAAACCTTTGAACTTCATATTTATTAATCGAATAAATGTATTTTTGAAACCTTTGCTGTGAATACAATTCAAGAAATAGAAACTATCCAAACACCAAAACTAAGCCTATTTAGGCGCGTTTCAACAAAGTTAACATCTTCAGGAGCTATAAAAGCTATGTATTTTTCTAACACCTGTCCCTCTGCTTTCTTTAAAGACAGTTGGAGATTTTTTCGCATGAAATACTTATATCTACCATTTCTTCCCGGGCCTGTCATGTTTAAAGAGTGTTATGAAGCTGTATTAAATAATTCTTGTTTATTTATTGGGAACCTACACTTTGCTATGTCTTCAACCCACTTCACAATTTTCTTAAAACATCAGCAACTTTGTCTCTAATCCGGTCCTGTACCGTCGGCAAATTTCCTTTAATTTCCTACTTATTTTTGTGGTTTATTCCAGTCATTGTTACGAAAATTACCAATTTTTTTTTGGGTCTCATGCCTGAAACGAAATAAGACAAAAAATCATGACTATGTTTATCAGGATATGATGGTCATAATCTATATATTTAACATTTTAGTTCCTTGTCCGACTTCTGGCTAGAGCTTAAAACAAGTATGTTATTATTTGATTTAAGATAGAAATGTACAATAGACCTTATCAATAAGTCAAAAAGAAACAAACTAATCAGTCTGTCATCTACCAGTCGTCGGACTGTAATTTCACCAGAAAACTTTTCCAGTTACCGGCCACCCAATTATATGACTTCAAAATTGTAAAAGTTTCTGTTTTACATTATTATAATACAAGTTTACACTATCTATAACATATTCAAAATTTATAAAAATTCATAAATTTAAAAATAATAGATTTTTCTTACCTTTGAAATATCCTCCGCCTATCTTCAGACTTCAATGCAGAACAATAAACCATCCCATGCACATCACTATAAATTGATAGCAACTTCCAAATCAAAATTGATCTAGAATGGTTTAGGGACATTGGCGCGACAAATTCCTTTTTACCCAAGGAAATTTGATTTGTTATTTAAAAGTTATTTCACATTATGTTAGTTTTGTCAGACTACTGGTAGTGTCCGGCTTACTAACGAATTCACCCTATAGATCGACAGTGACAGATTCAGGTGCCCCATGTTCAAAAAGACTAAACAAGGAGGGTTTAATAAGCTCTAGCCAATCAGAATCTTGTAGCATCAACGCGTCATAGTGACGTACTTGGATATGAGTACAGAGTCGAACTCGAACCAAGCAACAAAACTGTCGGCAGTAACTCTCATATACCAAGTGCTAGTCCGTCACTGTCGATAGAGAACTGCGGCCATGACACGTCCAACTCATAGAAATATATATTATATCAGTGTTTATGGAGAAATATATACTTACTCTAGAATTCTAATCCCCATGTCAAAAGTGTTGTAAAAAGTTCAGGCTAGTCCGCAGTGCGCGTCATTAGTGATTTTTGTAACAGGCCCGGTTTTTGTAAAATATTATTGTGAAGATTAACAAACGTTAATTCTGTTTCTCGGAGAATAAGGTTGGAAACCTCATTGTGCTTATACCTGTTATTTGTATTTAGCCGATTTGAATACATATTTTCGCATAATTATGATCCCAAAGGCCATCAGAAAGTAGAGTACGGTTATTACTTACCGCTCTGAAGCGACTGATTTTTGGTAGGTATCACATTCACTTTTCAGCTGTAGTTAACCAACAAAAACCTACGGAACCACCCCAAATCGTCGGTGCGAATTTTAAGGAAGCACTGGATTGGAAAACAAATTGAAAGTACAAAAAATTATGAAAATTTATTTCAGCTAATATCATGAATAATTTCAACTCAAATTGGATTTATAAAATTGGATGCTTGGAAGCTCGAGGTTTTTTCTAAATCGATTCATGTCAAAATACGCAACTGCATTTAATTTAAATCATTTGAAGAGATTAACATGCTATTTCTACTAGTATTTCTGGTTGTATTACCTTAGTGCAATTTCCACAATGGGGGTGCATGAAAAGGTGAGGCCAGAAGCATGTTCCTTACCATCAAAGAAAAGCACTTCCATATTGACATTAATTTTCTGAGGCGATTCTGTGTATGTTTAGAACTGTTTGTAGGAATATAGAAGTCAATATAAGCGGCGTGGTTGAAAGTTGTATCAGTCGCCATGCATGCTTACGCAGACACAGTATTGGTACTGCACTAGGTTTCAAATCATTCTATTGTCGTTTTCACTTGAATCTTCATGAGGAAAATTTCTGCCACAAATTACAATTTTCTCACTCAAAAGTTCTGCTGGGGTCTCTTCTTAAAGACAATTACCAAAAATCATGCCTTTTTTGTCAAGCTAAAATAATAATTAAGCTATTTTGAGCAAAGCATATAGGTACATAAAAAATTTCATTATCTACCAAAAATGATTTATTTTGTTATTCAAACTATCTTCTGTATATGCTTCTGCTACGGAGGCAGATTGGCCAGAAGAGTTACAGAGCTTCTTCTGAAACAGTGACCTGTGTAGCTCTTATACATGTCTTTTCCAAGCCATTTTGCAATCAAGCTGGGAATTTCTCCTATTTTATTTAGTTAATACATTTTAATCTCGAATATTTCAAAAATAATCTGTCACTTTTTTAATGAGGCGACCGTAGTGATCTAAACCTGCAGTATATCTCAATATAATCAGAATTTGAAACAGTAAACGTTCTTGCGCAATAGGTCTTTGTATCAGGTATTTTAACAATCAACATAGATCCAGCATCTTCAATTGCATCAATAGATATATGTAATAATTCTTCACGGCGACAAGCACCGCTGATACCCAAAATTAGGACAACCAACAAATAAAAAATATTAAAATTACTACAAATCTTACAAAATTATATCTGTAACTCATAAAGTATATTTGTTTCTTTATCATCATCTTGAATAAAATTCATTGATATCATCCCTTGATAAAACTTTAGATTTCTTTCCTCGGTGTCCGACGCTTTTGTTCTTAATGAGAAAGACCACTGGATGCTGTGGAATTGTATTGGAAGTGTGGAAAAAGAGAAGTATTATTTAGTTATTTTGGACTTATATGATTTTACTGAAAACATATTTTCAAGACAACGGTCGTTTAAAAGCGACAACTTATCTGGACATTGGAAGAATTTATTTTTAATATATTTCAGACGATGTAAATTCACAATTCACAAAAAATGTTTGTATTTCGTATATAAAATTCGTGTTTTCATGGCACATTCGAGAGAATTTTTGACCTCGACCTGCAAATCAACAATCTCATGTGCCAATAAAAATACACTCATTTTACGCACCTAATACAAAAATAACTATTTTATTGATAGTTAAAAATCCTTTTGGATAAGTTGAAAAACTTCTTGACTTTTGAGTTTGGCAATGATATGAGCATATGAAGGAAGTAGTCCATCCTCAAAGTGGAGTTTCAGTATAATGAAACAAAGTAAAACTCGAAGTTGTCTCCACAATATATATATTTGACCCCCAGGGCAGGAAGGGTGGCTGTGGTTAACGCAGTTTTGGCAATAACTTGTCCAAAGTGGGGTTATATCAACATAACAATATCAATATATATGTTCTCCCCAGGAGCCACTTATAAATTTACCTCCATTTTACTCAACATCGATGTACTTTTCAACCCTATAGCATGGGGCACCTAAATCTGTCACTATCTGACGCTCTATAAGTTCAATCAATTGAGGGCGATTTATTTTCATTTTAAAATCGTCTAATTTTATTATATTATTATAATTATTTATATTATCATTAATTATAAGTTTTATTTTTTGTACTCAAGTAGAATCAAATAGAATGGTAAATGTTTGAAAGTGGTTGACAATGTTTCACTTTGAGAGGGGTTATTCTGGACTTTCATTGTCTAAAAAAGAACAAAGAAAAATTCAATTCTCTGCAATTTTTAATCACGACGTTTCAACTGTTAAAATCTACAGTCGTGATTAAAAATTGCAGAGAATTGAATTTTTCTTTGTTCTCTTTTTTAGACAATGAAAGTCCAGAATAACCTTACTCAGAATGGTAAATACTGTGTTAATCCATCTAATCTTAGTTAATTCAGAATTTTAAATTGAGTATCATAATGTTCCAATAGAAAGTATATGGAATAACGTTTCGCGCCTTACTTTTAGACATACCCAACTGTCAATACTAGACAATGATAAAAGGTCCATAGAAATGTGGAAAAAACCTTTGGACTATCAGAGGGAACATAAAAATTGAAATAAGTGAAAATAAATTATGAAACAACATTTATTCATACAATAAAAAAATATTCACAACAATAAAACAACGTTTAGTTGGAAACTACCTCCTCTTGAATTTCTTCCTGCCACCCGCCCCTTTGGACTTATCGCCCCTTTTAATTTTATTGAAATTCGAATTCTTCAGTTTCAAATTCATAGCACCGCCGTTTTTCTTCTTGTTCCAAGAATTACTTCTCGGTTTGAACAAGGGAATGTTCTTCTTTTTCATGCCCAAATTTGCTTCGATGGTATTTTTCATAAGATCGACAGCTTTCTCTTCCTTGATTCCCTCGTTCAATGGAAACGGTAGCTGATCACTCAAAGGATATCTTCCACTGAAACCTTTAGGGAAAATCGGAGTGGCGAGGAGAGATGCTAGGTGTTTCCGTTTAATGTCTGCTAGTTTTTTACATCTTTGTGCATCAGCGGCGTCATGTTTTCTAGAGCTATATACGATATATTAAGAAATATAATGGTTATTAATTCATTAATTTTAGATTAAAGGAAGGAGTGATTACAAAATCATTATTCGGAACACCCTCATTACACTATGCCCTTTTTCGAGTCTATTTTTGTGTCTATTTTCATGGCTATTTGTGGGCTAAATTATTCCAAATTACTGACACTATTACACTATGCCTTTATAATTATTGTTGAAAATATGAGTGATTTTGTAACAAAGATACTAGTAGGAAACCGACTATGCCCTAACATGAAAGACAGTCCGTAGTTATATTCTGTTATATTTTGGACTATCACTAGAGCATCCACGCTTGCTGCAAGATAATGCAACAAAAATCAAATTACAATGGACATTTACATTTATGAAAGATAAATTGCAAAACTCTTTTCTATCGATAGATTCTAGTCTGAAACGTCCATTTAAAAAAGAGTTCCACTATATTTTTTTCATTTTGAAAGAATAACTCATTTGAAAGTGTGCCGCTGACGTCACGTTCATCGGGAACAACCCCCACCATAATCCATGTTCCGAAACATTCAATGCCGTTCTCCTCAAAAATATGGATTCTAGCTTGGTATAAGTCATTGAGAAATAATTTAAACTTTGTCACTTGATCAACTCATAGAAAAAAATCCACATATTAGCTACTTTTTATTGTATTTGTAACTTCCAAACGGACCATCTTTTCGATGAAGAACGAGCATTGACAACACCGCAAATCATTATGACAGTTCTCATGCAACAAAAGTGATCTCGAGATTTGAGGTTAATGTTTTTTTTTACATTCGACATTTAACTGATACATTCGACATTTAACTGATACATTCGATTAATACTGTAGCGAGGTGTTATTATGACCGATCTGGTGTGAATTTATTTGTGTATTAAATGGATGGTTTTAGGAAACAATGAGTCAAGCCACATTTTTTAATAATTGAGCTATCACAGTCATTAGAATCGCCAAAGTGTTTTCTACAATAAGCAAAAATGATTCAACCCGCAATTGTAGTATTAAGCCACATTCCATCATTCCATGATCTGCTAAACTATTTTGATATTTATTACGAAACTAGCAGACTGTGGCTTGACCCATTATTGCATAGCATCATCCAAATATGGAAAGGCTTCGTGAAGGGAAGTTCGGATAATTTACCGAGGGTAGATTATGAGATGATTGACTCGTTCTGTTTAACAAATATGAATTTATTTTTTGCAATAACTAAAATTTAAATCGTTCCTTGAACGCTGCTTGAATACAGTAACATTCAGTTGAAATGTTCTTCACGAAAAAAAAATATATTTCCGCTTTTTACACAAGGTTTATTCATTGCTTCGAACCACATTTTACAATGCGCTTCATAGGTATTTAGTAGCATAAAAAAATTGTTTATTAGAATATTCACTGGTGTTCAGACAACCAGGTACGAAACACCTTTTCGACATATTCACAGTTATTGCAGGGATACAGATACAGGAATTAGGAAAAAAAATTTGAGCACAAACAACAAAAACATTTCAAAACTTTGAAAACCGCATTAACCTCAAAAGAGAAATCAAGTAGGGCCTGTTTGTTTGCAGAATACATATTTGATGGAACTGCTCTACTTGTATTAAATATTAAAGTAGACAAATGAATTAAACAGAGACAAACGATTCTTATTGATGCTCCGTGAAACAGACGAGCGAACCCATCTGGTATCAAATGACAACTGTCATACGACACATTATATTCAAATGAGAATTTGAGATTCCACGGTGCACAATTTTTACAACGTTGCCAGGTCTAGTTTTGATGAACGTGACGTCACGAAACCACTTTTCTTCTGATTATAGAGAAGTTAGCGTTCAGAAAAAATAAATAAAAATTCCCCAGTGATAGTAGCGTATACACTTTCTAATTACAGTGTTATCTCATATGTCGTGGAAAGGACTAATAGTTCAACAGATTTAACTTTTACTCGAAGCTGAACAAAAGCAATGAAGCAATCGAAGCATCTGAAACCTGGAAAGGTTAGAAAAGTTAGAAGGTTATAATTTATAGTCGTTGCAGAATTGCCAAACAATTTGCTTCCCAATATCGTGCGTTAAGTTATATGAATGTTAATTAACATTAATTCATTTTAAGTGAAACTTACTAAATGAACCAATGATATGTTAATTTATGTTCATTCTAAGTATCCTTATACTTGTTTTCAAATGAAAAGTGAAGAATTAATCACTTCTTATCACCTTGCAATATTACAACCGACAACGCTGAAATAAGCAATTAACACCACATGTAACGTCATCACCTAAAATGCCAGTGGCGCCAAGCCCGCATGTTTGAATTATCCATGAAATTTTATAGTTTTCAAATGGCGTTTGACGGAATCTTACACGATAACATGCTATAAAAATTATGCATACATGTCATTTAATAGCTATATTTCATTCATATGCACATTCTAATCGGATTTGCGCGTTTGTGATCTTGACTATTACAGTACCTACTTATCACATCGAAAAAAGCATATCTTGTAGACGGTGACAGATAGAAGTGTAATATTTTACAGAAACATAATACCGATACGCTATTGAACTAGTAAAATACATTGAACAGTGTGGTCAAAACTCCAGTAGAAGTATATAAATTAGGAAATGACTTTAATATATGTGGGGACTTTTAAATATGATGTTGAATTATTAACATCGCCGTAGAGATTAGTGTTTTCAAAGGATACAAGTCATCAACAATTAGGTCCATGTCTTCTGCTGCTTTCTGGAACCATCCAGCTTCTGAATTTGCCTTTCTTACCTGCAACTGCAATTTATCCAATTCTCTTGCCAAATTCACTCTTTGTTTCACAGCATTCAAGAAACTCTCCTGAATCGGAAATATTGGTAAATCCTCATCTGAAATTTTATAGGTATACAAACTGCAATACCCAGCGTTGTGATCTTAGATTTATAGTGGGTGGGAAAGAGCGATGAAAATGAGTGACGTTACATACAAGGATAACTGAAGCAACTGATATCTCTCAACTCAATAAAATCGTTTTTTTGTGAAACAGGCGTGAAAATACAAAGAACGTTACATGTTCGTCATTTTCTTGAGAGGAGATAAACGTCATCTTCGAACAGAAAAGTTGCTCAGACGTTCGCTAGATGACAATAATGGTAAAAATATATAATAAAATGGTGGTTTACTTTTAGTTCCACCGCGAACATAGCCATAACTCTTGGTGGTACATCATATCACCCATTGCCCCTCAAAGAGGTAATTAGCAAATGAGAATCATTTTAAAAAATGCCTGATAGTTTGTAATTTATTTAAAATCATTTTATCATACAACCATGTTCCTATTGTACCAAATAGCAAAGTAGCTAATTTGTTTGTGACGTTTCCCATAATGCCTGAATTGTATTGTAACATTCAGTGGACAAATAAAATTATTATTATTATTACTCCTTTTATACTAATGACAAACTTTCGAGAAGTTCACTTGAGTGCCTGTTTGATAAATTCTAGAATCTTCTGGAGCGTCTGTTTTAGTTAATTCCATGGTTTTCTCGAATTTTACAGCATTTTCGAGAACGTTGTACATTTTTCTCTCTTATGTTTTATTTTTTTATTTAATTTTGACCAACATGAAATAAAAAGAAAATTTCTGAACTGAAACCTATGACGGCACCAAGAATTGATCACCAGACATCTGAAACTGTTGAACATCATTCCTGACATAATTGCAGCACCACTAGCTGCTGTTATCAATAAAGATTTTCAACGAGGAATTTTTTCCGCAGCATGAAAAGAAATTATCAACCACACGTCAATTTCAGTTTTAACAAGTTTTTGAATATATTCGGAAGAATACTAAAGAAAATCAGTTGATTTCATTTTTCAATAATTTCAGAAAAACAACACGGTTTCAGAGAAGGTGTTTCCAACCGAGATGTGATACTGAAATTAACTTCTAAAATGTATTCAGCTCTGTACAAATGTCAACTTGCCTGTCCTTATTGAATCGCTTGAAAATTCGCTGATTTCCAGAATTTTAAAATGTATGTCATTGAAATCTTCATATCTCAAATATATCGGAATATAAGTTTGTTTAATTTTTACACATTGGTTTTCGCCTGTATTTAGTTATGAAAATTCGGATTTCAGAAGCGTTTTCCCACAGACATTTTACGTCATTAACACAATCCGACAACGTTGGAATCGTGGATGCATTTGTCGATTGTCATTGTATTATCAGTATTGTCAAGTCACTAATGTCATTCAATGTACAATCTGTCAGAACTCTTACTGTTGATGAAAAGTGAATTGCTGATATTATAATATTTACTATATAGATTCTTGAGTAACACTTCACCGACTCTTTTCATCGGTTCGAAAGAGCAACCAGTATAAAAATGTGATAGCAAAAATACCGAAATCTTTGTTGTATGCTCGAAAATGGTAATAATCCTAAAATCACCTTGAGACGCTACACAACATTCATAGTCACAATTTTTTATTTCATCATTACTTTCTCAATAGTAGCTACAGCAAAGTACGGTTTGCTCCGTACTTTGTGCTCAGGAACTATACGGCACTTGATGATACAAAATAGAACCCTACCTTTTTTCAAACCTTTCTTCTCCACTCTCAAATAGTTTTGATTACGAGATAAAAATGAGTGAATCATTATATAATTTACGGGTGGCAAATGTCGACTGCTAGCTTTAAAAAAGTTTTTCTCCATTTTCACATGTTGTAAAAGTAATCTTCTAATAAAAAACTCACGACTGACAAGAACAACATAAACAATGTCAGGAAATGTCAGCGGTTCCACTGTTGTCAGATTCATATTAGTACCATCAACCTAGGCCAACAAAAAATACTAGAATCTAGTGTAGACTTTCTACGTCACAAGAGTATACATATTCTAATTTTTTCTATGTTTCAAATGCTCTAATCTTTTTATAACTGAATGTTGAGTTGAATGTTTCACAAGGTGGAGAGCTAATGCAAACTGGTTTAAAAAAATAGTATTTATTTCGATTTTGGAGTTTCAGGAAAATAGCGAATTCTGGTATCAGAGGTAAGGCTTCAGACTTTTACAGAAGTTATCTCTGAAATAGACCGCCAAAAGTTAAATCAATGAATGTCTATAGCGAATTCGAAGCAGCACCGTAAGGAGTATCACGAGGAACCGTATTAGGACCAATCCTGTTTAATATTTATTTCAATGATTTAGGTCAAAACAAAGGGAAAATATGCAGAGTCCTTTGCTGGCCATAAACCATAGCAGAACACTGTTTCTCCCACTATCCATTAATAAATAATCTACTTTTCTGACTTTCACTCAAGGTTTCTGATGATTTTTGACTCTTGACAAGGGATACTCATTTTTGTCTTTTACTTCTGAATATATTTGTCTTATTGAAGTAACTGTTCTATTTGCAATTTTGATATTATCAAATGGTTGAAAAATTCTGGTTAGTTTAGGTGTTATTTCCTTGATGTAAGGTAATGAAGCATAGAAAATTGAATTTTGATTCAAATCTGCAACAGGTTGTTCATTATGAGAATTCATATTCTGTCAACACTATTATCAACTTCTGTTAAAAATGAGCTAAACAAAATGTTATTAACTAAAGATGGTGGATAAGAATTTTGTATGAAAAGTCCTTGAATTATTTTCAAATTTTTATTATGAAAAGATATATCAGAAATTTTGAGTACTCTGTCTTTCATTTGTTTCAACAAATTCACTTTCATCGAAAATTTGTGATATGAAAATAAATTCAAATACCTTCCTGAACTGCATGGTTTTCTATACCAATCAATTAATATTGTGTTATCAATCGATCGTATAAGTTTTGTATCTAGGAAAAGTACCGAGAGATCTGAATCTTCTGATTCGATTGTGAATTGTATGTATGGGTCGTAAGTATTGAAAGTATCCAAAATTTCAGTTATACCATTTTTAGATAATGCTAATATTATATCATCCACATATTTTTTGATGAAAAATAAGTCCTCTTTTAACTTTTTTCATCAAAAAATATGTGGATGATATAATATTAGCATTACCATTGGTACCTTGGTTCCTTGGTGTGATTATTGAGTCACCTCAAGCAGAATAAGCATGTTGCATTCGTTTTTGAAAAACAAATTTTTTATTTAAAATAAAACTCAATTCAAAACTCATATTTTTTTATACATGTTTTCGCCAACACTATTATATAGAATATCCTTCAAGCCCTTCATGTTGTACACCAAATAGAAATATATTTAGAATTAAAAAATATAATTTAAAAATTCAAACAAATCACTCAACGACCAACTTGATTTGAATAATTCACCATTGTTGAATTTACTTTCTTAGAGATAACACAGCTCCTTGTACCTATTCTTAATTAATCTGCTGAGTTATGTGTTAATTAATGTTTTTGAAGTTTATAATTACCATTTAATCTTAATCCTCCATATTATTGTTATTTTAGGACTAGAATGTATACCTTTGTTATCTTGGATACAATTTTATAAATGCAGGTAGTGTAGGTATATAGTGTAGGTTAATGGATCTTTACATTTATGAAAAATAAATTGCAAAACTCTTTTAAATCGATAGATTCTAGTCTGAAACGTCAATTTAACAAAGAGTTCCACTATATTTTTTTCATTTTGAAAGAATATCTCATTTGAAAGTGTGCCGCTGACGTCACGTTCTTCCGAAACAACCCCCACCATAATCCATGTTCCGAAACATTCAATACCGTCCTCCTCAAAAATGTAGATTCTAGCTTGGTATAAGCCATTGAGAAATAATTGAAACTTCGTCACTTTATCAACTCAGAAAAAATCCACATATTAGCTACTTTTTATTGTATTTGTAACTTTCAAATTTCCTGAACGGACCATCCTTTCGATGAAGAACGAGCATTGACAATACCGCAAATCATTATGACAGTTCTCATGCAACAAAAGCGATCTCGAGATTTGAGGTTAATGTTTGTTTTTTTTTACATTCGACATTTAACTGATACATTCATTAATACTGTAGTTTCAAAGTTTCATAAATTTGAATATGGGTACACCCCATTTTGTAACCTTGGGATTGTTTTGAAATTGACGAATAAAAAAGTTAGGATTTGAATATTTGAAATAAGAAAAGGAAGAAAAAATATAACTTTTGTCCAGTTTCCACTAACACTTTACTACTTTATTACGACCGGTTTCGGCTTTTACACCATTTTCAAGTAACTACAGATTTCATCAAGTTCGTGAATATTTATACATAAGAAAGTAATTAAAGAAAGGTTGGGTTTAAATTACCTAACTGATGTTTCAAAACAAGTTGGGAAATACCTAGAATCTACCTGATGAGTCAATTTAATTTATCTAATAGGGGTTCATACAATCGGTGGGTCCAACTTTGTTATCAAAAGTCACAAATTCAGAAGTGGAGAGCTAACAACTTGTTTTGAAACATCAGTTAGGTAATTTAAACCCAACCTTTCTTTAATTACTTTCTTATGTATAAATATTCACGAACTTGATGAAATCTGTAGTTACTTGAAAATGGTGTAAAAGCCGAAACCGGTCGTAATAAAGTAGTAAAGTGTTAGTGGAAACTGGACAAAAGTTATATTTTTTCTTCCTTTTCTTATTTCATCATGAACTTCCACAAAATAAATAGATCATCAATCAAACAAATTTGAATATTTATCAAACTCACTCTTTTCCAAAGTCCTGCACATCCTCAAATAATTCCGTAATTCGTTAGGTTCAATGAGTAAAACAGTTATTCCCTGCTGTGAAGCTCTGGCAGTTCGCCCAGATCGGTGAACATAACTTTCACTCGTTCGAGGAGTTTGATAGTGCAAAACGTGTTCTATACAAGGAATGTCCAGCCCCCTTGCTGCGACATCAGTCGCTACCAAAATACTGTTTTCGTTATCTCTAAACCTAAAAAACAAATCACCATGAAATATGAATTCATATTTGTTCGAAATATAAAAGATACATTCGATTTTCTTTGAGTTAGAAGTAAAATAATTTTCGTACATGGTGTCAGATAAATATACAGAGTGTTTGGTGAGTACTATCATTAACACTCTTGTTGCCAACATCAATATGTATCCAAAAGAATACTCCTGCAGCATTTTGTTTGGAACTTCGTTTTATCAGCTCGAATAAAGTCTGTTCTTTAGCTTTAGATGAAAGATCTCTATTCTGTCATAGAAAACTTTAACCTGTGACGTGTAAAAGGCCGACTAGTTAAAATGAACCAAACACATTGCCTACGATTCACAGCAAACGAAAGTTTTATTTCAAGTAGATTGAAAAATTAACCAACAATAAGTTGAAGTCAAAAATATAGAAATTTTCAATGAAACCGTTTGAAGTAATATCTACAACCCTCCTACCATGGCGTACTTGATTTCCCCAGCTACTCGTGGGAATCTATGAGTAAGTAAGAGGCTAGGTCTCAGTCCTACCTCTCAACAAGAGTTGAGCGGAAATTTACCGCCTCCAAAACTGACTTTAGATCGGGAAAAGTCTCTAAAACCTACTGAAGCAGATCAGGATCTAAAGGACGTAGTATAAAACAGGGTGAGCCACATTAGGCCATGGGCCGCAGTGGAGGGCCTGATGTAGACCCACGCACATTTAAACCTCACTTAAACGTGACCTAATCAACATTTTTTCATTTTCAGACTTGTGAAGATTAAAATTCCCAAAAAGCTATGTCAAGAAAGGGATGTGTTCCACAAAAACAATCTTTCATTCAATACTAACCTAAGCTATTCTCAACAAAAAAAAAAGATTTTTTAATAACACATGCTTTGAATAAATGTAGGGTTTAAAATTATACAACTCCTCTCTTCAACAAATTGAAACACCCTGTCACTCGGATAAAACGGTCACTATTAACGAAAATATGATATTTTATGAAAAAAAAACTGATTCTGAAAAACATTTACCTTTCAAGATTTTTTATTCGTTGACGTTGAGGCATTGAAGCATGTATTGGTAAAGGATGACAGTCTAATAAATTGAGTAACGTCGCTAATCTTCTCACACATCCGATGGAATTACAGAACAACAAAGTTCTTCCGGGATGTTTCTTTAGAAAATAATAGACGTAGTAGTCCTTTTCTTCTATACCACAAGTTATCCTACATTCCGTTAGAGTTTCGGAAGTACCTGAAATTTCAAATAACCTCAGATGAAATCCCTACTCAGAAACCTTGAGGTTCTTCAGAAATGGTTTTAAAAATCATCTATAGTAGGGGTTATTTATATCCAAGTGAAAAACTATACAAAGAATCAAAGAAAATGGGCATGAGACAATTATTTGGATACAACATAAGATTGATATCTATAAACATAAAACGAGTATGAACTTCAATAATCGTATTTATAATTCAAGGAATAAAAGTGTCACAGTGAAATATAGTTTAAAAAACAAGGTTTCAGAAAAATTTCAAATACTTATTGCCATTTTACTATGATTTGATTCCAAATCATATAAAAACGATAAAATTATTATTCTCTTTCAGAAAACAATTGAAAAAATGGATTCAAGAGTCTGGTCGAAATTTGTTTCTTTATTTTTCATTATCTCAATTTTAAAAATTTACAAAACATATTATAGGTACCTGTAATTTTGTCGCAATAAGTTTTAAACCTCGCGGGTATAATTTAACCGTTTATTCACCAAATTGATGTAATGCTAATTTTATTGAATTTTGAATAAACTTTATTATTATTATTAATAGTCTGAATTTTGTAGGCATAAAACATCAGAGCGTCCAACGTTTAGAGTTATTGGATAATTAAAAAAATAGAGCCTACTAAATTCTACTGGATTATAAAGGACATAAACTAACATGTTGAACTACCGCTAACAGTTGAGAGTCCTTCAAAAAATAAAAATTATGAAAAATCATCAATACGTGATAAAAAATGTATTATCTACAAGAATTTCAAGATTTGGTTACTACTGGATTGGTCAACAAACACGTTCAATTTGTAACTAATACTTCATCGTGCTACTTTTATTGAAAACAAAATTCTCAAGCATTCCCTCTAATTAAAAGTGAGAATAAATTAGTTTTTGAGAAAATAAGAATTAAAAAAATTACTTAAATAACGACAGTCGGTAAAGAGTTTCATCCTTTTTACTACCATCCACCTACAGTGTAGGCTATTATGCCAATACCTGTCAGAAAACAACTGGTCCCCTGGCTTATACCACGACGGGTATTGAATTATAAAACAGATATTTATTTATACATAATACAGATAAACCATTTACATGCATCCAGTGTAGATATGTCAATAGTATATAGCTCTATTACTAAAATGAAATAAGAAAAGTATATATGTATATAGGGTCAGGCAACATAAAATTAATAATGTAAATAATAAATAAAATTTCTCAAATGATAACAACAAAAAATACAGTAATTAAAGATAAATGTAGGCATGCCTATGGTCTGAGTAGTGAAGGTAATTAAGTTTTATTTCTATTAAATATGTCTACATCATTATTGATTTCCAAAAATTTGTTAACTGCTAACAAGCAATTTTCCGTCGGAGAGTTTAAGTTCAGAATTCTGAGAGTAGTTTCCCTACACCGCGGCCGTAGTCTTATATCAGGCACGTTAATGTTAATTTCTAGCAAGAGTTCTGGTACCGATATTTTGTCTTGTTAAATATTGGAAACAAAGGTAATTTGTGCATTTTCTCTCCGTTTGCTTAGACTTGTCACGTTGAGGTCTGTTCTTTGGATTTCATAAGAGACACGACGAGGAAAAACACCATATTTTTTAAAATGCATTGATCTCTGAAATTTTTTTGTATTCTTTCAATTGTTTCGGAGTGTGTCTTTGTGTATTCCATATCACACAGGCATATTCTAGTTTGGAATGAAGATATGTATTGAATAGTGATGCAGGTTTCCCAATTGAAGACCTTTCCTGTACACAATATGAAGCCCAGAGTTCTATTACATTCACTTGCTAATCTTCTGATATGATTATTGAAATGAAAGTTTTTTGAGAAAATTACTCCCAGATCTTTGATTTCCTGAACTACTCCTATTGTAACCCCATTAATGCATTATTCTGGAGTTCGAATTCTTGCGTTTTTATGTGAGTCATAACCTTACATTTCGATTCATTAAGTGTGAGATCGTTTTCTTTGCAGTATACAGTTATAGATGCATTGTTCCTCATTACAAAGGACACTATTACAAGTTCTCCCTGTATCCAAATAGCAGATTTTAGTTTTGATTCGGACAAAGGACCGCATGAAAACTAGTTTTGAGGTTTTTGTCTCTCATCAGTGTACAGGTAGGTCAACAATCTGTTCCATTCACCTTGTGAGCATGTTTGGAGGTTCCTTCAGACATAACTCTGAGCTATAAACTCAGATGTGTTGACGACGAAATTACTTTTCAGAAAATAATGAAAGTGGGACTAGAAAATACTTGTAAATGAAACATGACGATTGATTGTTCTATATAATAAATGAAACACTAATATCGATATTATTTTTTTTTGCATTTACTTACTGTTGTATTTTCATTGTTTATTTAGTGTCACTTGATCATCCTCAATACTAATTAATGTTTTGTATTATCTATGTACTTTACATTTTGACTAAATATAAATAAACAATAGATGGATGGAAATCTTCATATTTACCTTTTCCTGCAGTGATATCTATGATTTTCGGATTAGCTATCCCCAGCATATCAACAATTTTTTGCAGCTTTTGAGCTGCTGTCAAATCCCCTACTCTCTTGGATTTGCCGATTTTGCTCTTAGTTTTCAAGTGTTTTGGCATCTCATGAACCAATGTCAAAGTAGCAGAAAATACGAAATATTGTCGCATTTTTCTCTTTGATTCATCCAAGTTGATTCTCTCCAATAGACTGTGGAGTTCTTGGAAATGGCCTTTCTCTAACATTCTGTCTGTTTCATCAATGGCTAAATATCTGTAACAGAAAAAAACTCTGAGCACTGTAGAAAGAGTAGTAGTAGTAGGAAGTTGAAGAATTTTATGAGTTTTTATATAAGAAAAGGTAGGCAAAATGATTGATTAATCAGGAGGAGAATCACAAAATCATCTCCACTAATATAAAAGCTAAATATTTTTTGTAGAACATGTACCCCGAATTTGAAAATTGTTTATAATCAAAGTTGTGGAGATAATTTTATGATACTTCCTCCCGATTCCTCTATACCATTCCACTTTGAACTGAAATAATTTATTGCAATGAAATTTCTAATATATAGAAACCTGTTAGTTAGGTAATATTTTGCAGTAATGTTATGATTTATTATGAAAGAAAACGTATTCTTATTCAATAAAAGTTTGATTGATTGATTTGACTGGATTCAACATTCTGTAGCAATGTGTAACAGATTATTTATTATTATCATTTGATTTTATTGTTTTATCTCAAGTTCTGACCTAATATTATCTATTTGCGATAAATGTGGATTTCCTAGTTGTATCAACTCCCATAATCTTCCTGGAGTAGCAACAACAATTTCAGGACCTTTACTCAATATTCTCTCTTGTTTTACAGCTGCCATTCCTCCAACAAGTACTGCAACATTGATTCCTAAAAACAAAAAAAGGGTAAATTGAAATCAACAAACAAAAAAAATCCTGAAAAGTACATTGAAATTATTAAAAATAATCTTCATTGACCCCAAGAAACATAAATGTTATAACTAATACAATAAACAACAAAATTTCAAGTTGGAAATTATTGCATCAGTTTAAAAAAAAAGTTAATTGTAGTATTTCTTTAAATGTGATTTGAAACGATTTTTTTTTTGTGTGCTATTTTTTAAATTATTAGGAATAAATAAATTATTGGGAATATCAAAATTCCATTAAATAAAATTCGAATTTTATAGAAAAAAATCCGAAGTATGTCTTTATTCTATGAAATCTATGTGTGCTAAGACTATTTGATTGTCTAGTTTAGTGATTGTGAATAGTATTGATTGAATGAAATTCCAGAGATGAATGTTCCCTATTATTGATAGCAGAATGTATGAATATACATGTTTTCAATTTGAATAAAGAATTGATATACAAAATATTGTTTGGAGCTTTTTCTGTTCTACAAGATGGTTTTATCATATTTTCAAACAGACGTTTCGTATTTGAGCTGCCATCATCAACCTTGTTTTTTAAATACGGCCCTGGATTTTTTATTATGGATTTTAAAATCTTCTAATGTCCCAAAACAAATGATGTATCGCACTTATTCGAAAAGTTTATATTAATAGCATTTTCCTTAAGTACTCATGTGTTAGAGAGAGACAGAGAATAGATTTTTGGTAAGATCCTAGCAGGACATCGTTAAAATAATTTTTTCGAAAAAGAACAATACATCATTGTTTTAAGGACCTCAGAAGCTCCTTAAAATTGATATAAAACAATGTGTGATGTTCAACAATAGGCATGATGTTTTAATTATTCCAAAAAAAGTCAAACAAAAACTATAAAATTGAATACCCAATGAAAGGTAAAGCAAATATTCAAATTGTAATCCACCTGCTTGAATTCATTTTCGTGTCAGTCTGTGAAGTTTATGGATGGCACGCTGAATGGTCCTTGCAGAGATAGCCCTGATCTCCCTTATTAGGTCTTGTTGTAATACTTCAAGATTTTGTGGCGTGTTTCGATAAAGACGGTTTTTGAGAAATTCCCAAAGAAAGTAGTCTAGAGGGTTTAGGTCGGGGCTTCTAGCTGGCCAACGTACAGGACCTTGGTTTCCAATCCATTTATTAGGGAATAATTCATTTAATAAATTTTTAACACATCTCCCATTATGAGGTGGTGCACCGTCTTGTTTCTTGTTGCCACCATAGTTGACGTAATACGCCCAAAGGTTCTTCCATTAAGGAATCCAATATATTGGTCCTTATTAATTCTGCATATCTATCGGAATTTAATTTTCCTTGAATAAAAAACGGGCCGATAATTTTATTGTGCCACATACCGACCCATACATTAAATGATTGTCATCCCTGAGGTCTTACTTCTTGATTCTGCCTTGGGTTTTCTATTGACCAATAGTGTTCGTTATGTATGTTAAATAGTCCATCTGTTGAAAAACTGCATTCATCTGTCCATTTAGTTTTATTTAGGAAGTCATAATTTTCATTAATTTTATTTTGCAACCAGTTACAAAATTCTAATCGTCTCTCAGCATCGCCAGGTCTTAGTGTTTGACTAATATGGATTTTGTAAGGTTTATATCCACACTTATTTAAAGTTCTCCAAACTCTCATTCGCGGTAATCCTACTTCTTCTGAGAAAACTCTAACTGAAGCTCGAGGATTATTATTGGCCTTAAAAAATAATTTAAAATTATTCATTTTACTTTCTACTTTGTAACAGTTTTCAAACTTACAGTGTTCAAGATAATTTGTTCCTCTTCTGGATCGATTCGTGTTCCATATTCAACCCTTGGCTTAACAAAACTTCCGTACTGAGCTAAATTATTATCAATATTAGCAAAATAACTATAATGCGGCTGCCGTCTTTCTGGATATTCCAACAAATAGCGCTCACAAGCCGTTTTTGAATTTCGATTCGAAATATAATAAATCCTTATCATGTCTCGTTTTTCTTCGTTAGAAAAAGTCATTTTCGTTTAATAACTGTCAAAATATTGGATAATTTAAACATTAACAAATGAACTAAGATAGCCAGAATGCACGATGCACAGCCACTTTAATAAAATGCAATTATTTTTGTGAATATAGCCTAGGGCCTAGAGTTTGAGGGATGACACTTCAATTATATTATTTATTAACCACCCACTTTTATATTAGTTTTTGAGTTTTATGCAGTGCGTTATTGCAAAAAAAGTTTGTTTTAACTCTATTAAAAATCTAATTTTTGTCTCTCTCTAACTCATGAGTTCTTATGAAAAATGCTATTAATATAAACTTTTAGAATAAGTGCGATACATCATTTGTTTTGGGACATTAGAAACTTTTAAAATCTATAATAAAAAATCCAGGGCCGTATTTAAAAAAACAAAGTTGATGATGGCAGCTCAAATACGAAACGTCTGTTTGAAAATCTGATAACACCATCTTGTAGAACAGAAAAAGTAGCAATCTTCGGAAGTATTCGGAATTTTTCAAATATGAAAGCGGCGTTACAATGAGCACCAAATTGCGCAACTTTACCTCCATTAACCTACCTCATATCTCTTCTGGTTTCCGAGATCCCAATGATGAGGCTCGAATTTGGGACACCCTGTACAGAACATCTAATACCAATTTTATAACTTTGTAGATTTGATTGTGCTGCAAGTCTCTGTGCTGTGGCGTTTTTCAAATGATAATCCTCAGTACAAAACTCAAAAATGTCAAGCAGCCTGATCAACCTTACAGAATTCATTGACGATTTTTACTGATTGCTCACCAATTATTGTCAGCCCTAGCTCAATCTTTCACATAACATGAGAAGCTTCTAGAAAATTCAATACTTTCAAATTCAGCCTATCACTTCGATCCGTGGAACAAAATGCTTCCATAATGCCACTCAAGAACCAGTCACTCAAGATGTCCTTTACGCTTGCTTGACAAGAATATGCAGACAGAGACAGCCAATAATTGGACTTCATAACAATATAATATAACATTAATTTTGATAATGAATGTTTGTATCTCACCTGTATATTTTGCTATGGCCATCAAGTGAGTTCTAATTTGCATGGCTAGCTCTCTAGTTGGGGTTAAAATGAGAGCATAGAATGGCTTCATATTAGAAAACTCATTTATTTTTACATTATTAACTACTTTGACACAACCAGTTTCTAAAACAAGAATAAAATCATTACAAATTGTAAACAATATTTCAATTTTTACTTATACTTAATTCTGTCTTACCATCTTGTTCAGTTTCCTTTTCAAAATCAGATTCGTCAGAGTCCGACATATTCTGTGAAATATCAGAATTATTCTCCTGTTTCAAATTTAAGATTCCTGTTAATATTGGTAAACCAAATGCTAAAGTTTTACCACTACCGGTTTCAGCAGCGCCCAAGATATTTTTTCTTCCTAAAAATGTCCAGAAACTTTGTAAAGCATTGATAAGTTCTCATTCTCACCATCATAACAATCAAGTTATGCTATTTTCTATCAATTTCAATATCTAGCTTAAGTCTACCTACAAAGTAGTGAAGAGTATTAACCTAAAATCGCAGATGGTAAACTCAAAGCCTGGATATGTGTAGGTTGAAGAAATTTAGCCTCTTCTAGGCCCTTCAAAATTGATTGTGGAAGACCGAAACTATTCCAAGCTTCTAAATTCATAGCAGTGTCTTCAATTTCAGTATCCTCCGATTCAAGTTTATGTGTGTTACCCGACTTCGAAGGCGACAGAAAATCATTTTCTTCGCAATTTTTGGGAGACGTATCACACATTTTTAACTCCTTTTTCTTTTTGGAGGTGGGAACATCTGCATTTCGTAAAAGTTTACGTTTGGGAACCTACAAGAGTTATTTTTAAGTCTATCGTTGCGTTACTGCATATTAACCATACCTTTTTCGAGGATATTACATCTAGATCATAATCTGTGCATTCCTCAATTCCAATTAAACCATCTAAGTATCCTGAAGATAAGTTGCAGTCTATCTCGACAGGTTTCCATTTATTCGTCTTTTGTAACATTTCTTGAATTTAAAAGACTTCTAAAGAAACAAAAAAAGATAACCTAAAAACCCAACGAAAAATAAAAAAGTAAGGTTAAGAACACAATCGCTCTCTTCTTCTTTGCTTGCATTCTGGCTATTGCTTACATGAGGTTCATTCAGCCAGTGCAATTTGGGACGCACACCGAACAATAAAAAAACATGGAATTTTCATCCTGGGAATCTGTTTCCGGAATGATTATTCATGTCGTTTTATTGAACTAATTTTCCTATCCTATGATTGGTTCTGGACCTGACATTTGTCATTTTGTTGCTACCGAAGCAACCGAAATAATTTCACCAAAAATAACATGGACCAGCCATATATCTATTAACTACAATATTGATAATAAAGACAGCCTATCTGAAGCCGAAACAAAAGAGCGCCAAAAGTAGAAGATATGACAGTCAAGAGCGACTATCTTAGTGTTGTTTCTCTCTTCCTCCCTTGTCGCTGCCTAAATTGGAAATAATCGTATGTCGTGTTCACTTTTTGCGCCATTTTTCAAATTATCTGCTTTTTCAATGTGATATTCTTGTATCTCTACGGTATAATTTCTTAAATCTGTAGAATAGAGTATAACCGTGTCTTTGTCGGTGTGTAGAATTTTCGTCGTTTTTGTTCATGATAGTTTTTCTGTTCCGTTCTGTTCGATCCTAGCTCGATGATTACAAAGTTTAATTGTGAAGTCATATGTAAACCAATTAGTATTTTTTGAGTTATCTTTTTACTTTTACCACGATTCCAGAAGTCAATCTAACAAAATACTGGAAAGTTCAGTTTATATTCCTACCATTTTTTTATCGTGATTGTTGCATTCCTTTTATTCTCAAAGAAACGTTCCGGCATTTGAAGATCACTCTGTCAAAGCTAAGTATACTTATGATATTCTACCATCAATATATACATATATTCAAGTACTTATGTATTTTTCAAATGACAATATTTATTTACTTAAGAAAATTCCGGTGAAAGTCTGAAATTAAATAAACAACCAGTAAACTCAAGTCCAGAGATTGACACATTCCTCATTTTAAATTTGAATTTCGCGCATGTGCCGCCGTTCAGCTTTGCCAATTTGACAATGACAGACATATAAATTCGGCTTCACTTTGCTAATATTGTCTCTTATGGCGTATGGTCAATATTCGTAGTTAATAGATATATGGGACCAGCCGTCAGGTGACTTCAACACGAAGTAGTAGGTTTACTCATTTTAGCTGCTATTTTCAAAAGAGAATGGCAAACAAATGACACAAATAAACAAACCCAGTTTCTTGCGGTATATTCGCGAAACACATTTCCGCTAGATGGCGCGAAAGAGGATGGTGGTGATTTAGCTACCAAATTTCATAAGAGATTATTCTCATTCAAATTTGAATTAATATTGATGAAGATTTCGAAAGTTGCAATGAGTTTACGAAACATTTTCATCTACGCAGGTATTCTAACTTTTGGTAAAACTTCCGTTAGATTGAGCATCTGAATTTCCAAAAAAAAAAAAAAAATTGTTGAACTTACGTATAAAATCTAAATGAAATTTTTGACGGTCTATTTTCGAAGATATATGGCCATTTTGTTGAGAAACTTCACCATCTGACAGATCCAATTTCTGTTATTGAAAACATAAAATTTGTCCTGCTGGTCAAAACATTACACACACTATTATTTATTTGTTTTCATCACTTTTTAGCAGAAAAAACTATCATTTTTTCAAGAAATTCATCCTTTTTCAAATCGTACTAATTTCTAGCAATTTCATTGTTCAACACTAAAAATCTGGCATTTTTATTTTTATAACGGTGGTAATGTGACTGTTCTTTGTGTTAAATTTACCAATTCTTATTAAAATTGAATAAGTGCATTTTCATTGTGAACAATTATACTCATTCAGTTTCAGCATTTTTGAAGATTCCATTTATAAATAATTGAAAAAAAAATGGTAAAATCTTCATGCGCAAACTCAACATTAAATTTGAATTCGAAAAGAAGGCAAAAGCCGACGAAACACGAATAATTACAGTCACCTTACCACCATTATAAAATTAAAAAATGCCATATATTTATTTGCAATTTGCACTTGGGCATTCCTAAATTCGATTTAGGTATTTCCTAACTTTAGGAATTAGTTGGTGAAATTGGCTATTAGTGTTGAACCAGGGGGTTCCTTGAATATACCTATCTGTTTTTATACCTGAATTTGTTAAAAATTAAAAAAAAAATATTTTTATGTAGCTTTAAACCCTTAGAAATCGAAACACTCAAGATAATATTGAAAAAAATATTTTGTTTATATTCATTTGTTAATAAAGAGTGGCAAATCAAAATTTTACAAGTTTTGCATCGGTTATGTATTTGTAAGCATATTAAGAATAAATTCACTGAGTGAAAAAAATCCTAGGGTTTTAGTTGAATAGTTATCGGGACTTTTATGTTAATATTCAGTTCAGATAAATTTGTTATTTAACAAATGCATAATTTATGGAGAAATTGGGATAAAAATGTTTTAACCGCAGATTATTGTTAATTGATGTATCCCAATGGATTTTTTGTTATTCCCTAATATTCATATTTAATACGTTAAAATACTGATTTTTTGTTGTTGTGTCAGAGTGACGCAACGCGCGCGAAAACCAGACTACCCGTTTTTGGCTCTATTTTCAGGGCTCCGTACAAATTATAAATATTAGAGGTACAGTTTCGGGAGTCGGAACTTTTTTTAACAAATTTACTGATCTTTTCCAACATTTCGAAAATCTTAAAAAAAATTCGAGATATTGAAAAAACCAAGCCCCACTTTTTTTTTACTTGAATGTTTATAACTTTTGCAATAGTGTATAGTTATTTTTGTATCTAGTGCGCGACTATTTTTTTTAACTCGGCTGCGCTTCGTTAAAAAAAATCAGTTCTCGATCACCAAAGTATTTCGCGCATGAGATACAAACAAAATTTTTTCTACAAACGTCAAAAATATTGTTCTAAAATAAGTAATAACTATGAAAAATAGTATTGAACTGGCTTAACCCTGCGTTACATACGTGGATAATTGTTGCATCAGTACATACGTGGGGTGTGACAAACCCCATTTCCTGAAAAATCTCAATTTTTTATCTTGTTCTTTTTCTGATATTACGTTGTTCCATAGTATCACGGGCTCATTTTGGAACAATAAAAACACGCAAGGAATAATCGAATAGGCTTTATTTCAAGAAATCTGATATAAACTGAAAAAGGCTAGTTTTTCATGTACCAAAAAACACACCGCGACAAAAAAATCATGTGAGATAAATGAACATCTCACCCCGGAATGAACATTCGGAAACTAAAATTTGATTATGATGAAATACAAAGAAAATAATTGCAGATTGAAAAACAGAAATTTTGGCAAGTAATCACACCCCAGAGCACTTAAGTTCCCTATAACTTCACTCAGTATCTACAAGATACTGCGGAAATGCCGGAATTCGATGATGCGGACATATTTTGGAAGCTATTAGGAGGGGCGTACGCATAAGTTTACATTTGGCATATTTTCAAAGCGATTTTCGGCGGCTGGGGTCCATCACACCCCACGTATGTAACGCAGGGTTAAATAATTTTTCCAAATCAAGTAATTACTGTAACTATGGAAATAAAATGGCATTTGTTGACAATTATTTCAAAGTGACAGTTCTTGATAATTATTTTGGAGTGACTTTTTATTCGCGTCAATTTCGTGCGTGATATTTATTATTGTAAAAGAATGGAAATTTCGAGCGACGATGAACTAAGCAGTACCCCACCTAACTTGATAGATGCGGACAATTCCGTAATTTCCAACCTTTTACCGGAGAAATCGAGGCGGCAGTATGAAAATGCATATCAGCAATTTAAAGAGTGGTGTGAAGCAAATAAAGCCAGAAAAATATCTCTCACAATTTGAAAGCCTTAATTATTGTTCTACATTAATAAATAAACGATTTCTTGTTTTTTGCTTGATTGAGGAGTTGAGGACCATATAGGTTAGAATATGAAAATCCCATATAGTTTACATGCAGTGTGCGAAATATATTTCGCACATTACTTCGCGCACGGTGTCATGATAACGAATGAAAATTAAAAAAAGTGCCACTTCGCATACTGTTGTCAATGCGCGAACCTTGTCATTTTTTGACGTTTGTAGAAAAAAGTTATTTGGAGGGCCCACGGAGGGCTTTTGCTAATATATAAAAATCCAAACTTGCTTAAATAGTTTTTAATCAAGAACTACAGTATAACATGTAAAACTTTAACAATTGTGTGTTACTATTTCTATTCAAACTTTCAGTCCAAGACGTTTTTGTACATAATATCTAATAACAATAAAACATACAGGCATCAACAAAACAATATGACTGACAATAATTTTTTAAATGGAAATTAACACGGACACTTCACCAACTACCAAATATACATAAATATATCTAATGGTATAAGTACATATTTTCATTACAATGTTTTTATGAGTATTTTCATGAAATGGTTAGGAAAAGTAGTAAAAGCTTTATATGTATATGTTATTTTCTTAGAAAGGCATACAAAGTTTGAATTATGATTGGTCCAACTAGAGGAAGCGAAATTATAATTGATTCTTGGTCTTTAATTACCTTGCAAAAAACATAAAGATCGACTCAAAAAATTTCATCGAAGAGGAGAGCAAATATTCCCTTTTTTGGAACAAATTATTACAACATGAACTCCAATCGAAATTTTGAATCAATGAACTTTTTCGTGCTATATTAATAAAATTATTTACTTCAATGGATATCAGACGTTCAAGAGTAATACACAGATCAACACTTTATTCATGTGCATAATAAGGCTTTATTTTTTTCGCGAAATAATAACTTCTATCAGACCATATTTTAAAAATAACTATTTCTAGTAGAATTTGCAAATATTCATTATTTCACCCATTAAAATCAAGAAAAAATTATTGAGTGTGTCTTTACAATAGGTTTTCAAAATCTTCCAAAATCACTGTTCAAAAAAGCGGAAACAGGTCATTTACTCTTGCACAATATTCTCTCGATCATTTTGTCCTCCCAATATCGCCTTGGACAACATACTCTCCGGTTATTTGCTCTCCGTCAATTTCATCTCAGATGATTTGCTCTCTGTAATATCCTCTCACTCACAGAGCCTCTTAACATTATTTACTTTTAATTTATGCAGTGGATTGTACCTGACGAATTAAATTAGGGTCTTGTTGGTGTGGGTGGTATCTTTTTTCGCATTTCGTACACCTCAAAAAATTACCTGAAATATTCTTGTTTGGTACACTGAATTAATTAATGAATTTTCGGATTCTCGTTTCGTACATCGACCACGCAGATTTCCACGCACTCAAATATCTAGGTGAGGTTGATTCGTTCTGGTTAAATCATACTAAAAAATTACTCCTCTCAAAATGCATTTTCACAAGAAAAACTGTTGCAAAACCTACCCACGTTATCAATTTCCACGAACTCAAATGTCTACGTAAGGTTAGATCGTTCTGGTTAGATCATACTTAAAAATTACTTCTTACAAAATGTATTTTCACGAGAAAAAATGGATCGGTGTACGAAAGGATAAGTCGAAATAGGGTTAATCAATTCAATGTACGAAACAAGAATATTTTAGGAACATTTTTGAGGTGTATGTAACGTGATTGTACGAAACAACGAAACATCAACAAACCTTGGTGTGACTGTACATAAAAAATTGACTAAATCATTTGGACAAAGATGCCTTGAAGTAAACATTATATTGAAGAGAAGTGTATTGGCAATGCCACTGAAATTTACTAAGAGTCCCAGAGGTGAATTTAATTGAATTATTCTGTAGGTATTTTAATGCGAAAAACGAGAACAAATTGACTAAGAACGAACTCTTTGAGGGAAAATTTCAATTGTGTGAGAGCGAATAACATAGGAGCAAATTGAATGAGAGCTATTTGTGCGAGAGCAACTTGTTCAAGAGGAAAATTTCTGAGAGGAAATTTACTGAGAGTAAATGACACGGACCCGTTCAAAGCAAACAATGTCTTGAAGGGTTCTGACATGTTATACGAAACAAGAAAATCTGAAAAGGGTAAAAAAAAATTCTTGTGTGAAATGTTACGAAATTTTCAAATATGGACACTCTTTAGTCATAACATAAAATTATATCATTGTGTGAAACATTACTCTCTGAAAAGTTGCAGGTGCATTTTAGAGACTAAACGACATTTTTTTGCAGCTAGTTGATGAAAGGAACAAAATGATTTTTTTAATTATCACATGTCTCCGAAAAGTTGCAGGAGCATTTGTTATGCCAAAGGAAATGCGCCTATACTCTCATAATGCCCATTTTCGATGCTAAAGACTGCGTTTTGTCTAGGTGCTTTTTAAATTGAGAGAATCCATTAAGTAACACGATAACGTAGGGCTAATGGGTCTAGTTCATAAATGGCCCTTGGTGAATTTTGCTGCCTAAAAGCGAGAATATACATATAATAAATGTTGCAAAAAAATTTCATAATTTGAAAAAAAAAAGGATTTCTTAAATTTCAAATATAGCATTATGTGTGACTTTTTCAAACTAGGAAGATATCTAATAACGGTAACGATATGCCAAAAAGCTAGAAAATGACAAATATTACATACATATCTTACAGCATACTTTATACAAAAAGGAACTATTAGGTGTGAAATATTCGACCTTTGACGTATTTCTACCGAGTTATTTTCAGTTTCAAAATTACTGCTAGTAGAATACTCAATAGTCTCTAAAATTAAAAGATTATTTACATTCAATAGCCTATTTTTTCATAATATACACATTTCATTCTTCAATCTTGAGAATGGTTCACACACACAGTATTTTTCAATACGGTGCGTGCCTATAGCTTAGAATGTTGTAGATATGATAACACATTAAGGTACGTTAAGATTTTATTCATTCTGGATGACATATATTTTAAAATCACACATTCACACTTTTCAACAAATTGAACACACTCATATTTTCCAAACCCCCTTCAAATCGATTCAATCCGAAGAATTAAAAAAATTGGCAATACAATTGATGAATAACAAATAAAAAAAATAGTATTTTTTATTATACCTGCATCACAATCCTTGTCAAATGCACTGAGGCTTGAAAAAATTTCAAGATTGAAACTCGCATTTTGTTGCTAGTCAACAACGCCAAGTTCTCAGTTTTATCTAAGATGCCTAAAAACCCTGGTGTGTCGAGTGATTCGATTTTGTTTAGATTTTTCAGAAGACAAATAAACAAGTGAAATAGTGGTATGCTTCTTTAGTCGGTTCCAGAGATGGCGCCCTTATAGAATTTTAGTCTTGTCAATATTTCAGGGATATGGTGATTGATGACTGTTGTCCATTTTATGGAATTTCTACAAACTTTAAATACAATTCAAAAGTGAATGATTCTGACGGAATCTAAATTTCATAGTGCAATTTCCTTGTATTGATGACTATTATTAATGTGATTCTTCATTTTGCTGTATATTTTCTTAGACATTCATCCAATAATAATTTAATTTTTCTGATTGACTCGGCATTTACTTGATGAAGATCCATAATTGTACAAACTACACTGAAAACGATTAGATCTCCACAAACATTAGACAGTGAAGAAGCTAGTGTGCAGGCGAACCATGTCTGATTAAATGCAATTTGTGAATATCTAATCGTTTCCTGTGCAGTTTGTACAATAATAATTTGATTATGTTCCGTTTAGAGAGACAAACAAAATAATTCATCTATATCCAGTACCGAAAGTGAGTAGTTAGTACCACAATTATCACATAGTATTTTGTACTATTAAAAAACATTTCAATGAAAATCATGGAACGAATATATCACACCCAGCCATTCCCGCTTATATTATATTAGCACAAGATTGACAGGTTCTAATGGTGAATTTTCATGAAGCTTAATTTCAATATTTCCAAATGAAATGCGTGGTTATTATTGTAGTTAATTGCATTTCATTAAAAAATTATATAAATAAGTCGAAAATGTAACAAAACTGATTGGTGATAGTGATTCAGTAAATTCCAATAATTACGTTTCTTTATTCATTTCATTCGTCGGCAATATTGAAAACTTCTGTTCTTGTAAATTTACCCTAACAAGAAAACCGATCGTGGCGGTACACGCAAATGCGGAATATTTGGGAAACGGACCACGATTTCATTTGTTTTCTCTTAATCAAGCTGGCGAATTGTCTCCCGTTTTATCCCACAGTTTTGCAGGTATGAGTCGACACACCAGGGTTTATACACATCTTACTCCATGTCAACAATATGTGACATCAGATGTCCATTGCTTACTTGATTAAATGAAATAAAATATAAGGGACGTTGTCCTGATCTAAAATTAATTTCCAGCATTGTTTCTGAAGTCACGATGCACGCATAATGAAAAATAGCGATGGTACACGTGTACAAGTGGCTTTAAAGCACTTGCGTCGTGCCCTTAAACTCGTTGCGTGTGCTTTAAAGGCTCACTTGTGCACTTGTATCATAATATACTATTTTGTATTCTGGCCGTCACTACCAATGACATATTACCGTTAGACCCCGTTATTTACATTTCGAGCTGCAGTCAAACACAGTCACACTCTAAGCACAATTTTTAATGCCGCTTGGTTCGCGGCAATTATCTAGTAAGTAAATTTATTCAGTTAAACAGTACAGTACAGAATTAAACGTACTGATATTATCGAGAGATACATTATATTACATATAGTTATTGAATACCATTACCTGAGGTATATGTTCTCTGCCGTAAGTATGAAGATATAAACACAAACAATATATTTGTATGCGAGAACGATGTAACAGAAGAAGCCACCTAAGCAGAGCTTGAGTTGTGAAACATTCGTCTGTATAATGTCGGTCTTTTCAATGTTAATATTACTGGAAGACATTTTAAGTACCAGAAATTGAACCATAATAGCAGGAAGAAAGAGAAAATAAGCATTTATTCAAGAATTATGTTTAATGAAAATATTATTTCACTAATCTTCAAGAATTCTCAGAAATTTTTGAAGGTTAGATTTTCATATAGGTATATTTTTTATGTCGGCAGGGATAAGATTAAATAGCTTAAGGTGGGATTTCCTAGCGACGTCCAGCGTTCGCGGCCCGCCGCGACATCTGGCCGTTAGTGACACATACAACGAATTTTCAATGCAACTGTTTTGTTTGAAGCGGCGCGATTCATCGTCTCAGCGGCCGGCCGTCGGCGGCCTCGTCCCGACTGCTCAAAAACATGTCAAGACGCGAACGCCGACACCAGCAGTAACATTATTTCAATGTGAAATAAGCGTGTCACAGAAATTTACCGATACAGACGACGAAATTTTGATTAATTAAGTATGTGAATATCTCTGCCTTCATGACCATTCACACAAAGACTTCAAAGATTGTCAAGCTCGGGAAAATATGTGGAATGAAATTTGCACAGTTTTAGCCATGGGCTGCGAGTATTAGATAAAAAATTCTTTGTTTTTTTTTACTTGGTTCGGTAAAGATCATTAATAGAATTGAGTTTTGTGAATAGTAGGGAGACATGAAGTCAATTAGTTTCTTTGTGTTCCCCCCAATATTTTTATCGATAAGTTAGATAATTGTCAGTTTATTCAGATAATTATTGTCGGTTCAGTATAGTCGTCATCATTCTCTTCTCTCAGTAAGTCTCGTTCATGCCCTCGCGAATTTCGCAATTTTTGCGAATAAAATGGCTATGGACATGGTTCTGCATCAACGATTGGTCCAGCATGACTGGCAGCCATTTTATTCGCAGAAAAATTGCGAAATTTGCGAAGGTATACAATACTGTAACATTAATGCTGCTAGAACATTCCCATTCATTAGGACAACAAGCAATTTTCACTTTTAAACTGCAGTCACCAGAACACAAAATGCACTAGGGGTATAATTTCATAACAAAGACGCGGACGCCAGACGCTTCAAGCAAATCCAACAATCGTCGCGGCCAGCCGTTACTGCTGAACGTCGATGCGGGCCGCGAACGCTAGACGTCGCTAGGAAATCCCACCTTTAGGTCCGTAGCAGGTTACGAATTTTTTATTCTGAGCATAGAAATTATCATAAACACTAGAACGCCAAACCAGCTGTCCGCGATTCAGTTAAATGACCCCTCATAGGGAATGATGACAAATCTTTGCACTTGCACATTATTGCTGTTTCTGGTCACGTCGTTGCCAAGTTTTCTTTTTTTTTCGTCCAAATGAGGTTCGGAACATCATCTGTGGTTAGGGCAGGTAATTGTGGGAAGTCCAGTAAACTTGGCAACACCGCCTTAAAATCGTATCGTGGCGTATCAAGCGAAGAAAGATAACAGTGTCGACTTCTGAGTTTTGGCATTGTTAGGTTTTAGCAGTTGTTCAGGGAAACTGTGTGAATCTGGATAACACCAATATATTGGCAACGACACAGAGGCAAAAAAAAAATGTATGCGGACTTGAATTTGAATGATATGTCCATTATAAAAAATGTGACATTGATGTCAACGACATGTTAATCGAAGATGGGGAATTTTATCATTTATTTTCATTTCTCCCTTTTCTTTGAGTACTCTGACTGAAAATGTGTGGTTACACATATATATCAGGATTTCTTGTTAAATATATAAAAAAAAAAATCAAATGTAGAGTATGTTTGAAGACATTACAGAATCTTCTGCAGATGCAGAAAACTTTAAATTATTGAATAGAAAAAGAGGTGGTAGTCTCATAAGGCCATCACAAACTGTTATAGATATTTGTATTTTCCATGAGAGAAAAATCCGGCAGGTTCTTGCAATTACTAATAATTTTATGCCAAATGAAACGAATTTTTGGAAACTTTCATAACCAAACTTCATCAATATTATTTCAGGATGAAAAATTATTCAGCTCCATAATAAACCACATTTTCGATATATCTCCCTATGAGGTGAGTCACCAATTGAAAATGATAAAAGCAATAACAAGAATTTACACCAGAATTAGATTGTTCAATATTGCAATGTCGCAAACTGAGAAAATTAGAGGTGAATTGAAGTGAAGAACACTTACAAAATTTATGATATTTTCCCATCAATAGATTTTGAAACAAAATCTTCGTTTGATAGAAATAAGTTTGTAACATTACAAAATAAAATGTGTTGGGAATTATTATAGTCCTTTTTCTCCAATCCTATCATTTCTCCTTATTCAAAACAAACAGAAACAAATATGCTGTAACAATTTGAATTTTTGCTTTTTATATTTATTTCTCTCAACATTCGATAATCTACTTCTTATTACAAAAGATGCCATTTGAATTGAATACGATTCAACAACATTTACAATGATAAATGAGAACCTCTGACCAAATGCAAAAATGTAGTTTCTTACCCGAGAAACTATATTTGACAGATTTTTTCCCAATTTATGTATCCAATGAATGACATTTTTGTTTTTCAACAAAAATGGTGGAAAAGTGATAACAAGAGTCAACAAGTAGTTTGAACTCCTGTAAAAAAATTGTAATGTCTTGTCAATGAAAGCCTTTGTTATTATTATTATTTTTTTCTTTGGTGTCTCGGCATCGACTGCTATGGTCATTAGCCACGTGTTCTGGATAGGCCTTGTTACTAACTCCATGCGCCACCTTAGGAGCAGCACTGTTAATTGGAACGCAACAGTGAATCGTGCAGGACTCGCCCCAGTCCAGCCACGAGATTTGAATAATTTAATCGGTCAAATTAAAATAAAAAATCCCAGCCGCAACTGTGGCTCGAACTCCGGACCTTTCGACCCAAAGTCGGACGCTCTAACCACTGCGCCACGACCCGACATAGTTATTATTACATATTGCATTAATAATTAATTAATCAATCGATTTGTAGAAGTAGAAAACTAACTTCAATATCCAGAATTTCAAAAATAAAAAATACGACTACATAAAGAAAGTGTTTCCTCACTCTGATATGGATTTCGACTATAATAGGCTCAACGGTTTAGGCATGAAGCCGATGGACACACAAATTGAGTTTTTTTTTTCTGATTCACAGACTGAGTGGAATCAATTCCCATCAAAATATCAAATTTGAATTTTTTGACGATCACAATAATTACTCCCTACTTGGTCGCGAAAAAGCACAAAATAGAAGACCTACTCTCAATATTTCTATTTTCATGAAGTCAATTATTGATTTAATGTATATATCATTAAAGGAAAACTGTGTTATATTGCAAATGCTATTACCGACAACTTATACCAGATTCAGGAACATGAACTCAAAAATTCTAAGACCGTCCCTAGCGACACTTGTGCTCTATTGCGCATACTCATGGGTTGGTTTATCTGCCGTAGGGGGACCACGTTATTCCGAACTAATTGTCGTTCTATGTATTTATATTTCTGTGATTCTGAGAAGTCTAAAGCGCGGGATGTATAGGACTTGTGAAGCCGCAGTATCACGGGTATTATAAGCATGAGTGACTATCAAATGAGTCGTATTCATCAGAAATCAGAAATTTATTGGTGCTTGTCAAAACTACAGTTTTTTACACATGTCAAAAATAGGAATAATTTTTTAAAATAGATTATTTTTTAACATTCGAATCTAGACATAGTAAGTATAAATAAAAACAAGAATAAAAACAAGTCAATTTACAATGTTCTGTAGTCAGTATAATTTATAAGAACATCATATTATACATACTACAGTAAGGATAAAAATTTGAGTCTACATTTAAAAAAGGCTATTACAGTTTATTCATTCTTCATAATTATAGAATGCTTTGTTTAAGAGCATGTTTTTTATCGTAGCAGAGAATTTCAAAGGAGGTAATGTTAAGATTTCTTTTGGAATTTTTGCAAGGAATACAGGACCATAATAATTTGGAGCAATCCGTGAACATTTAAGTCTGAGGAATTCATTATGAATGGTGTTTTTGTTTCGGGTATTGTAGTCGTGTATGTCACTGTTGAGAAGGTATTTGTTTTGGTTTTTATATGCATACATAATGCATTCATAGATGTATCGTCCAGGAATGGTGTGGATCTTATTTTCGATGTATTTTTGTTTAACATCTGCTCTGTAGGGGAGATCTGTTACTATTCTAACAACTCTTCTTTGTATGCTAAAAACTGTTTTACTATGACAGGAGTGCCCCCACGCCAAAATTGCGTAGCAACCTATTGATTGAAATAATGCATGATAAGCTTGCCAACATACCTCCGAGTTTACTACACTTTTAAGTTTCCTTAGGAGAAATATATTTTTTGAAAGCTTCTTAGCAACTGAGACGATATGGCTTCTGAAAGTCAAATTTGGGTCAATGTAAACGCCAAGGAATTTAACTTCCGAGGGATTATCCACATTTTCATGTTGTCTTAGACTGAAGGTCATTTTTACTGTTTTGGATTCGTTTAATGAAAGCTTATTTGCTATAAACCATTCGTTATATTTGGTCATATTTGTCGTAATTTTTTCAGTCAGCTCTGTAAAGTCATCACCTGTATTTATATTTGTGGTATCATCGGCAAATAGAATTAATTTTGTGTCACTTACGACAGAATCAATATCGTTGATATATATCATAAAAAAGAGGCCCCAGAAGAGAACCCTGCGGAACTCCATGCTTTACATCTGCCCAATTTGATGTCTCTTTGTTGAGGTAAGTTGTTTGTTTTCTTTCATTTGAGTAACTCTGAAGTAACTTTATACTATGTTGATCCAACCCGTAGTAAGCAAGTTTCATCAATAAAATTTCATGTGAAACACAATCAAACGCCTTTGAGAGGTCACAAAATGCGGCACCCACGAGTTGCTTCCTCTCAAAGCCATTTGTTATTGTCTCTAGTAGATCGAGAATTGCCAGACTTGTTGATTTATTCTTTCTGAAGCCATATTGACAGTTTGTTAGAATATTTTCAGTTTCAAAGTAAGAGTACAGTTGTGCTTTTAGTAAAAACTCATATATTTTTTAAATCGCAGGAATCAAGGTAATTGGCCTAAAATTTTCAGTGGAGTTTATATCTCCCTTTTTATGTATAGGGATCACTTTTAATAGTTTGAAGCATTGATGAAAAATTCCTTGCCTAATACTTATGTTAAATAATTTTGTCCATAGAAGCGATTGATAAATATATATCTCCTATAAATTGATTACTTCTGAATCTTCAAATAAAAGTTGTGTAGAAAAACGTTTATTTTTTTTCAGAATTATTTTCAACAAGGCTTTTTGTATAACCTCCAGATTGTGTACCGATGTTTTGAAAGTACCACCCCAAACAATGACACAATAACGTAATAAAGAAACAGCTAGTGCGTCATATACCGCCAACATTTTTTTATTCAAAACATTCCTCAGCTGGTAGAATTTGTAAATTAATTTTCGCAGTCTTCTAACTGTGTAGCTGATATGATCATCCCAGCGTAAATGTTGATCTACAAAAACACCCAAGTATTTGATAGATGTCATCATTATTGCTTGACAAGGACAGTGGAGCATGTCATTACAATGGTCTTAATGTGGAGGAAAAGGCAATGAATTTCTTTTTAGAAATATTGAGACTCAGCAGACTGCTGCTGAGCCAGTTATAAATTAATTTCATTTCGCGTTCTGCGTTTTGGTATGTTTCTTCCCACGTATTTCCAAAAAATGTAACTGCTGTGTCATCAGCATAAGAAATTAATTTACCATCGAACTCATTTATGGAGATTATTTCATTGAGGTAAATAATAAATAATATCGGTCCCAGTACAGTCCCTTGTGGAACTCCCATTGTTATAGGTGCGGGGTTACTCAGAGTTTTTTTTTTATTTTGACCATCAGAGTTCTATTTGTTAAATAGTCTTTTAACAGATCCAATGCAGTGCCTCGGATTCAGATTAGTTCAAGTCGCTCAAACAAGATCGTGTGGTTGACGGTATCAAACGCCTTCGCCAAGTCCAAGAATATTGAGACACTTTTTTTTATTTTGAAAGCCGGTCAATATGTTGTTTGTTAACTCAAATACAGCTTCTTCGGTAGACAGGTTCTTTCTGAAACGATATTGTGAGACAGATATTTCATCAGTATCTCAATAATCCATTATTCTGTTCTTGATGCATTTTTCAAAGATTTTGGCAAAATTGTTGATCACTGTTATCGGTCTATAATTCGTTGCATATTTACGGCTTCCTGATTTGAAAAGTGGGGTTGTTACTGAATCTTTAAATGCTGAAGGTCCTTTGCCTTTTATCAGAGTTTGGTTTAGAATGTGACACAGTGGTTCTACAAGAAATTTATTATATTTTTTTATGAAGTGTACAGATATTTTATCGGGGCCAGACGATGTATTGTTTTATAATGTTGAAATAATAGAGATAAATTCATTATTGGATATGGGGTGTAGGAATATAGAATCTTTGTAACGCCCGATTGATTGTTTAATGGGAGTTGAAGATATGTTAATTTTTTCTGCCATTTTGGTACCAATGTAAGAAAAAAATTGTTGAATCTGCTTATATACATTGTATATAAGCAGATAATTCAGCAGAAACTCAGCTTTGCCGACTTTTGTGTTGACTGGCAACTATATTCCGCGAAACAAGCGTTAATAAAAACTGTGCTTAGAATGTGACCATAGATCGAAATGTAAATAACAGAGTCTAGCCGTAATATGTCATTGGTTACTACCAGTAACATCACGGCAAGGGGTTTGAAAATTCGATACGATATCCTTTTTACGCCAACAAAAAATGTTAAATAATGTCAAATATTGCACAGTCCACTTTTCTTAATAATTAAATTACAATACAAATGGCATATCTATTTCATGTGTGCGCTACTATCTATAACACAATAGTTTCTCATTACATTAACATTTCAAAGTTTACATTTACAACAAAACATCCGTATAGTGAATACTTCAATATAAATAATATGAAATTTCAATAAAAACTTAAACTTGCTTTAACCTTACCGATTTACCCACTGTTTTAAAGCTTCTTCAAATTGCAATGTTTCCTTGTTTCTAATTTCGCTTTCTTCTTCTATAGAATCCTCTCTGACATCATTGTTTTTTATTGCTTCCTGTCCCAAAAGCTTATCAGGGCGATTATGCGACTAAAAGAAAAGAGTGTTGATAATTTCCACAAAGTTAGTATATATGAAACTTTTCATGTGCTGTTTTAGGATTGGACCAGCACAATATATATTTTTCCACGATAGTATGTAAAATAAGATTTTACACACTGTTCACAGTGCGTAAAAAAATGTCCCACGGAACAACGACTTGGACGAAAAACTGTTGAAAATAAAATGGTTACCATTGTTTCAAAGAAAACTACACACGAAATTTTGTCTGAGGACAAGTTCTGTACGACAATGATAGAAAAAAAATGCAAATGATTTTTTTAATGCATGCATTCACCGATGAATCGTCGTTTTCTCTACATTGAAATCACAGTATATCCGTTGTGAGATATGGATCAAATAAAATTAAACTTTTGAGTGTTGCTGTGCGAACTCATTATCCTCAAAAACTAAATGTGTGGTCTTTGAATTGTGTCAACTATTTGAATCTTTTAGCCACTCAAATCATTCCGGCAGTTCAAAATTTTCCAGTTGACTTCGAGAACGTGTGGTTTCAGCAAGGCAATTGCCTTCTCACAATGCAATAACAGGCATAGAATTTTTCAAAAGGACATTTCCTCCTCGCTTGGTAAAAACGCGAGAATCGATAAAAGTACCTCCAAGATCACCTGATCTAGCACCCCGTGATTTTTTTTTTCGTACCGTCGACACCCCGTATCTCAGAGAGGGTGCTTCTCAGGACTTATATTGATAGGAACTTGAATACGGAGTTTGTCGGTCTTGTTTTGACTCGCTCTGTATAACAGGTATTCTAATTCAAATAACAAGATAAAATAATGGTGACTAAATGATTCCAGAAATCTCCAAAAAAAAAAACAAATGCTCATGTAAATTAAATCATTTATACGCGAGAAAAAACTTAATACAGAACAATCGGGTTTTCGCCATTTTGACGGTTAGTTTGAGGTTATGTCGAAAAGTGTTGACGACAAAAGGTTTCGATTTTATTATCTACAAATTAGCCATTCAACATTTTCCGCTAAGAGGTCACGTTACGCCACAAATCACAAAAAAACGTTTTCAACCCCTAACTGCATCACCATTTCACCATTTTTAGTGTTTTCGTGTTTAATTTTTTTTTCCTTGAAGTTGAAACCTCAACATCATTTTCCACCTGGTCCTTGCTTGTTATTTTTTTTATTTTAAGCTTTTTAAATTCGTTTTGGCACCAGCCTATACTCACTACACTTCATTACATCTCATATCTAGTTTAAAAATTAACATAATTAAAATTAACTCACCTGATACCCAAAATGCCCTTGATTAACTCCCGCCTGGCTATAATTGGGGTAGTCCTGTTGAGAGGCATAATTGGGGGCTGAACTGATATTGAGATTTTGAGGGTAGTGTATTCCTTGTATGTGAAAATTTTGTCCGTTGTTGAAATTCTGTCCAAAGGAAGTTGGGGGGAAATTGGAGCCGGGAATCTGATTATCTTCTGGAGGGGTGGATGGATGGCGGGCCCGCAATTCAGCCATAAAGTTAGCTTCCTGTGCATACCGACGTTGAAGTTCTTGCTGCCAACCACCATCTGACTCGTCTTCGCCATCATCTTCAAAATCTAAGTAAGAATAATGAGTGGAAGGTAGACATCTAGCCGTTGTATATTTGGTATCTTACAATCATACATAAGTGAATTTGAAGCAAGTTGTGGGATGAAATTATTGAGAGATTGATCAAAATTAACACTTTACAGACAGGGGGCTCTAAATTAAAAAAATTACTTGCAAATATAACCCCACAAAAAAAATCAAGAATTATATGATCAAATAAAACTACACAGCATTTAGAATATGTGAGGAGCTCTAAAGGGGATGTTTCATGGTAAAAGTGACAATACAAGGAACGATATGGCGGTGGATGTTCAAAGCGGGGACATGCTTCAGGAAGCTAGGCTGGATAAGTTAAGCTTTGTGATGGAATTCACCACAAAAATTTGTTACAAAAGTAAGTGAAACTAAAACACTATAATTATCCATGATTGGGCAAACTCTTGAAAAAAATATGTTTCAAATTTTCACTTGTAATCTCCCAAGTGCTTGAATTATTGCCGGAAATTTTTCGAGTACATGAATTTTCTTAAAAAATTCATGTACGAGATAAATTTCCTGGAATCAATTCAAGCACGCGGGGGATTCGGTAAGAAAATTTTACACCAAAATATATCCAACAATTCATAAGAAATAACTAACTATGGTTCACCTGAACTATTTATATGCATAGTACAAAAAAGATGCATGAAAATATTGATATGTAAAACATACTTAACAAAATTTCAATTTGATTTTTTAAATTTAATCAAAAAAAAAGTAAAAATGTTCTTGCTCCACTGGGAATTGAACTAGTGACCACACGACCACGAGGCGGACACCTTACCGACTCGCCACGGGGCCTTTGATTTTATGAGAGTTCATTATGTATCGCCATCTTGTATTGAAAATATATTTTTCTACGACAACCTCGATAAATGTTTATTTTATAACCGTAACTTCAATCATAAACAAGCACATTTTGACCAGAATTTCATTTTTGCATCGGTTGCTAGGCAAGTTGCTAAGCAACAAATGCGAAATGGAATATTTCGTAACGAAGAGTCGTTGTGTTAGGTCTAGACTTGTCAAATTATAACGTCCACCGACAAATTGACGAAATGTCAGCAGCTCGTTTCTGTCAAAGTATTAGTAGGTAAAGAGTAATTTCATAGTTGTTTTCCATAAAAACTATTGATTAAAATGGAAACTGATATCAACTTAGATTTGACACCTCCGAACATAATAGAAGCAGCGAAGGTAACAACACTGAATTTATTACCGGAAACGTCGAATTGTATGTAACAACGCGCTTATAACCTTTTTTGGAATGGAAGGTAGATCAAAAGACAAATTCGTTTTAATTGCTTACTTTGGCGACTTAGCCAAATAATTTAAAAGTTCCACTTTGTGGTCACACTTCTCAATGCTGAGAACGACTCTTAGTATCTATAATGATATAGACATTGCCAAATATTTGAAACTGAAAGCATTCCTCAAGCGGCAGTCTATATTCAATAATCGCACATTCAACTTCAATTAGATACATACATAAATGCATTTATAGGCTTCTATTTCTGTGTACCTATTAGAAATAAGTAGCAATAAAGATAATATTTACATATTTCTTCAATTCATATTTTAATTCTGATAGCCCATTAGCGGCGAATTCGGAGTAATGAAATATCATCAGTTTATTTCTTTCAAAGTTTTTGCAATTTATGCATGTATTATTTAAAAGTTCCACTTTGTGGTCACACTTCTCAATGCTGAGAACGACTCTTAGTATCTATAATGATATAGACATTGCCAAATATTTGAAACTGAAAGCATTCCTCAAGCGGCAGTCTATATTCAATAATCGCACATTCAACTTCAATTAGATACATACATAAATGCATTTATAGGCTTCTATTTCTGTGAACCTATTAGAAATAGCAATAAATATAATATTTACATATTTCTTCAATTCATATTTTAATTCTGATAGAAAGCCCATTGGCGGCGAATTCCGAGTAATGAAATATCATCAGTTTATTTCTTTCAAAGTTTTTGCAATGTATGCATCATTTTGTGCTCATTGCATAATATACTATTTTGTCCGAAATTTTGCTGCCGTATAGAGAATTGAAAGAAGTTTCGAATGAGCTATCACTCGACCCACAATGGTTTAAAAAAATACATTTTTTATTGTTTTCAAAGACCAGTTTATGAACTACCATTTGAAAAAAAAATTGAAGAAACATATGAATATGTTCAAAAATTAACAGGGGAGCGGTTACTTTATGGACAGAATGTAGACAGGGTTAGGTGTGCCCCACCTCCCCTTTTGATAAAAGCCTCAAAAAGCAAACAAAAAAATCTTAGATACGAAAATCTCTCAGCTGAGGGAAAAAAATAATCTCTCGTGAAAAAAATCGGAAACATATCAAAATGCATTCTTTATGCCCTTTATAAGGAATATTTACCCCTCCCTTCTCGCTTGAAGAATGAAAATGCCGTCGAATTAAATAAAATCTCCATTTGTAAGCGCCATTTATGTATACGGGTTGAGTAAAGGTTCCGTCAAACCAAAGCGGGAGCGGGAACGGAACAAGGAAACCGTGCAAATTGCTAGAAAAACAGTACACGTAGCTAGCCATATACAGGGTGTCCCACTAGAGCAGCAGAGAACTGTAATTTTGGGGTTGTAAATTAAATCAATTGGTGTAGCTTTTTTTGGTATTATGTCACCCAATGAGCTTTTTGTTTTCGGTCACGTGAAATTAGATTCAAAATTATTTTTAAGACAACCTGTACATTTTGGCATTTCTATGTTTCTCCCGATAAAACGATTCCAACAAACTATCATACTTGTGGTCTAAAACGATTTATTGGTTCAAGAACTACAGGTACTTCAATATCCTTTGTCCCACGACGTTTTTCAATGAAATATGGATGACTAATATAATTTTGCCTTGTTTCAATCACAAAAAAAAATAGGACTGCCCAAATATACAGGTTGACCTAAACCTAAATAATGAGGCAATTGCTCGTTTCAGACTTCGTGGGACAAATGATTTTGAAGTACCTGTATGTCTTGAATAAATCGTTTTAGTGATAGTTCGTTGAAATTGTTTTATCGGGAGGAACATAAAAATGCCAAAATATACAGGTTGTCCCATTAATGATGTTAGAGAATATGTTTACATTCAGTTATGGTTGAAATTACTTCAACCTTTTGTATACGAATTATTGAATTTTGAGAAGTTGCTGTCAATGAAAAATAAGTTATCAAACAGTGTTGTCAGATTTTGTAAAAAGAATTTGAATAAAAAAGGTTTAAACACTACTTAAAAGTTAAAAATTTGTTTCCAATTCCTAAAGTTGAATATCCAGGTATTGTCACATTGGTCCTTCGAGTTATTATAAGAATTAGAAGAAACTAAGATGTCACTACCGAATCTGAATGATGTTCGAAAAAGTTCAAGAGCTAACATTGGTGTTCCACCTATGAGATACGGGTTCAATGAAATGAATGATGGAACCAAAAGCAGAGGATACACCAAAGTTGATAGATCTAGACATTCCGATTCGAGTGAAGCTTCAAAAGCAAGTTCTGAACGGAGGCGCTTGTTCGACAAAATAGAAAGAGAATTGAGAATGGAAATGATACAATTAGAATTACAATCCATCCACGAAGAAAAATAATCTCTCATTGAAAAATCAACAAGAAGATCTTATGAAAATGAAGAAACGTCCATCAAATCCAGAAGCACAATACTTCAAAGTGAAAGAGACTCATTTGTTGAAAAGTTGGTCGAAGAAGCCGAGAAATACAAGGGGGGAAAATTCACTTGGAAAAATTTTCAAGATGAAGAAGAAAAAGGTGTTCCATTTAAACATGTGAATCTTGAAAATGAAGATGATGTTTTACCTGAAAACACCAATCAGTCTTCTGTGAATTACGATATTCTTCTTTCCTCAAAGAACGAACTTCTGTTTCGAAATGCCGAGCCTGAATAAATAATTTTGAATCTGATGTCACGTGACCGAAAATAAAAAGCTCATTGGGTAACATGATATCAAAAAAAGCTGCACCAATTGTTTCAATTCATAACCCCAAAATTATCTTACTATTCTTTACTAGTTTCGAGTTCCAAGATATTCCCTGCCCTAATCTTCGTGGGACACCCTGTATATTTCGCTGCTTGTCTGCATTTCGGGATACGAATAATAACACCGGTATGTATTTTTACGTATCCTACTATTGAATTTAGTCTCGCGTTGATTTGTGGAAACCTTAAATGATTCTTTTCAACAGTGGTGATAAGTCTGTATCAGAAGAGAAGTCAGGATAAATAATGTTTAAATGAGTTCAAATGACGAACATAAGAAAAAAATAAATAAAGAAACATGTAAAACGCGTGAAAAATTGGAAAAAACGGAAAAGATCAATAACGAGGAACACATTATTTCCGAGTTTTATTTACTTTTCTCAATGTGATAAAGTTCTGTAACCTAAGAAAATGCGTCTATTTTCATAATGTACGTTTTCGATTCTAAAGGCTGCCTTTTCTAGATGCATATTTCGACTGAGAGAATCCATTAAGTAACAAGATAACGTAGGGACAGCGGGTTTAGTAAAGTTCATAAATGGCCCGTGGTGAATTTTGCTAGCTAAACGCAAGAATGTATAAACGTAGCGAGAAAAATTACAAAATTTAACAAAGACAGGGGTTTCTGAATTCCCAAATAGAGAATTAAATGTGACTTATTCAATTTAGAACAATATCTAACAACGATAACGACATTTACAAACATACCATATGCACCAACATAATCTCATATATCCTTCAGTGCAATAGTTCGTACAGGGTTTCTAATGAAAATGTCATATTTAATGCAGGGTTTGTAATAATTAGCAGACGGTGGATAAATTCTCGTTCATTCAAGCAATGGCAAAACTACTCACCAATAGGTTTTCTGATACCACTAGCCTCTGGCTGGACTGAAGGTTCTGCAATGTAACAATCATTCAACAGGCAGCATTCCACATACAATCTACCACAATAACCAATAAGTATATGCAAATGTATTTGTTAACGAAATGAAAAGTAAACAAAACTTACCTAAAAATAAAAACACTCAACATAAAACAGTATGTCCAAAAGTCATAACAGAAAACAAAATAAATGACAAACATATTACATATTTACACTTTGAAAATAAAGTATCAACTGAATATTTTTCGGTTCAACCAAATGAGTATACATCACATAGAGAAACATTTTACTTGATAGAATAGTTGGTGTTTCCTTTTTTATGGATATGAGAAGGAATTCTCTTCAAAAAACTTAAAACTCATTTCAGGACTTTTTGTGTGTGCCTATTTACTGCATAAATCTGTACGGCCAGAATAACTGCAAAAAAATACACCTACCTATTCAGTACTTAGAAATTAAATACTATCAGGGTGTTATGAAGTGAAATTAAATGAAAGTGTAATTAATTTGTCAACTACTAAGATGGTTTATTCCCTTATTGAATCTCAATTAAGATATGAAATTGCCTTTTGAGAGGAAGTAGGGGTTGCAGACCATTTTTTAACCGTCCTTGTTCTGCGGAGACGAATACTCAGGTACAGTTGTTGTGTGCATAAAAAAGTCGTACAAGGGTCGACACTTATTGAGGCATTGCACCAACTGCACTAAAAAAAATGATAAAGCGCGTTATTGACAAAAATTGTTCGAATTTTTCAATTAGAAGTTCAATAATTGAGAATAACAAGCCTGGATCGCAATAGGCTATAACTCCTGTACGACTTTTTTATGCACACAACTGTACATGTCTAAAGCAAAATCACGTAACACTTACAAACCTCATTTCAGTATGTAACACAAAATATTAATAGTCGTTGCTCCTTAGAACTTGGAAAGAGTTAACAAAAGCAAAAAGAATACTGATAAATATCTTTACAATACTCGCCTTTGTACAGACTTCAAACTCCTTCCAACCTCAAATTTGATTTAAAGACTGTTTTATTTACAATGCGTGTAAAATGTGCAACAATTTAATAAGTCATAGAAACGAAGGCGTAGAACGGCCACAGCAATTTTATTTTTCAAAATGCGACTAACTCGGAATTCTATAATTCTGAGTTAGTTAGTTGGAATTCCTAGATATTTAGTCGGAATTACAGAACTCCGAGTTAGTAAACACGGAACTCCCAGATGCCAAGTCGCGATTATGAAATTCCGAGTAACAAAGTCAGAATTTAAAAAATAAAACTGGTGTGCCCTTCTACTCAAACAAAGATATCCAATCACCTAATATTTTCAAGAAGAGGTTAAATCTTTGAACAAGGACCCCTACTACTCTTTGGATTGAATATATTGAAGATGCATTACAATAAGTTGCATTGTGCATTCAAGTGTATTTGCTAGTGTTTCTAGTATATTTCTCAATCGAATATGCAACAGGTTACTTATGTATAAAATCGCCTGCAGAGTCAGTAGATGTCAATGCAATGTTGCCAAATTACAAAGTTTATTTGGATGACCATTTGTCGAAAACTGCTCATAGACCGGGGGATAGTGACAGATTTTGGGACACGATTTTATTCAGTATGCCTTTTGGAGGACAGTTTTGTCCGTATATCCTCATAATAATGATGCATGAATCAAAGAGTCGTCGTAGGTTCTTCATATTAAAAAATAATAATATTTTCGAAAAATTATGTGTTTCGGTACGATTCCAATCAGGCTGCCATGTGTTTTGTAATAAAATAATAGACGTAAAATACTCGAAAAACCATTGGCATACCATTAGGATAGGCGGAGAATTCCTTTTTTCAAATACAATTTCACGTGACCATACCAGCCATTCGGACCCACCATAACGGCCTGCCAATGGTTTTTTGAGTATTTTACTTTTATTATATCATCACGAAACACATGGCAGCCTGATTAAAATCGTACCCGAATAATAATAATAATAATTATTATTATTTTTCAATATGAAGAACCTACGACGACCCTTTGATTCATGCATTATTATCATGGGGATATACGGACAATACTGTCCTCCAAAAGGCATACTGGGTGAAATCGTGTCCCAAAATGTGTCACTATCCCCCGGTCTATCAGTTTATACATTGTTCTGGATAACCATTTTATTTTGGGTTTAGGCCAAGATCTGTTGAAATTACGGCAGTCCCCTTAACACCCTATATCTGATAATTATATAATATACTTAGTTTGACCAGTCATATTATGATTAAAAATTATCGTTCTGTTCAGTTTCTACAAAACTTCAAAGCATACATTTTGAAATGGAAGTGTATGGTATTTTAATACACATCAATTAATTATGACAAAGGAGTGTTAAACTCTCTACTGAATATATGCAGGGCCGGCTCTAGCGGGTGTGCGAGGTGTACACCGCACACCATCAGGCCAGGAAGGGTTGCCAAACGTAAGGAAAAACGATAGAAAAATTCCTACTTTCAAATAAAAATATCAATTAAAAAATTTACTAGTTCCATTCCAAACATGCCGTCGACAGGGGTTCGGGACAGGGGCGTAAAAAAAAGTACGGAATTTAATACCTTCCATCAGTTGGTTATCTTTCATGAAATTCTTTGTCGGCAAGCGCAAGATTCCATAATGCGTTTTTTGCAGTCCATATAATATATAGTTGGCCTAATTTTTGATCTTAACAATTCGCAATTCGCTTTTTGAAAGCCGCCCGGCAACACTAGCTTATTTATAGTCGGCGTTTTTTTCACACATAGATAATTTGCTGTAGGGGTTTGAGTGGGGTGGTATATTAGACAAAGTTCGGGGAATATATAAAGGTGTCATTGACATTGTCTTTTAATCTACTTCAGTAATTCAGTTCGTTTCATGGTCTCCACTTCCAATGTTTGCGTTTCATCGCTGGAGAAAAAAATATTAAAAACTAGAAGTGTAAAGATAAAATGGCGAGTAAAGTAACTGGAAATATTTCATTTGCATAGTCAATTTAGTCATGAATTCAATGAATAATAAGAGAGAAAATCTAAAGAATTATCTGGAGCACAAAATAAAGAGAGGCGAATGAAAACATCAGAAAGTTTGATTTTATCGCATCAGTTTTCAGTTTGTTAATTCAATAGACTCCAATAGGGGCGCTACTTTGGAATTTGCACACTAGCAGACAAACCTGTAGAGCCGGCCCTGAATATATGTCACGTTTCAGGAACAGGCACAGGAATAAGGTACTAATTTGGGTGATCAACTGAAACCAACTTTTTGAATAACTTGAAACATTTTCAATAGGCAAAATATAGAACAAAAAACACTTTCATTATGCGAACACATGAAATGGTTGATTGAAATTAAAAGTAATGACAAAGATTGTAAATATCATTTATTTGTCAGATTTTTTTATCAACAATAGTGACACGAGTCTATGTCATACTATCATAAAAAACTAAAATATTCAAATATATTCAACAACAATATAAAATTCTCTAATAGGAAATGATTCAACAAAACAATTTAAAGAGTATTTCTCTGTTTTCTGTGATGTACATCATGCTTATACGCAAAGGGGCATTCAGCATGCCAAAATTATCATTCTCAGTCATCATTTTTTACAAAACATACAAATAATCGTATGTATAAGTACAAAGAGTAAAAAAATATATAAAACAAATCAGGAAAATAATCTAAGTGAAATTTATACAAATATAACTAATAAAAACTAATAGAAAATATAGAAACATAAACACTAAAAGTAGCAGGGAGTTTATAGATTTTAGTAATACTAAACGGTTTAAAAGCCTTACATTGACATTAAATAGAGGAACTAATCAGTACCTGAATTCAACTCTCGTACTAAAGTCGACATGGCATTCGTAACTGAATCTGCAGCAACTAATAAATCATTCCTCAATGATCGTCCTACTGATCCAGGTGTACCATTCCCATTAGAACCTAAGAAAAAAGGGCTTTTATTAAGAGCCATGTCACCAGAGCAATGTGTTCTGGCAGTTACTCAACCAACAAATTATTTTATTCTGTACTCTGTAACCACTGCTCAGATCGTTCAAAATTCATTGACTGCGTTTTAAAATTTCCCTGCGTGCGGAAAAATTCTAGACTAGCTGAAAGCCTGGAAGTTTCTGGCATTATTCAGATTCCACTTATCAGAAGTATGTATCATTTATTTATTGTATGACCAAACTCCCTGGTAGATTTGCAAGCAATTCCAAGCCGTGAATACGGGACGGCACAAAATTCTGAATTTGGTCAGTTTGCATGTTTGTCATTATGATACCGAAGCTAAAATGTCTAAAAACCCTGGTCAACGATTTGATTTTTACAGAAGGCACTACCTGTTACATTAAAGAGAAAAGTAAATCGACCGGTTTGTACTAAGAAACTTGTTTCTATAGGGGTTACGGTCAGAGGTGAAAAAAGAAGATATTTGTTATTTTTCACGGTCACGTTTATCACTGTACGGTACATGAGCGCATGCTCAGATGCCAAACTGAGGGCGACTTTGATACTGCTTTTCCTAAAGAGCGCGTCCGATAACTCTTTTTTGTCACAATCAGAAATAAAGCAAATTTTTATTGTCTTATTATATACTTCGGACAGTTTTTATGTTAAAAAAATGTCATGAATATTTTCAATTCGCTGCTAGAACATAGAACAATTAAAATAGAACAACTATTTTCCGAGGTTTCAGTTCCAAAGTACAGTTGTGCAAGACCAGAGAGACTAAACGTTATCTGACTAGGAGAGTTTATTCCCCATAAGACAATGGAGACACTAATATAAAGAGATGAAAAAACATTTGTCAGTCATAGTGAAGTAGATGGACATGTTATGGCCACCATTCTCTCTTGACAGTGACTTCATTGTTATCTGAAAGTTACAGGTGACAGTTTTGTTTCCTTGATTCAAGTTCGAGTCTGTACTCATATCCAAGTACGTCACTATGACATGTTGATGCTTCAAGACTATGTTTGGCTAGAGCTTATTGTTATTAGACTCTCCTGTTCGGCGTTTACTCTATTTGGAGCAAGACTACGACAGTTTCGTCTCCTTGTTGGAGGGTGTTCAGGTTCATGAAGGTCATAGTTAAAATATGTCCAAATAGAAAATGTTGTGAAGGAGTGGGGATAATGAGGTACCTTCAACATACCACACACTCAAATGCTTTATTTATATACTTGCAAACACCATCAACTCACCTACGTTAATATTAGAAGACCCACCGAAGGCGTTCCTCACATCTCCCCCCACACCCACCAACGACTCGCTGTTGTGCATCCCCCTCTCCCTTTCCCTGTCGCTCCTCTCCTGCGGTAGACTGTTCAGCTGCTCTCTGCTGCCCAGCACCAGGGGCGGCACCATGCCCTGCGGATGGGGGATGTGCTGGGATCGGTCCCTTTCCCTGTCCCTTTCGGTTTGGTTCATCGGAGAGATCGAATTGGCCATGGATGGATTGCCGGACGGAGGCATGCCCATTGGAGTTTGCGGGGCACTCCGCGGGTTGGCTTGAGATGTAGGAATGGCGCCGGGCGGCAGCGGAGGAGATTTGGTGCTGCGCGGAGATGAGTTCGGGGTACTCCTCGGAGATGATTGATGGTTCTAAGATACAAATTATACATATATTGTACGTGTCCAACAAATAGGCTGTATAACTGGTTTGAAAAGTATACTGCTAGAAAATAGAATACAATTCCAGGCTGCAAGCGTACGTCATAATGACGTACTGTATCGGTCATGTCAAACGTCTTGTTAACCCCGATGCTGACGTCATTTGGACGTCTGAATGACGGTCAAATGTCAGCGTCATTATGACGCCAGTATGTGGCATCATTTTGATGTTACATATGGCTTTTATATGACGTGTTTGGTCATATTCATATTCGAGACGTATATATAACGTCATTTGAACTTTATGATCATCGTCATTCAGACGTACTTTGTTAATTAATTTTGGGATTTGGAGGCACATGGACTGACGACTGCCGTGCCATGATGCTTAGCATCCTAACCAATCCGATGCGATCCTGTCGATTTTGAACAACTGTGTGACTTTCGCTGGAATTATAGAATAAAAATAACAAGCATATTGAATTCTTGACATATGGAGGCATTGTGTAATAAAATAATGACTGAATAGGCCATGATCATGATGATGATCATATTTGGGACGGTTTTTTGGTAAGAGAATCGATAACTCAAAAACGGTTCGTCTTATCGATTTTAAACAAAAACAGGCTTCTAGAGGACGTTCAATTCTATGTACCTACATCTGCGGCAGCACCTCACGATGCTTTTCACATATAATCGAGGTAGCTGCAAAGGTATTTCTCTTCCATTAAAATTTGAAGCAATTTTTATCCAATCGAAATGAATTTGGTATCATAAGAATCGTAAAACGTTGATCTATGTTCATGCTGTGATGTTTTTTTGAAATTATTTGTTCATCTACCCAAAAAATTGCTTCCAAGTAACTGAATTTTTGGGACATATTTGAGATTTTTTGTGAAAAAGTGGAATGAAATTTCAATTTCCATTACAGCACGTGCCTAGAATCGAACGTCCTCAAGAATTATGTCCTTGTCTGAAATCGATTCGACGAACCGTTTTTGAGTTATCAATTGACTCTTTTACATTTTAGACAGCAGTTACTTATCGTATCCGATATGCCACGATATAATATTACTCATTATAAAAGTGGTAAAGACAATAGTATTCCCCACGTCGTTAATCGTTTTGAGCGATTTTCTAAGTAATTCGACAATCAACACAACACCTATAGATGTATCAATTTCCAAATATCTGCTATAACGTTGGCATTTCATATGACATGAATAATTACCTACCTAGATTTTTTATTTCAAAAGTTCTTCTATTTTTTTTACATTAGTGACCAACAAATTACGTCATAATGACGTCATCTAAAGAACGTCATGGCAACGTCCACTTAATGACGTCCGTGAGACGTCATTTTTGCACCAATAACGTCCACCGACAGAGAGTCAACAATTAAGTACGTCATTACGACGTATGCTTGCTACCTGGGATGACATATCGATCAATGTGACAGACACGTTGAAAATTGTATCACGAGGAGAAACGGGATAAAATACAAACTAATAAGCTACTGTAACTGGATCTTAGATAGCCAATTTGAGACAACTCGAGGAATTTGTCTCCACTTCACCAAAAAACTTTTTCAACTTAACCGACGTAAATTAAAAAGATATTTGGTGAAGTGGAGAAAGAGGTATATTAAAAAGATATTTGGTGATGTGAAGAAGATATCTATCAAATTATTTTAGAAACCAGATTCTAAAATACCCTACTGTCAATTTAAAGCTTAATTTTCACAACGGCGGATAGTGGAATTGAATTCTAAATCACAAAACTGTCCAAAGTTCAAATACCGACAGAAACAGAAAATTCGATAAACTCTTAAAACATTCTTAACAATTTGAGGTACCGTAAAATGTTAAAACCTCCGCGAATATTTCAGGCTGTGACTATTTTTTAATCAATCGCATAACATCCGCTAAAAAGTAATCCGCAATCCGCCGTTGTGAAAACTCTGCTTAAGATGATATTTTAACTAACTCGTGGATATCGTTAGCAATTAGATCTTTGTTTATAGGTATTTGTGCAAGCACGTACGAAAACAATTATGTTAACACGTTCACTTTGTATGATAGAATAAATAAATATTTAATGTATAAATCTCATATCTACTTCATTGGAGAAATTAGCTACACTAGGGGGCAACAATTAGTCGTTTTGTAATGAAGGAACTGAAGTAATTACCTGTAATTATCAAAAATGAAAAAGTTTTAGGAAATAATTAAAGTGAAGAAAGTAGTCCATCCTCGAAGTGGAGTTTCAGTATATATTAAGGTGGTAGGCCTTACTGCGCCTAGTTCAAGTTTTTTAAAAATGTTTTGTCAATAATTTAAATTTTACTACGCCTCCATGCCATTTTGACCTGTAATTTCAACTGATGATGAGCATTTCTATGCTCGAAAACATGTTTTTGATGGTATCATGTTGATACAACCACACTTTTGACAATTTATTGCCGAAGCTGTGTTGACAACAGCCCACCCTTCCCTACCTTAGGGGTCAAATATATATTGCGGAGACGACATAGAGTTTTACTTAGCATCTAAATAATTAAAGATAATAACTAGTAATAAAAGATAATAGAGAATTATTGCAACCTCTATTGTGATGATACAATTTTCTTCTATTAAAATACAGGCACCCATTTAATTTAAATAAAAGAATAGAAACTTTTCTTCAAGTCATCTTTATTTTGACATATCTGCCAAATTTTTGTGAGCATAACCCGTAACCTATTGCAGTGAACATTAAAACATAAAGCGTGTTCCGTTTCATGCATTCATCGCATCACTGTTGCAGACATAATCAAGCGTTCCGTTTCAACTAACATTGACGTTGGTGGGTTGAATCGGAACGATTTTTGCTTGCGTGGTGCATGCCGTTTCCCGAAGATGTTGACATTTATCACTTTATCAGTTAACCAAATTCTTATGTAACAAAAACAAATCTGTTAATCTAGTAAATAAATTATTATGGGTCGAACGAAAGTGTTAATGGCAAGAGTAGGAGGCGAGCTTTGTGAAAATGAGAGTAGCTCAGATTCTGATACAAGTTAATGAGGATAATATCGTCTGTCCCACGCCAAAACCGCGAATATGCTAATTCCAGGGTTCTGACTTCAATATGTAACATACTAATTTTCTACCAAAATTTTCAATGCCAAACTCACGAAAGTGCTATCAGGTTGGCTACTGTGAAAGAGAGTGAATTCGCGAATGTGAAAACTTACCTAGGTTTTCAAAGCAATAAGTACGAATATTCTTAAAACTCTTCTCATTCGAAATGACAAATTGCACATTCGTGGTTTTGCATGAGACCGACGATATGATGTTGAATGAAATGACGATTTTTTCTTCCATTGTACGGTAAATCAGGTAAATGTAATAATGCACGATACTCGACACTTCATCAAATATCAAATTTAAACTTTTAATTCGGTTTCTGACGTTTCTGTTTGAACGTGACTTTTGAGTTTGACAGATCTAATTTGGATCGCATTCATCGCTGCTAGACGAACGGGCAGTAGTTCATGCACTTTCGATGTCTCAAGGCCAAATAGGGGAATATAAAAGTGGGCGTGTCAATGCGCTCCTTATGTAGGAAACGGAACGGTCATATGCGCATTATGTCCTCAATGCATGAAACGGAACACGCCTATAGTAGTAGCTTTTGATGTGAGAAAATTGTGAGTAGGTAATCATGAGGGAAAAAGATAAAAATCTCTTACACCCCTCGATTTATTTTCTGTGGTCACGCTCATAGATAGAGTTTACCTAAACAATATCACTGATATGACGAATTTGAGAAGAAATATTTTAAATCATTTTGGAGACGTGACATGGAACGGGCTCAGCACCCATATAAGAAAATTAAACAACTTCAATAAGCGGGACATCAGTTTGAACAACTAATATAAACTGAATCCAAGTTTTTTCAGTTTTTCAAGGATTTACTTCCTTTCTGAAACCAAATGTTCTCTCGAAAATGTATTTGTTGCGTTTCCAGTTTTCAAAAAAAAATTAAGTTACCAAGATATTTTCACGGAAACGTAGTTGAATCATTATATGTGGTATTTCACTGTATTCAGAATAAAAAATTCTCTTCTTAAATGGCAACATTGAATTTTTCCTGTAAAAATGATGTTGATGATGGCCCCACATACCTTCAACATTTTCATGAGTCCTTCCAGCTGCATCATAAGCTGTCGTCTTGAATCCTGTAAGGTCGTTAGATGCGTCTCCAACTCATCTTTCCTCATTCTCAAAGCTCTTAATTCGTTCATCAAAACAGGATTATCAGCACCATGACCACTAGATTCCAACTCCTGTTGTCTCCTGTTTTAATATTATCATTTATTTACTCGAGATTAAAAATGTGAAATAAGCTGATATTGTTTCTCCATACTACACATATTTCAATGTTAGCTAGTAATATAATAAAACAAATGAAATTCATTGAAACAAGTTCTTACCGTAGTCGGGCAATTTCTCTCATGATCTCCCTATTTTTGGCTTCCAACTGACTGATCAGTTCCCTCTGTGCTCTCGTAGAATCCATACCAAGACAAGCCTCGGATGGTACACGCCCCTAAAATTGTATTATTGAAGACCTTATTACCAATGCCAAACGTGTTCAAAACCAGCTCAATAGATATTTAAGTTTCAAGGAATTTGTACATTATGACCTAAATATTGCCACAACAAAGTAACTATACACCTAATAAACTCTCATAAGCGTACCCAAAGGCATAGCCTGTGTGGATGAAGGATAGGTATTATTTTTAATTGCGGTATCACTACAAAGCGATTTACTGATTTTTGGTGGCGCATACACTTTTCAGCTTTAGAAAATGATAATCGTCATCAGATTGTTAAAACAAATCATTACTCACAAATCCATTCTATTTGCTGTGGTGTACCCCAAGGTTCGGTACTCGGTCCTGTGCTTTTTTTATTATATATTAATGACATGACCAGTTTGAATATAGCAGGTAGTTTCACTTCATTTGCCGACGATACTACCAGTCAATGGCATGATAAGAATGAGGCTAACCTATTTCAAACCATTTCTAGAGATATTGACCGCATTAAAGAATGTTTTGATTCAAATTTAGTATCATTTGTATCTAAAATGAATATACTAAGCCTCCGTTGCAAGCTACCTGTACTATTACTTGGCAATAATACTATAGAAAGTAAAGAAACTACTAAATATTCTTCAGATTGACGCCACATTGAAATTCGATACACACATTTCAAATCTTAGTAAAAAGCTCGCTTCGGGATGCTATGCAATGCGAATTATTTCCAACAATTTGGGATTGGCATTATTATTGAATCGCATCTAAGCTATGGCATTGCTTTCTGGGGTCTGTAGCAAAACACTTTTTAAAATAATCTTCACTCTACAGAAAAGAGCCGTTAGAAATTTGTGTAAAGCAAAATTTAGGGAATCTTGTCGGCTTTTGTTTGCACGTCAAGGTATTCTCAGTCTCACTTCACGTTTTATTATCGAATCAGTCAGTCTAATTCACAAAAATTAAATTAAATTTAAAAATAACTCATCAGATCATATAACTCGGCGACAAAATCATATGAAATTACCTTTACCATCAACCACCTTAATCAAAGACTCGGTTATATATAATGGATTAAAGATGTATAATCACCTACCCACTTATATCAAGGAAATGACTGACAATAAAAAATTGAGAAAGAGTCTCAAACAGTTATTTGCTGAAAACGCCAATTATGAATTGGAGGAATATTTTTGTGAGGTGTTTTAGTCTTCATCCTATGAATTTCAATAATTACTCCACATAGTCGATCTTTTTTATGGCAGATTTTACTTTTAACATTATTTTAAAATTGTATTATTATATGATATGCATGTTTGTTATTTGTTATATTGTTTGTTGTATTTTTACATATCTTTGTCTATAACAATAACTTTTCTTCTGACAATAAAGAATATTCTGATTCTAATCATAGCTTGTCAGTTCATGTTGCAAATAAATTAATAGTTCTAATTCAAAATGGATTTATTTTCTAGGAAAGTTGCAAATTCTATCTTGCAATAGCTCATACTACCTATAGCCCGTCCACACCACACAACATACTACAGGCACACGAAAAGCTAACAATTTTATGGTTGTGACTCATCACCAGCTATCTTCATAACAGATTATCTGTCAGTTTGCCGTCTGAAACAATAGAAATTATTTTATGGAACCGACTTTAATTTTATTATTCGTCATTTTAGACAGCAAAAACATACTTAATGCTAGGTGGTTCAAAACATATTTTATGAAAATTCATCTGAAGGAAACATCTTTGGGTATCCTAGCCTAAAGCACAAGGAAACAAAAAGTATGGGTTGCCATGTTTTATATTCAATGACTGGTGGAAATTCGTGATGATTACCGAAAAAGATCTGAAATGTAATGCAAGTATCATAAGTGATATAACACACATTTTAGAAAAAAAAGTTTTCAAACGGTATTTATCAAAACAGGGCAGTATTAAGAAAAAATATTGATGATGATCGATAGCGAAACGTCGGATAGTAAAACTGATATCATCTCGAGAAAGCCAATAAAAAGTTACCTTGAAGAAGTATTTTTTTTCCAGCTCTGACAACAGCACCAGAAAAAACAAAATGGGAATTCGAATAATTTATATCTGTTATAATCTAAAATGAAAAAAAAATCGTAATTTTATACGGCCATATGAGTGGCCCTTTCTGTTGATTAACTGTTTCTATATCTATTACCATTTACAATATTTCCTTGGTGGACATCTTATCTTGGACTCACTGTATATCAAGTCTAAACAATAACTATGGCGGAAGGTAATACATGCAAAACTAATGAGTACTATATTCAAGAATATTTTCGAATTTACTGATACAAACTTACCAACAGAATTAATTCTTTTATCCACAGCTAGCATCTTATAAAGTCGAAATGGTTTTGTTTAAAAACGCCTAATGAGGTCAATAAAGCACCAGTGTTTTATGAGTCAAATTGATGTGACATGTCATAGAGAATTAAATCACTTCTGTTTGTTTCATCAAGTCACTGCTTTTCTATATCATAACCTCAGCAAAAGTGCATTTTTTTTATTTTTACATTTACATTAATATTTACATCAATAGACACATTTTTGTCATTTGGAATTGTCAGGGGGCACCATCAAAAGGAGCTATAACTGAAGGTTCTGCAATGTTGATTCGAGCGGTTTGTAAGCCTCACCTTTCAACATTTTTATGTCTCTTTTTTTGACAATGGATCCGCAATGTAAGCTTCTGCCACAGTTGATGACTTCCATCCGCCGTGGCGTTTGATAGTTGTAAGATCGCCGTTAGAAAGGGAAACATTCTCAGTTGAAAATTGAACCAAACATGACTCCTTTAGCTAACATCATAGCCGAAGAACGTCGCTAGCTATGACCAGCGTTCAGTAAATTCAAGAATGAAGCAACTGACGCATGCATTCTTGACATATTAATTCCAACACACCGCACCGTACTCATTCCATCTACGTGACGTGGAAAAAATCTGTCACTGGTAACATGTACTGGAAGTAAAAGCATATACCCCCTTCACTTGTCAACAGCGTCAACACAGAAACCATCATAAGCAAGTATGCCCCTTTGTCTTCTTCATTACCAACTTTCAGATGAGTAAACTTATTGCATCACCAAGCGCCAGCTACGCCCATTATTACTGAAACCGTCATCAAGTATAGATCTTCGGGAGGTTCCTGAAGGAATTGCTTGAAGTGATCTTGTTCAAGAATCCTGGCCTTTTTAAAAAGGCACATAGCTTACCATAATTACCAATATTTACATTTCTGTGCACTTTTATAGTTGTTTTCAACATGAAATATTATGTCCACAGTGTTGAAGCACCAAAAATTTTACTAGCAGCAAAGAAATATGCCACACCTTCATTTATTACTGTAACGCATCTTTTCTCTCTCCACTTATTGAATTAACTGAATTCCTTTTTGTAGTGGCTAACTTATAAATAAATATGACTTTACCGGCAATTCAGGAAAGGCTTTCTTCTTGAGCATCTTCCAATATTTCTGTTGGTATACCACTTTGTTTCATTGTAGATGCGAAATGCTATTTTTGGGATTACAAATGGAGTCGATAAATAATCTAAACTCACATAATAAACGAACCATTTGTTATAAAAACCTTCTCGAACGACATATTTTTAACTTTTTCAGTAACCGTTACAAACATAAAAAATGAGCTTTTAAGTTAAGAAAACTACTCGTGTTATAACACATCAGCTGTGGATAAAATTTTGTATTGCATTTCATATCTCATTAGCATATAAAACACTGAAAAAGCAGTACTCGAGCTGCGCTCTCGTGTTCTATATGGCCAATAAAACACTCCACTAAATAATCATTATTTTCTATGTAAAATAGAACTTTAGAAATGTATTTTTAAACGATGTAATTTAGCGTTATATTTTCACGTTTTCAACTATATTTCTTTTCTCAAATCATAAAAAAATCTGATCATATCTAATATCATTTAGATGATTTCTTACTAATAATCCAAAAACAAGGAATAGGTTTTGATTGGAGTTCATGAATGAATCCAAATATAAATTTATATCAGAAGAAATCAACTCAATTTATTTAAATCATATTTTCCCGCTGCCGACACTGTAAATAGTCCATACATGCTTAGCAACAAAACAGGTAAATGGCCTATATCATTCGTTTACTAATTCATCTTGACAACGGAATGTAAATAGTGTCATTTACATGCCTAGGGTAATAATGACTTTGCCTTTGACAAGTAATACCTTCAGCTTCATTCATATCAATTTTTAGGTTATGAGACCTTTTGAATATTATTGTTGTCTGCTTATTCGGTAACTTAGTTACACGCACAAGCAACTTAGAATGAAATAGCGAACGAATAATCATGAAGGAAGGGTAAGAAAACAAACTTCAATTCAGGCAAATTTTGAGAAATGTCAACAAGCAGCGGGAAAAACGTAATAAGTAACACGGAATGTATCGACTGTTATCATCCTCGGCAAGCGACAAGCCTCGGCATTGCCTCGGCTCGTACTCGCTCACCTCGAATGTTAACACGTCTTTACATTCCTTGTTACTTAAATAACTATTATTGAACAGAACACAGAGGGTGAAAATGAACAGCACACTAAGTGAAATCCGAGTGATATAGTATGGCGTACCACAAGGCACTATCCCAGGACCAATACTGTTTAATATATACCTGAATGATCTATTCTCTGTCCAGAGCTGTGGAAAAATAACGTATGCCGATGACACAGCAGTCCTTTCGAAAATTAGTCATATGTAAAAGACCTAGTTGCAACCGATTTCAGGAATATCAAACATTGGCTTGAAAATAAGCTCCTTATAATAAACTCTGATAAGACATTTTATTTACCATTTTACACGAATGGAGCATCCTCTCCAAACTTCCATAATTTGCAGATAGACAAAAGCCTGAGTATAAAACCCAGTTCGGAAATGAAATATCTTGGAATAATTATAGATTCCAATCTTGGATGGGAAAAACACATGAATTTCATCATAAAAAAAATCCAGCACTTCATGTTCAAGTTACTACATATTATTATCTAGTAGAACCTCATATCACTTATGGAATAATGTCTTTGGGCGGAGTTGGAAAAACCATACTTAAAAAGTAGAGACCAACTAGAAAAAAATTAAAAAAATAATTTTTAGGAAGAACATCGTCCACCCGTCAGAACAACTTTTTTCTGAAACTGAACTTTTGGATCCAGGCAATTCTTTTTCATGTATTGTAATATTAAACAACATAAATCCCAATCTAACCCATGAAAAAATTAACATAATTACAATTCCAAATACAGGCAACAAATAGGATAAATAAGTGCAAATTATCTCGTCCGAACCTCTAGAATTTCTTACCTGAAGTAATTAAAAATATTACTTTCCCTTCAAAATTCAAAATGAATTTAAAATTTGTATCATGTTCCAATCAATATAATTGAACTACGTTAAGAATATTGAATATGTATCTTCATATAACTCCTCTCTGTTAATGTAGATGTATTTTCCCTCTGTGTATATATTTACAATTAAGTTTTTCGATATTTTTTATCTATATACTAATTATCTCGACTTTTATCTCTATCTCAGATTTTTTATCAATTTCATACCCCAACAAGACAATTTGTCTTATTTCAAATTACCTTTTATAATATAAGTATACACTTTCCCCTCTGTGTATGTATTTACAAATAAGTTTTTTAATATTTTTTATATATACACTATCTCAACTTTTATCTCTAGTTTAGATTTTTCATCAATTTCATACCCCAACAAAACACTTTGTCTTATTTTAAATTACCTTTTACCATAATTATACATTTTATGTGCTTATATTTACAATTAAGTTTTTCCATATTTTTTATCTACACACTATCTCGACTTTTATCTCTAGCCTAGATTTTTTATCAGTTTTATAAACCAACAAGACACTTTGTCTTATTTTAAATTATCTTTTACCATAAGTATATATTTTTACTATTATACGCACTCCGTACAAGTTTCGACTTTTGGAGTCAATCTATGTTTATTGGAAATGTACTTACTATATCATTTATACACTGTTAACTAACTGAACAATAAACAGATATCTATTCTATTCTATCTGAAGAATTAATGATATACACGAAAATATTGCTGAAAGCAAAAACATTATCACTTACCGTATCCGGTGAAAGGGAGTTTTTTCTATAACCACTTCGAGGCTAAAAGAAGCAACAGCAAAAGCACATTTAGGAACATCATCCAACATAAAAAAGATAAGTAAGAGTCAGAGAACATGCCATCTTCATATGATACAATGACTGATGTTGAAAATATCACCTTACCATTCCGGTTCTAGCTTCCTGTGCTAGTTTAGCAGCGTATCTGGCTATTAGACGGTGTTCGTCATCACGAGCACTATCCAAACTGAAAATTAATATTTAGTTAATTACCCATATTAGACAGTAAAAATGTAAATACAGATGGAATCATGGAAATCGTAGAAAATTTATCAGATTGTGGACAGTATGAAGAAAATTCCTGTATAATATATGAGTCAGAGTCTCCATCTTCTTGTTTGAAGTTTATATTGAATTCAACCTATCTTAAACCTAATGTAACCGTTACAAAATGAGAACAGAGAAAGGTAGATAACACAAGTTCAATACTTTTCACAACCCTGATGACTCACAATCTATTAAAAACAGAAACATTTACCTTCTAGCTGTAGATCTACTGTCAAGGCTTCCCATACCATCAAATGCTGAAAAATTTCCATCTGGAAAGCCATTATGTGATGGAATAGGTGATGGAGGACTACAAAATAAAAAAAACAATGAGAAGTTTTATTAATCATCAAAATGTGGGTTTGAAAAAAATGCAGTTAATCTGCCAAGCAAACGATTTCACAAAGATGAATTCAACAAGTTACATTAAACAAAAATAAAACAAAACCAAAACATGTCAAATTTCTCATCTAGACTTTTTTATGAAAAAAACTCGTAATTCGAACAACAATAATAATATAATTTATTTCGTTTGTTGAAATACTTTCACTTACACTATATGGGACAGATTTAACGTTTTCTCGGGTTGCTCTGGAAATCTGGGCAAGTTATTCCTTTGTTTATCAGGAACACAACGAAAAGATTTTCTCAGCGACTGCCCAATGGTTTTGCTTGGGGACTTAAATATACAGAAAAATTAGTAACTTAGCAATGGAGACACAGACAAACATTAGACTTACAAATGAGGCATATTCCTTAACTTGGTGGTCTAAATTGTGTGGCGCCGAAACTCTACCCCTCCAAAAGCAATCTTGGCATAGGGTGTAGTGGGGACATTTTTGACACCGGTAACGAAAACCCGTGAAGTTTTCTCTCTGACACGCATCACACTGGACTGGGTGTATAACTGAAATGTGCTCTCAATATTATAAACTGAAATAATCTGCAACAGTTTAAAATTCCAGAGACGGAATGTCAGCTGAATTGGACAATGATTTAGGAATACCACGGGGAAGTATTCTTAGCCCCTTACTTGAATTATATTGATTGTTTTTTATAAAATGTATATTATCAACATATTTACATTTATATGTTTGTTATTTTTTCATGTGCAAGGTGTTTCACAACTTAACCGAATTTTTCAACCATATTTGCATTTCTAAATAATAAGCCGATATCTGAAAAATGAAATATAAGGAAAGTTCAACAGAAAAAGAGATCTACAAAAGCTGGTATCACAGTAATAAAATAAAACGAATTTTGCATCTTATTTTTGTACGTTTTTTCTCTTCTATTATTTTCAATCATTGGAACAGTGTTTATCTCGTTGTATGTTGACTTTTATTATATTTTTTTACAGCAATCAACTTATTATGTAGCAGTGCATATGTGAAACACCCTTTATAATATGGTACCGAAATCATTAAAGATCTATACATTCAACTTACAATCATTTGATGTGTAAACTCAAGTAAATTCACTATCTCAAATATGGAGAGTTACTTCATAAAATCCTTGGGAATGATTTTTTCCCAATTCAGAATCATTGACAAAGCTTGCCCAAAACTAAGTTGTAAAAATAAAAAGGAATATAATTCATTGCAGTAAACACATAAAATAACAATTTGAAATAACAAACAATTAATAATTACACCGTTTGTAACATTACACAAATTACAAACACCTTAACTTTAATATTTTTTTTTTTGAGTATTCAGGAGTGAGCTGCGATGTTGTCCATGAAGTGTTCACTCAAATTATAATTTACTTTTTGAAGAAGTAGTAATTTACCATTTCAATTTGCTGATGGTAAGTGGAAGGTGGTTGAATAACTTTTTTCCTTTATAGATTATTGCATTCTTCATGTATTGTCGCGGGTATTGGAAGCCTGATGTGATAGGTAAGACGGGTTGCATAAACTGACTGAATCATAATGTTATCGTTGTATTTATTCCGAATCAAAAAGACTGACTGTTTCTAAAATAAATGAGCATGCTAAGGGCAAAAATTATTTGTTTTTTGAACAGTAGCATACAAGGCAATTTTGATCAGAATGTAAGAAATAGAAATAGAATTTATTCATCACTGAAATATTTACATATACATACGAATACATAAGTACATGTAAAAACTTATCGGACTAGTCACAAAGAAAAAATTCAGGAATATACAATTTAAAATATGCGGAATATACATACAATTAGATTAAAATTCTCTACAATGTAGCGTCTAAAAACTCTTCAATGGAGTAGAATGATTGACTTATCAGATAACGAGTCAAATTATCCTTCAACACATTTGAACTCGCTGAGCTTAAGTGCGGGAATATATTCATAAGTCGGTAATAACACTTGATTCCTTGGTATATGTGAGAGTCTTGACCAATGCTCAATCGTGAGATTCGATTATATCGTGTGATACACCGTTGTAATCAGGAAAAACATTCAAAAAATGCCAAATCTATTCTGGCGCCCCTAAGATAAACACAGTTGAGTATTGTAACCCTGGTATCAAGAACGCCTTGGAAAATAGGATGACAGAATTAGATTCCTGGTACAAAAGAGCCTCAAGAAAGTCCTACTTAAAAATGTCTAGTTCTTTTGGTTTCAGTTGAAAAAATAAAAACAAATTCCAGCATTTTTTTTTCAATCATTCAAAAACTAAAAATGACACATCAAATATTTTATCAGGTAATTGTGCAGCATGAAATTACGCAACTTTCCCCTATTTAACAGACTTCGAATCTCTTATGATAACGGAGATCCCCAAGGTGGATCTCGAAAAACGAACACAGTGTATTCCACACGTTCTTCTTCATATTGAAATACTACATAAATATTTTCACTGTATTTTTTTCTGTAACAACTTACCACTTTCAACGTTTGATATTCGATGTAAAAGGGGCAACCAAACTAGTGCTGGAGGAGCTGGATCAGACATCAAAGTGTCCAAAAAATCATTTACAGTAATCTTCACGTTCTAGAAATAAAAGTACCGTTTTTGATTATTTTTTAAATCTGCGACAGCGTATAAAACTTACAGGATTGAATATGGAATTGGCAAGAGAGTCTGTGTAATTGAAAGTGGGAGATTCATATACTGCAGCAGGAAGGGCCAACACTTCTTGGAGGTACTCATTGAACCTCCACTGTAACAATAATCCGTTGCTATCGGATATTTGGGAAAATATATCTGTAACATAATATCATGACTACAAATCAAATCCCTGTTTCATATTTCTTGAAGCAAAACTGGTCACATGAGTTCACATCTAACAGTATACATTTACAAAACAATATTCAAAAGTATCATTCAAATTGAAATAGATGATCAAAATATAATTCATTTGACAAAAATTCAATGATTATAAAAATGTACGCTGAAAAATCTGAATTATTTGAGAAATCCTACTATCTTAGAATGTCTGGGATTTATTAAAGACAAATAACGCATTGCATTTTTTAAGATCTTTTTAATATCTATTCAACAAAAAAATATGTTGCTCCTATTAAACTAAAAAGCTTCTATTTAATCAATATCACAATGGTTGAAGCATATTTTGATTACTTATTGATAGTTAATACTGATGTCTCTGTTGAAATCGAAGAGATGAAAGTATCCTACTTAACTGTTTTATTTTGTTGGTTATTAAAAAATATTTCCTCGTTAAGATTGTTTTGTTTTGCTTAACTACTGTTATATTTTAAATTTTTGTTGACCTTGGCTAGTATTATAAGTCGCACAGCAATAATTGTAATTGTGAAAACTTCAATATTAATTTTGTGCTAGATTTTTTTGTTTGTTGTAGACCAGCATGGTAAATGTATATTGTATGCAGAACATTCCATTTTATAAAGATTTACGTGTGTGCCTTAGTAAGTGTACCAGTAGTGGACACTGCCCCTATAGTGGACACCCTAAATTTCATACTACGAAAATAAGCAAACAATGCAATTTTTTGGCAGTTTCAATTATGTGGCAACAATGTATAACCTTGTAAAGTATATATCTTCAACATTCATCCCTTGTCGTCAGTTGATTCCAAACCAGTGATACTGATAAGTGACAGTGGATAATCTCTGATATATTTTACTGTTTATTGAGCGATTTGGTAAGAGGTGAGTTATAAAAATATACGTTTCACATTGTAATTTCAATAGTTCCGATTAATTTCACGTATTGGGTAATTGGAGAATGTATTAACTTTTTTATATATGGATAAATTATTTAACATAGGCTTATTAACAAAAAGCACAGAATGGTGTTCTCTATTGGAACAAAAAACTATACTGTTACCTATAGTGGACATGGGTGACCACAACAGGAACATGAACTTATGTCTTTTTTTTTCTTATTTTAGCTTAAATTGATGTATTATCAAACTGCTATAAATTTTGATAAAATGCAAGGATCGGATCCAATACTGAACACAGCATGTCCACTATTGGAACTCCAAGATATCCACTATAGGAACTGTAGTATTATATTGATTTTTCAAATTTTGTTGCAACACTGAACTGATATAAAATATTTTTCAAGGTATGGAGAAAAGGAAAATTTTGAAATACCCTGAAAGAAATATGTTGTTGGCTGTTGAGGTCGTAAATAGGGGAACGTTTTATAAGGCAGCAGCAAAAATCCATGGTGTTCCCCGGGCAACATTAATGCGAAAACATAAAAGAAAGGTCCCATTGAAAAGAAAAATGGGACCTGAAGGTAGTTTTACTGTTGACCAATATTGATACATTGGTTGAAATCAATGGCACTTACTCATGCTGAATTTCAATTTCATATTTTTTTTTCGGATATTAATTTTTGCACGCACTTTTTTCTATTGTTTGGACTATATATCAACTCCAATCGACAATCCAATCAACAAGATAGCGTTTTGCAAATCCGAGTTCTTAAACAATGAAAGAGAAACAAACAAATGTAAGTAAGTGATATATCCAGCATAACCACTAATACGGCTACTACTACAAAATGACATATTTCAATAACTTACCCTGATCTCAGTACTTCCACTAAGGCGACTACTCTTGGTATGCAATTAAAAGAAAAGTCATCTACCAATAAAGATATAATCCCATCTCCTTTCAAAAAAGCCCTATTTTGGGTGCAACCAGTTGGTAAAGAACCTACCAAGAAGAAAAAGGAGAAATTGCCAGCTGTGGCAACATCACCACAGATTGAAATTGTTGTTGAAATTGTTATTTCCGTCCACCGATTGCACCCCTACGGGCAACCCTCAGAAGTCTTCGAGAGACTTGTGTGAGCTAGGGAAGACGCAGCTCTTACCTTTTAACGTGTGATGATAACGGTGAATCGGTAGATCGAACCCACGACCCCACGCATGCGAGGCGAACGCACTACCAGCAGACCACCACGGAGATGATTGAGTATTTTAACAAAAAAGAGCAAGCTAAGTGAAAACAAGAACAAGAGAAAGGGACACGAAAGCTGGCGAGAGCAGAGAAGAAAAGAGAAAGAGAAGTAAAAGCAACAGAAGCAGAAAGAAGGAGAAAAGAAAAAATGACGGTAAGCAGAAAACGAAAATGTATGACATCAAGTTCTTCCGGTTTGGGAAGCGATTTTTCTGATCAAGGATTCAGCAAGTCTGAAGGAGAAAAGGAAAATGTAACAGAAAAAAAGGCCAGAAGAAAAACGAGGGCAAGAAAAGACTACAGTCCTTAGAAAAAGAAACAAAACAAATCAATCAACATCTTCCGATTCAGTGAGCGATTTTTCCGTACACGACAGCTCCGAATTGGAAGAAGAAAGCGATGAAGAAACGACGGATCTTGAGAATGATGAATCTGGTCCCAGTTTTGACGAGCTAAGGGAGGGTGACTACATTCTCGCAGAGTTTAGAGGAGGCAAAAGGAATTCCTCGGTTTTTGTTTATCTCTGTGTGATTCAGAACTTGATTTCAGAGAAGTCAATTACCGATATGGGATAGAAAACCACTGACAAACTGAAGAAGGAGTTTGTGGCAGACGATAAGGATATTTCCGAAATTAATTTGAATCAAATTAAGTGTGTTCTAACAACCTAAACTATTTGTAAAGGGGGAAAAATTAAGCTATAAGTTTCAGAATTATCTCAATGTAATAGCTTAACAATAAAAATGTTCACTTGAAAATCTATTTTCATTTCAAAGAGTGTGAAACGTATATTCTATAACACAAACCGGGTGTCCACCATTGGACCAAAACTTGTGCCCGCTACTGGACTAGTCTTAACAATGGATGTTCACTATTGGACAATTTACCCCCACTATAAAATATATTTTTTCACAAAACAACATTTTCAAAATCTTAATTTATAATGGGGCAATCTTAATAATGATAGATAAAGGTATGTTAGTTTCTATCATAATGGCATACTTTTATATCTGCACCAGAAATTTGCAATAAATATATTTGGTTTTTCTTAACGTGTCCGCTACTGGGCCATTTACCTTATATGTTTATTTTTGTAATTATTTTGTGGGTATCAGTTTATTTATAATATAGGTAAGTACCAAATAGTAAATGACTTTTGTAAATGAGAGTTATTATTTTCAAATAATAAAGTATATTTCATTTGATTATTCAGCATATTTATAAGTAGTTCTTTATGTAAATAAGGTACCCCGTTTTAATGTTGTTATTTTTTGTCCAAAGATATAGTGGGTATATTTTCAAAACATAAATCTCAAATAATTGTGATAATAATACTTACATCGTAATTTATCCATAAGTTTTCCAGCACATAAAGTAGCAAGAGCCACTTTGATGGAAAATACTCTGATCTTACCCACATTATCCCTACAAAAAAGTACACCATGAAAAGTCTACAACAGTAATGGCTAAAATGATACCACATTATTGATAACCAGTTTGCTTTAAAACCAAAGAATCATGCAAAGTAATCACTAATAGGTAATTGTTCAGAAAACAATAAAATATTGAAATACAATTTTATTTTTGAAACAAAAGACAAATAATAAAAGACCTTTGAAAGAATTATTTGGGATAACAACATATTTTTTTCACATTTCACAATTGGCAATGCAAGATAAGCGATACGACACCTGGTGGACGAATCTGAACTAAAACAAATCAGTAGTTCGATTTGTTTACATATGAGAAAGCAGTTTTATTTCATCATTTATTAAGATTATTAAGATATTTTTGATTTGTTTCAAAGTTTCGATCATAAGTCGGTATTGTTCAATGCCTCTTTTCCTCTTCTCCTGGGAGAAAAAACATCCTGAACTCTTCATTTTCTACCTAAACCCGGACAACGAAAGGTTTACATTGAAAACAAAATGGGCACAAAGTTTTTAGTTGACCATGAAGAAGGCTTGGATTTTGAGGATGAAAATTGGAAAACCAGTTACCAAATTCATGAGAGTGAGTTCTCTTCACTTCACACGAGATTTCAGAAAACATAGTTTTTTAAATGTTCAAATATATTATAATTTTTCGTACTGGGAAAGGAAAAATGAAACTGGAAAACATTTAGAGAAAAATAAAATATATTCATCATAACTAACTATTTTTTATGTAACTTATGTAAAAAAAATAGTGCATACTAGTGGAAAATATGTAATTTTTCAGTGCAAAATGATACATATTTCAAGCAGGTCATCAGAAAAATGAATATCAACAATACAAACATAGAAATAAGAATCAACTGAAACAAATTTGCAAGAAAATTGAAGCACATTTGGGTCAAAAAAATAACTTCAAACTGTAGGTGGTTCTGTTGATAGTATTAATAAAAGCTATTCTATGACAAACACCAATTAATGAATTGCATTGTTTCTAAAACTGTACTCTATTGTTAGGAAACAATTGGTGGACAGTGGACTCATAGAAATCATAATATATAGAGTAAGTATATAATATAATACATATCTATGAGTGGACTACATACATCAATGTCATTTAATTAATACTTACATTCCATTTATAATTGTTTATTGTTGGAATATTGATATGAGTTACTCACATAACAGAACTGAACTATCAGTAGGTTTAATGTTATATCTATTCACAAGAGTTAAAATTGGTATTTTCAAGAAACAAATTAAAACTCAGTAAAAGACTTACACGGTGGCATAAGCAGCGAGTATCCAATTCAGTAATAAACTAGAACATACATCAACATGAGCCTGTTGTGTTGGAGGAGCTCTCTTATTCAGACTGTGGTAAAGTGAACACAATAAAGTTTCCAAACGAGCTACACTCAATTCCTGTGATGGCTCTAAGGCATGCAAACCTTGTTCACGGAATGCTTCTATAACATTCCAAATATCTACGGCATGTACTGAAAAAAGCAAAGGTAAATGGAATCTTGCACACTATAAACTTTGTTATACTCACAGCTGACTTTTTTCTGAATGAATCTCAACTTTGTAGCGGTTCTGTAGGAAGCAAATCTGATGAGATCAAAATTATGAGCACTCATTTCGTGAATCAAAGCTAATCTGTGGTCCGAAGACCCAGATAGGCCTTCTTGACCCTGCATGCCTGAAAAAACAAAATCGCAAGTGGAAGTAGGTTAACGATTTATTGTAGATATTGGATCCAAATTGAATTGCAAAATTCCAATAAAATTTTAAATAGATCGCTTATTGGCACAGGTTACTTAAAAATCGTCGGATTTCAATACAAACTAGTCTTTTCAAACATAAATCAAAAACAATCGAGCTGTCAATTTTGTCTGATAAACAGGAATTTTCAATACAAATATCCAGAAAAATGCAAGTTTATAAATGAAAAATTATAGATACTTACTGATGTTACTTGTATTTCATAAAATTAGAGAGTTCATTTTAAACTTCGACACACACTTGGTTAAAATTAGTCTAGCTTAAATTTCAACAAACAACCACTCTACACCATTTTCTCTTTTCTCAGCTCTTCTCTCTTCGTCTCTTCTCCCAGTTTATCTTCTCACTCTTTAGTCTTCCCCTTCTTGCTTTTTACCATAAACCACTGAAAGAGTGGGCGGGGGTGGTTGAAGAGCTCGCTCTTTTTCTATCAAGCTCACAGAAACATACGATAGAGTAATACCTTGAGGTCAGTACGCTCACTCCTTAAAAAAAACGAAATACGGCTAAAGGATCATTCATACCATTGCGAACATTCGCAAATTGCAAAAAAATCGCCGCATGGACGTTCATACTCATACGGCAAAAATTTTGCGGTAAAGGATGAGTCATGACATGCCATTTTTGGTATTTTAGGTTAGACATTGTTTGTTTTTTCCTTCTTCTAAAATATCAGTTGAACAAATATGAGGAAGTTGGCTGTAAAAACGGTATTGCTCACTGGCTCACTCAATCACTGGCTCACAAATGATATTACTGTTCCAAAAATCATTTGTAATACAGGGGATTTTCGAATTCTGCATGCAAAATGTCTCATGTTGTCTCCAGAACATAAAAGTACCTTTTGTACAACAAATAAGGATGACTATGCAGTTCTAGTATAACCATTGTTTATATAGAAGATAGTCAACCTTATGGGATTATAATTGGATCAAAATGGATGCGACATGTAGATGGCGATAGTGAGCTCGCATCCAAGTCCGTAACTTCAGTGATCTGGCCTCCAAGTCATGTCGTAACTTGATTGAAACAATGGGACTGCATTAAAATCATGGTATTTTGAAGAAACCTACATTAAAATGACGTGAAATATTCAAGTTTTGTAACTAATCACGCTAGATGACACTCGCGTTTGCGTCCAACACCAATTACACAGGCATTGACTAACTATCTTACTTCTATATAAACAATGGTATAACTAGTGTCAAGGATATATGGTCTGATGATTCAGCAGATCGAGTAGTTAATACAGTATCCTCAAAAAGTCAGACCCAAAATTTTGAACCCAGCATAAGGGCGGGACACACTTATCAGACCCCTTTCCGATCCGACTCCGATCATACGATCTGTCTCCGATTTCTCATCCGACCCCGCTCCGATTGCAAAGTCTATTTGTTTTCAGGGTGCAGGACGGGTGTTGGATGACATCGACATTCTGGAATATTGATAAAACTTGGTTTCATCATCCATGAGACGATGCAAAAGTGGGAGGAACTAGGATCTCTCCTTCTGCAGATCTTCTCTTCTCAGAAGCGTTTATATACAGTCGTTTCATGTTCCTCCGTTTTTTCTCCCTTTCAGATCATGATTGCTTTATCGCAGTTATTGAAATTCGTACACATTTTGCCTAACACGAGAAAACAACTGCGTAAGAAAGCGTTCGAATAAATACTTGAGGCGAGTGCTTGACAGTAAACAATATCGGAGAGATGTCGGACATGTGTGCCCACCCCTGCCGATACCACACCGATACGACTCGGGCAACCATCGGATCGGGGTCGAATCGGAATGGTGTTTGATAAGTGTGTCCCGGCCTTTATCGGTGACGCCCATCAATATGCTCAGGAGTATTTAAGACACTTGCTGAATGCATAGATGTTAACAGATCATTGCAGAAGCTAGATTTGATTTCAACAACTATATTATCCATATTAACTCAGTCACAGTCAGAGCCTTACTGCAGAAAGCAACGATTTTGAACCTGATACCCTCTTCAATATTGTTCCCACTGCAAACAACAGTTTATAGAACTGAAAGCAAGTCACCCAAAAGTGGTTCCATAATATCTATTGGGATCATAGATAGGCATCTCCCTAACGAGATTTTAATAATGCCTTACACTACATATGCAATTGCCATTGAAATCGTAAAAACTAAAGATTAACTCATTATCATTGTCTTTTTAAGGTATATTTCAAGTTAGTAAAATGAAAATGGTCAGAACAGAATAATCTGATCTAAATTTTGTTCCGTGATTTGTGGGAATTCCCAAAAAGTTAAAATATTTTAACCACTGAAATGAAATTATAATATGATTACTGGAATGCTCTTAGTTCCTCTGCGCACCCGTATAAAGTGATAACTCTAGGAGATGAACAAAGGAGGCACATGCAATCTAGCAGAGAAATACTTTATTGCTTACTTGTATGGGTGCGAGAGAGATATTCATCTGCACGTACGTGTTATTAGTTTCCCAATTTATGGTTTGTAAACACGCCAGTGCAGTGCAGCGCGTCTTTGTATCAGTTTTATATGTTGCAATCAACTCAATCTCGATTCCTCCGCCACTGCCAGGAACCACAAAACAAACATGGCGGCCTCCATGAGAAATCCAGTCGCGCAGCCTGACGAGCATTCTCATCATATTATAATTTCATTTCAGTGATTTTAACGGCATGTCTGGCAGCCCTTTTATTCGCACTACTATGTTTTCGCCTTGAGGGTTATTTTTATAATAAAAGCTGTTAATTACTATTGGTTTTGTCTCTCTCGTAACCAAGGTAAATCAGCATGTACCATCGATTTTATATGCACTAGATCAAGCAAACCTAATTTAAACGTAAAAGCTTTTTATGGTGGATTTATATGAAAGCACCGGTGTCACGCACACTTCTCTTCTTATGCAAACTCATTATAATGACTTTTTTCTCATTATAATGACTTTTTTCTAGTATAATGACTTTTTTCTCATTATAATGACTTTTTTCTCAATATAATGAATTTTTTTTCATTATATTGAGTTTTATCTCATTATAATGACTTTTACATTATTTGCCTTTATATTTTCTTGGTGGCGTTACGTAGTTGAGTTCTTGGAAATATCATTTTTCTTGGGTTTAAATCATTATTATCAACAAGTTTATTTATTTATTTATTCAGTATACACATTTAGAGTAGATGCCCATATACATTCAAGGTCGATATGAAACAGGAAACAAAAAAGGGTGGGGACATATTATAAAAGTCATTATAATGAGAAAAAAGTCAATATAATGAGAAAAAAGTCATTATAATGAGGAAAAAGTCATTATAATGAGAGTAAAGTCATTATAATGAGTTTTCAAAAAAATAAAGTGTGCGTGACACCAGGGTGCTTTCGTAGATTTATGCAGCAGTCATGAGTCATAAGTTTTAAGTCATAAGGAAGAATATTCGTCAATGATTGGTTGGTCCGTTTATTCCAACAATATTCTTCCTTATGACTTAAAACTTATGACTGCTGCATAAATCCACCATTAAGCTCTATTTATATAGAACTTTCCGCAAGTACACAATATTTTTTTACGGCTTCTGTGTCGGTTAGTTGTTCTGTGACTGGCGTATCCTGGAAGCAGTAGCGTGCATATATCTAAATATATGGTAGCGTCCTTATCAATTTAAGAAGTGAACATGCCGAACAGGATTTACAAATCAAGAGTAAAGGTTTCCTTAATCCAGAGTGGGAACGGGAGCGGGAATAGAAAATGGTAACTGTGCGAATTCCTAGAAAATTAGTGCACCTAGCAAACCAAACATATTTCACTGTTTGCCTGCATTTCGGAATACGAATAATCGCACCAGTATGCATGTTTACATATCCTGCTAAAGAATTAAGTATATATGAAGAAGGGATAAAGGAGAATTTTCATCCATACGATATCCGAGGTACGAAAATATTTTGATTGGTCGAATTGTTTAAGATTTATGCGAGTATATAACTTGAAAAAAACAAGAATATTTTCCTTCATACACACATTTTATTATCAATTTCCGTGTCTCAAGTTTGTATGTTTATCTTACATTACTCATTTATGAAAAGTTCTCATGTGAACTATTTAACAACAATATATTATTATGGCCCTTTATTGGTTCCAACAGATCTTGCATATGTCTGGTAATTTTGAGCGGCGTTATTATTATTGCAGAATTCACAGTATCCTGGGGTACCCTGTGGACCTGGAGCGCCTCTTAGTCCAGGAAAACCTGAACAAAAAAATAATACATAAAATTCAATTTATGATATTTGTTACAATAGCTTGGGATTTTGAAGACAAATATTCATCATTTGATAAATGATATAAACGTTTATAAGGAATTAAAGAAATGGCAGAGATAGGAATTCTAAATTATTTAAGTTATTTTAATTCAGTTATATAACGAACGCGTACTTTTTTTATGAAAAGAGCCACAAAGAAGTTCTTCTGGAAGACGTTCGAAATTGATATAACATTACAAACTCAGGGTTTCCTGCTATTTTTATGAAACTACGACATTGCATGGTTGTTTGAATGTTTTAGACGATGTAGTAACTTGATTACTTATATTTCGGACGTCCATCATCTTAATGGTTGAAATATTTCTATCTCTTTCAAATTTTTCACGACATGCATGGTTGGTTGACAGAATAGTCGTTTGTGAGACATACATTTCTTCCAGTCACTAACTTCCAAATTGTTTTCATCTCAAATCATGTTTTTAAACGATCACTGAAAAATATGCATGGGACTTGACACTCCTCTGAGTTGATTTTGAAAGAGTATCGTTCACTGAGCTTCCTCTGTAAATGTCTATGGCTTGTGACACTTCATTTAACCAATCACGAAGACTCGTTTTCCGAACGACACGTGAGTAGCATGCAGATTTTCAAACGTTCTTTTAAAAAATTCAGTAAAATAATAACAAAACCTATGCTGTATTCACATTTTAAATATACGTACGATGTAAACAATGATCAATGCATGCTTTCCGCGTGTCTACCTCGTGATCACCAATTCTCGCAACGCTATTGGTCGTAAGATCATCAACCTCATCAGACAGTCCAGACTTTGCAGAGTTGTATTCAGGTTGGTTGCATTACAATTATTATAGCTGCGCGCTGCGTTTTGTAGTTGTAGTTTTCTTTTGTGTTTTAAATTACATTATTGATTATTTACTTCAAATATTTGTTTGGTGTAAACTTCTGTGTTGGTTTATGGTGACGTTAAACATTCGTTGGTTTTATCTCACAACGTACCAACGTGTTATAAGCATATCAGCCATTTCAGACGATAAGGATTCGAATGTTTGTTCGAATCGAAAAAAATGTCGATTTGCTCAGACGGCAAGCACGATAAGACAATTTGGTCGAATAATCGGATCGAAATATTCATTCATATGATGAAACTTTTATCGTGTGAAGAAGCACACCTAAATACCATATATCTATTAACTACAAATATTGATAACACGCCATAAGACGCAATGTTATCAAATTGAAGCCAGAAATATCTATCTCACCTTTTCTCAAACGGGGGCTGGGAAACTATTGCGCATGCCTCGCATGCCGAATTCTGAATCACGAGAAATGTCATACATTTTTAAGGTTATGCTTCTTTTGACATTTTCAACCATCCCATATTGAAAATGGGCTAACATTTTTATAATGTGGATAAATGAAGAATGCCAGACGGTAAATTAAACTTCGTATCATTAAAAAAACGATTCATTGATCCATTTGTAACACAATGTCTGTTACCTGCTACTAGAGTTTCATCAATCAATTTTCTGCCAAAAGCGGATAAAAACTAACTAAACTTGAAGAAATATGGATTGGGTATGTGACAGACAGCTGTTTGAAAAGCTAAATCTCGTTCCACATCGGCATCATAACTGCCGAGAAAAATAGTTTGCTGGTAGTGATTTATTTTTTGCCTCCCTGAACACGAACTCCAAGTATAACGCTGCGATCTTAAATTCCTTCAGGCATGAATCTAGAAATGTAGAAATTTTAAAATGTGTCATATTCTCAGGAATAAAACCCATATAGTGCCGTCCTCTCTTATAATTTGCACAATCTACACTTGCTCTCTGTAAACTTATCCATATTATGAGGTTATGTTAGAAAGATATGCTTCTCATATGTTCGATAATTGCTGCTGCCGAATCATGCACGCTAGAAAAAGATGAAAAAACAAAATCGTGTCTTTGAATAGTAATTTCTGGCGCAAGCGCATTAATTTAACAGCGTCCAATTCGAAGTCGATGCTCATTTTTTTGGCATCACATAGGCTATCCTTATTATCCATATTCGTAGTTAATAGATATATGCTAAATACAAGCGCCCCTGACGTTAGTGACGTTCGATTCGAATTTTTTATCGCATCACGGCATACGGTTTGCAGTGACAAAATCGAATGTAAATTTGACCGTGTACGGAAATATTTCCGGCTGCTAGGTACGATCGTATCGTCTGAATATGCACATTCAAAACTGTTTGCCACTGAGCAAATCGACATTTCTCTCCATTCTAACAAACATTCGAATCCGTACCGTCTGAACGGGCTGTAATACGCCTCTGTTCTAGTTTGGCGATCACGTGCTTTTGTTGACATTGTCCGTATTCACAATGTGAATATACTACAGAAGTTCAAATGTTTATCTATAAAGTCCACGAAATAAGGTAAAAATACGTTACAATATGTTTACTAGCAAATATTGACAAATAATTACTATTTTTTTCAAATTTATTTTACCTTGTCTTCCAGGTTCACCTCTGTTGCCTTCTGGTCCTGGCAAACCGATGCCTGGACTTCCAGGAGGGCCTGAAAAAAACATACAAAAGCATTGCATAATGATATTCATAAACATTCGCAATAGACTTTTGCGTGGCTTATTACTTATATGAACAGGATAACCACAAATCATGCTTGGGATTTGTTCTCGTTATATTAGTTATTGGGTACCCTGGTACCCATTCTAGAATTTCATTAGCTCATATTTATATCACAGGCTAATATTGGAGTTTTAGAAAAGAAAGCAGTATACGTGTGCTTTATTGCTATTTCTAATTCAGATATTTGTCAACTATGTATATTCTGTTGATGCCCAGAAAATTATGAGGTTTAGTGATCTTATATCTTCCTGATGCAGTTTTTGGATTCGTTAAAAGTCGGTTGTCGGAGAAGTTTTCGTGAGATTGGTCCTCAGCATATAAATTATACTGATCACCCGGATCACCGACTCTTATTTCCATAGTATTTCCGAAAGGTCGTTCACCAAGACCATTTAGCATTATATATAGGCTACGGCCCCTAATGGGAAATATTTGATTTGGAGTGGACGTACATACTGACCTCCATTAGGAGGTCACGGAGGCTCGAAAAGGAAATTATGAGGAGGAATGCAGATATGTGGAAAGCAGGGATGGCAAAAAGGGTCCATGAGGGCCTACTCGCATGGCTGTGGCAGTGGCAGCGGCCTCCCCAAAAACTGCTCTCAAAATGATTCTGTATCACCAAAATGTCTTCAAATCTCAACCACATCATCCATATCATCGGTTCGTTCCTGTATTTGTTCAAAGTTTCAAAACGATTAATTTCACGTAAATATTTAGTTCCTTGATGATAACATAGAACACGTTTTGCTTGCCTTCCTCTTGACTAATATGGTATATCGGTACGAAGGTTTTGTCTCACAGCCAACATAGTGACTGATGGAAGAAGTTTAAAATTTTGAAATCTGGCTGAGGTGGAAAGCCGATTCCAGGCATGGGAGTAAAATCCTAATTTCGGACGAAAAAAAAAAACAAAAATCATCCATAATCAGGAAGGAGGAATACTTTGCAAGACAAAATTAAAGAAATGGCATATCCGTCCAAAACGTTTGATTTTTTAAGCCAAAACCAAGTTAGGAAACCTCTCATTCAACGCATGCCGATGTAAACCCAGTCCAAACTACACCAGCTAATTTAATTGTAAACGCCCGAGAAACCAGTCATGTAACAATGAAAGTTTATAACAACTGCACCATCCACGGCAACAAATAACACTACAACATTCAAAGGTTATTCTTCTTCTTTGTTTAATATCTGAAAATCCCATCCCTCTTGCCTGACGTTTATCTCACGGTTGATGTTCCCACTGTTACCAATCTCGAAAAAATTTAAAATGCATATCGAAATAGAAGCCATTTCGATACCCATTTGGGTTTCACTTATGACTTCATTTTAGACTCCAAATAGAAAAAAAATTGTTAACGAACTCATTACCTGACGGTCCTCTAGCGCCAACGGGACCTTCAACACCAACACCTTCGGGGCCGCGATCCCCCTTTTCACCCCTTTCTCCGGTGAAACCGATTGATCCTGGAGGACCAGCTGGACCGGGTAATCCCATGAAACCCATTTCACCTTGCAAACCAGGTGGACCTTGGTCGCCTACGTTATAGATAACATATCCTTATTAACAAAGGTTATTCATAAAGACGAAGAAGTATGATAGTATTTGACAATTTTATAAGAAATTGGTGCTTGTTTCACAAACGTAAGAAAATCATGGAATTGAAGCTGCTTGAAACATATGGTACTGAAATTTCCAATTTTTCTGTTATCTTACTATCATACTTCTAAAATAGTATCGAACATATTTCAGCATGGAGCGTGCATTATTCATAAATCATCATGAGACGAAGTTTTCAATATTCAAATTCAAAATTCATACAAAAAAATATTCATTTCTCTACAGGTTTGAGAATAAAGATATGTGAGTCCTTGGACCACGCGCAAGGAGTTTAATCTTACAAAGGCATTCATTCACGTTGAGCATACGCTATTTTTTATTATGCATGCATCATGACTTAAAAAACAATGCAGGAAATAAATTTTAGATCAGGATAATGTCCTTTATATTTTATTAGACCTAATCAAGTAGGTAATGGACATCTGATGTCACGTATTGTTGACAGTTGTGCATATGATAAAACTAAGAACTTGCCGTTGTTTTGTTACCCATAGCAACAAGCTTTAAAACGATAACGTAAGTTCTATGGTTTGAATATATAATATTATACATATTCATGACAATAATTATCATTATGTGCTTAGACTGGTGGTAGAGTGATTTTATATTCCGTACCTGATTATGAATGAATAAAGAATGTGAATATATCATTACTCGTCAATTCGACCATTGACCAATGATTCTACGTATGGGTACTATACAAAATCCTAACCTGGGATTCCAGGGGATCCTGTCTTTCCTGGCAGTCCACGTTGTGAGAGCCCAGAGGGACCAGGTGGCCCCCTCAATCCCAGAATTAGTTCTGCTGATCTATCTACGTGCAATACATGTGAGGATTAGTTTCGAGTTTCTAATTACCACTATATATGACTTGCTAAGTTTAATTTTGTCAACGCTATACCATCGGTAATTTAGTATGTCTTCTGCGGAAGAGGTACCATAAATTTAGTATGTATAAAAACCCTGGTGATGCCCACGCATATCTGCAAAACTGTGGGTTAAAACTGAGTACACCTTTCTACTTGATTCAGCTTGATTTTTAACGATTAAGTCTAACTTTAGAATCAATTGTCAGAGGGCAGGCCCAGCAAAAGTTATCTTCGGACAAAAAGTACTCATTTTTTCGTTCCCATTTGTGATCTACAGACCTCTGATCGGTCAAGTACATGAGGGCTGTGTCAAGTCACCGGTCGGACAAGGCACGCGCGTTCAGTATGAAGTATGACGATGAGTCGGACCGATCAGATGATTGAAAATATTGGTCACATTACATACAGTTCTAATTAGGTAGTCAAGTCAACCAAATGAACGCGCTGGTCTAATCATATTGGTCAGACCGGAGACTTGACTCGGCCGAGGTTTGTTTGTCTTTTACTGATTTGCTACTTTATGATGGAATTTCAGTGGAAATTCAAGAAAAAAACTAGCAAGGCGCTGTTAGGTGTTCGCTGCCTGTTTCCTGTTTCCTGTCTTAGCGATGCAGTCTTGTGGTTAATATGGAAGACGTAATTCCAAGAGGGCCAAGGAGCAATGGCTTCTGTAGAAATCAAGATAAAACCGAATCGTTGATTTCATTGGATTTTTTAGATTTTTCATAAACTATTATGAATTTCTTGTTGTCTTTAGGTTGATCCAGTGTGATGTTATTTGTCTTGAGGGCATTTTGAACGTTTTCTAACAGAAAATGAGGCAAATTCTGTAATGATCGTAGAGAAATGAATTTCACTACAATATAATATAGAAATAGTTTTACCAAAGAACTACATTGAGGGACCCGGCTATAATAAATTGAACCACTCGTACTCTCAACAGAATTCACACCAAATAGGTGAACCCAAATCATGTTATGATATCGGTTGAAGCCGACAAAAGTAGTAAAATAAGGCGACTATAAGAGTTTTAATGGTACTCGCAGACCGCAGTTTGAGTAAATTACTGATGATTGCGCTGACATAGTGGATACAAAATGTTAGAAGGCATGATACAAGTTTTGCATTAATGTCTGTGGCATTGGTTGTTTGTACCTGGAGGGCCTTGGACGCCTGCGGGACCTGGCCTACCAGGTCTGGACTGACCTGGAGGTCCCGGTGGTCCGATTAGGGTTGCTGTCAACTCGGTGAGTTGATCTGATGAAGTTTGAAATCGAATTAAAAATATGAGAAAACAAGAAAGGAGCATTTATAGTTTTATTGATAATCTTTATGCGCACATTCAGAAAAATTATAGTGTTGATTTATCACCAGGTAGATGTGTTATGGGGGTGGGAATATGTAACTTTATTTGTATCGCACACAGCTACACCGGAAAGTGATAGCGAGTGCTTCGTTTCGCTATCCTTATGCGATACAAGTTACAAAGTCCCACCCCTGTTCTCTACTAATGGATCAGTAAACCCTGCACTAGTTTTTAGAGAGAGGAAAATACAGGTGAAATATACTCTGTAATCTCGAATAATCAATCAAAGTAGAATATGGCAATTTGGACAAATATTTGATGGAAATCAACTACTTCTCCGACAAACACCATATTACGGACATTTCTCATCAGTTTGTGAGTGCTTTTTGCAATTGAACTTCAATTCAAGTTCGAAGAATCCGTTATGATTATATATGTTTATACGATATTTTTGAAAATTTGGTCGACCAATACATGTGAAAATTTTAACAAACAGAAGACGCTTAATTAAGTGTCTGGGTCGAGAATCTAGAAATATTGATGATATACGATTAACATTTCAACTTTTTCGGGAAACGGTACAAACTGTTCAAGGTTAAAATTTTATATTTCAATATTTTTTTAATTGTGAAATGACAACTGTGTCAATCTGTAATTTTATCCATAATCGTTGCCGTGCCAATTTACGGCCGGCCTTCTCTGTTAATTTTGAAAGTGTTTATAGACCTTACCTCTCAAGACCGCAGCACAAATGTCTCTCACTTCAGATTCTGTAAAGCTCCTGCCCTGTAAATAAAAAGCAATCATAGTAAACTTCAATTGACAAAGCGGACTGATTTGCATGATGAACAAACAGTATGCATGGATTTTATTATTTGTTATAATAGAAGCAAGGTCATTTAATTTGAGGTTGAGATCAAACTAATTTCATAAACCTTGGAAACGAATAAGGAATGTTTGGTTTGAAATATAATATATTTTGTGTAATTTCAAAGATATTGTGGGTTCAATAACATGGCTTCCGAGGAATTGAAAATACACTTTAACTCTTACCTGAGTGTCTTATGTTTTACATTCTTAATTTTTTTTGGACAATCCTTCAGGTTGTTCATAAATCACAACGAGAACAAATAGCAAAATAGCGAACATAGAATTGATTACCATCAGTACTCATAACATTATTATTTCCTCGAAATGGGCAACTATCCGAATAAATAGCGTTCCATATCAGTGCTGCTCCGAAGGTGGCGAATGGAGTTAGTAACAAGGCCTACCCAGAACACATGGGTAATGACCATTGCAGTCGATGCCAAAACACCACGCAAAGGAAAAAAAAAACTTTTTGTGAATGTATATATACCCAGTAGCGGTATCTGAGTTTCAGTTATACTGTGGTGGCCGAGCTGGCAGAGCGTTCACCTCTCAAGCGAAGGGTCGAGGGTTCAAATCCCCGCATGGTCATTGGTCTCGTGCATGGCATCACACATAAGTCTTCCCTAACTCACAAGTCTCTCGAAGACTTCTGATAGATGCGCGTAGGAGGCAAACGGTTGACGAAAATAACAATATTAACAATTTCAACAGTAGATTGAGTTTCAATATCCGACTGATAAAAAATATAGAGATGCCATCTCAATATACACAACACGTATTAATTGTTGTGAATTCTACACACCTGGCTTTGTCCATCTACATCGTATCTTGGATCATGCTGAGGAGAGACATTGTCGGGTATTCTCGTTTTCACTCGTGATAAGCTTAACAGCATTTACTCTTGAAGGAGACTAAAATTTAACAAGGAGGGTTTAATAAGCTCTAGCCAATCAGAAACTTGTAGCATCAACGCCTCATAGTGACGTACTTGGATATGAGTACGGAGTCGAACTCGAACCAAGCAACAAAACTGTCAGCAGTAACTCTCATATACCAAGAGCTAGTCCGTCACTGTCTATAGATAACGGCGGTCATGACACGTCCTACTACGTCACATTTCGTCACAAATGTTCTTTCATCTCTTTCTACTAGTGTCCCCATAGACGAGGAAAGTGCTGACGTCACAAATGTCATTCTTGTCAAAAACTGATTCCAAACAAACCACCGTCGAATTTAAATCAGCTTGTCCGATAACTACGATATTGTTTCTGTTAAGGTTTTTCAACTTCTTTTGCCTGAGAAAACAAAATCCAAAGAACCAAACACAAAATAATAAGCAAATAAGCAGCAAATCATCAACAAAGAATGTCACCTAAAATTCTTTGTTTGGAATCAGTTTTTGACAAGTATGACATTTGTGACGACACACTTTCCTCGTCTATTGTCTTATGGGAATCAAACACTCCTTGTTAAATTTAATGGTGGATTTATGCAGCAGTCATAAGTCATAAGTTTTAAGTCATAAGGAAGAATATTCATCAATGATTGGTTGGTCCGTAAATTCCAACCAATCATTGACGAGTATTCTTCCTTATGACTTAAGACTTATGACTGTTGCATAAATCCACCATTAGTCTACTTGTTTACTCTTAACTTGTGATAGTTCCAACCCTATTACGAGTGATGAATAGCAGAAATACCCAACAATGTCTCTTCTTAGCATGATCCAGGGTACGATATAAATAAAAATACAAGAATGCAGTTTTCAGTACATTTGATCGATTCTAGTAAATTTTATTTCACTTTTTACTGTTCATATCTACGAGATAACGTTATTGATGGAATTATTTTTAAAGCTCTGTTCAACTGAATTAGAATTGTTTTCATTGGCAAATGGATACAAAAAATTTTTCGATTTGAATTGTAAGTTGTAAGAATAAGGCTGGATTCCCACAGATCCGATGTCCGATGATCCGATGGTACGAAAATGTTCTGATTAGTTGAATTAGTAGGTGTGACAACAAATCAACCAATCAGGACATTTTTCCAACCAATCGGAACATTTTCGTACCTTCGTATCATCGGACGTCGGATCTGTGGGAATTCAGCCTAACACTCTTTCCCAAACAGTTGAATTGTAAATTGTACTTCAATCATGATATAACAGATAGTAGGATATTTGCTTTTTTGATATATTCGAACTTTCAAATAATTTGTTAATTTTGAAAAATTCGATGAAGAAAATTTAATAACAATTTAGTAATCCCAAATTTTTCAGACATATTGGCAATTTGAGGATCCCAGTGACCGAAGAGAATAAACAGGAAAGTTCAATAAGCTCTAGCCAATCCGAATCTTGTGGCATCAACGCATCATAGTGACGTACTTGGAAATGAGTACTGAGTCAAACTCGAACCAAAGACAAAACTGTCAACAACTCTCATATACACACAGATGTTCTTTCAACTCTATCTATTACTGCCACCATAGACATGACATGTCCAACGACGTCACATTTCTTCACTGATTTTCTTTTATCTCTTTCTATTAGTGTCACCATTGTCTTATGGGGATTAAACTCTCCTAGTTAGGATAACGTTCAATCTATCTGTACTCTGTGATAGAGAATTGAGAATTTAACGATGATTTGTTCCGATTATCTCTTTCACTGTTTTACATTGCGAGTTAAAGAAGGATGTAAATATATGCCGATGAACTCATCCTTCCTTTGAGCCGAGATCGTTCATGCAACGGAAATGTTCGTGAGCTCGTGAACCGTCGACCGTCATCGATCATCGTTTGTAGCCGTTACTTTTAAATCAAAACGATAACGAATTCCTAATGGATGGTAACTAGGCAGTTGCAACTATTGTGTTATGATAGACATCTTATGTTTTAATAAGTGACTTTTTGACAAATTTTAACCCTATAAGTTTTACACCCAAGTGATATTGTACAAATTGATAAGGTGAGATTTTATGATTTAATAATGAATTGAAGAAATCCAGCCGTTTTTGCTTGCAGTTGCCTACGTCAACGGCCATTTAAATTATTTAAACTGTTAAATGGACAAAATGTTTTTTAAATTTAAAGGTCATGAACTCAATTCAACGAGTTTTTCATAACACACCCGTTCTTTATCACGTTCCCAATTTGGCCAGTTATTAGGGTGAAAAATTACTATTTGGTGTATGACAGAAGAAATGTAAATATTGAAAAGTTATTAGGTATAAAAAAGTTTTTCAAGTGTCTAGTCAGATTGAAATTTCATCCTTATATCGAATTATCGAAATCCAACATAAATTCACAGTAGAAAAAGTTCCTCGTGGTTTTTGAGAGGGAAAACTTGATTTGACAGCTTCTAAAGTTCAATTCTGACATACCTATCGCAATTGGTATGTATGTTTGAAATCAAGGAAAATATTGCTTGCATAATAACCATAAAAAACTAGTTTGGAAGACGTTTGAATAAAACCACTCATCCTAACGCACAGAAAGTTCAGCAAGAAGTTGTGCAATTTTTAAGAGTTCACTGCAACAATACACCATCTCTTTTTGCAAATTAAAAAAAAATAATTCATTGAAGTATACTTACATATGGCAATTATAATAGTGATCAATTCTGAAAAATAAATAAACACTGCATTTCGTCCTGAAGAGAGAATCCCAATGTTTTCCTCTTAGTTATGAAACGGATTAATTGTTTTTTAAATAATTGTTTATTGTAAACTAGTAACATATTGTTTTTGTCATTGTAACATTCCTGTAAATGAAATAGTTAAATGAATAGAACTTGATGTATATTATCATGGCAAACATTCAAATGATTAATGCCTTAAAACTAAGATGTCTAGAAACAACTATCATGAATGTGTTGACAATTTTTTGTGTCGGACAGCTCAATTCAACTGTTAATTAAGTAATTCTAAACAAAAATTATACTACTGTATTTTAGTGTCTCGACAATTTATCATATTTTGAGTGGTTTGTTCAATCTTATTTTCCGGCTTATAGAAATTTACCTGTTTGTGGAATATCTGTTTTTTTATAAAATGTGCAATACTTATGTCCTATATTTTTTATATTGTTTTAAATGTGTTTGAAACTTAAATCTATTCACATCAGATGATTCAAATCTTTTAATAATTTATATGTTACCCACTAACATTTTGCAATTTCCTGACATATTTGTCGGACAAAATGTTCTGCCACTCTTACCAATGATTGTAAGTTCTCTGTTGAAATAATACATCTGTTTCTGTAACTTTGAAAGTCCTTTTCTCTTTGACACGGATATATGAACTGAGAAATGTTATAACATCTTTCTAAAATAAAACCACTTCAGGCACTGATGATCTCTCTATGAATATTTAAAAATGTACTAGAAAATGCACTCAATATCCTGGTTCATCTGATGAAACTTTTCACAATGGTACATTTCCTGAAAGTATCTGTAGTAAAACCCCTGCATAAGGGCGGTGACCTTTAAAATCCATCCAACTATACCAAAATTATTGGGAAGTTGGTGAAGGTTAGATTATCTGTATTTTCAGTTAAAAATAAGATCATCGCCAATGCCCAGTTCGGTTTTCAAGCTGGAAAGATACAAACTATGCAATTTTTCTTTTTGTATGACATATACACTGAGATTAATCTAGGTGCACTATTCTGTGATTTTTCTAAAGCATTTGACTGTGTAAACCACTGAATCATGTCACTAAAGCTCTTCCTCTAGGGGTGTCTTAGAAATGACTAAAATCTCATCTGTCAGGTTGAAGCCAAGTTGTGAAAACGACATCATACTTTGTTGAGATGTCTGTTGAATGTGGTGTGCTTCAGGGGTCAATACTCGGACCAACTCCTTTCCTATTTATATATGTATAAATGACTTGGCCAGAACAAACATTTCAGAAAAAATAACACTGTTTGCTGATGACACCAATAATATTCTAGCAAACTAAAAATTCCGAATCACTTCTTGGTGAAAAAATGGAACTTGAATCAAATAGCAATGAATATGACAAAAACTAAAATGATGTCATTCAAAGGTAAATTAGATGAGCTAACGAGTGAGCTAGTCATGGCTGATGGTGTTATAGAAAATACTAAATATTCAAGAATTCAAGAGCTTCAAATACATTGCAGATTGAATTTTGACGAATATGTTCAAATTTTGAACAAAAAACTTTTCTGGTATACAGTAAGGTCGGTAAGAATCACATCAAATGATCTTTGACTTTCTTCGTCCAAGGTTGTTGACTGTTTTTTAGTAGAATCTCACTTGAGATATATGATCCCATTATGTACAGTGTGTAATAATCATCTCGGACCTCAGACTCGGTTTTTGTTTTGTACTGCAAAAACAATAAAATATATATGCAAAGCAAAAATTCGTGAATCATGCAAACCCATTTTTATTAAACACAAGATAATAACATTATTTGCGATTTTGGTTATGGAAACGGTATGTTTTATTTAGAAACATTGAGACACATTTGACAATTTTTCTACACTTCGCGCTATTCGTTAAAATGGCAACGTTAAACTCCCGAATCCATCATAGGCCCCAGTTATAGATTCAGTAATATATTAAGCCTGTAATATTACCTACCAGAAGAAATTACATCCCATGAAAAATTTAGACATGGAGTAAAATCACTATAGTTGGATAAACCCTATTATAGTTTATAAGAATTTGATCAAACTTGTTTATATTATGTTGTGAGGTGTTTCTCATGTGCTAGCTTCTAATCTGTTTTATAATTTGACATTTCAAATTATTTACTGACTATTTTATAAACTGCGATTTTACTATGTTTTGGCGGTGTTGGTGTTTTTTGTATTTTACTTTATTTTAAGGTTAGTTTTAGACCCTGATTTGTCAAAAAATTTTTTGGACATTGATATTTCTCTCTTTTTGCGCAATATATAACTTCACACCGTCTACCGTCATATAAAATTCATCAATAATTTATGAATAGGTGAACAATAAAATTGACCAATATTGGTTTTATTTACACACGACAATTTAATTGGTCAATTCTGGGGGTCTAATTCTCTCCTACATTTTGTTTTATTTTTGAATTTAGCAATGTACCTACATTAAGGTATCTTTTAACCTGATTTTATTTAGTTTGGAAATACAAAGGCGCATGTGCTGATGAAATTTTTGACAGCACTCAAGAAACACGTCAAGAAAGCCGTGATTTTATTGGTTGATTCTTAAATATTTTAATTTGCTGTACCTATAAGACTGTAAAATGGTGGATTTATGCAGCATTCATTAGTCATAAGTTTTAAGTCATAAGGAAGAATATTCATCAATGATTCAATGATTCATACAATCATTTTTGTATCTTCTAAGTGAATAGGCAAATAACTTAAAAAACCTCAAAAATAAAATATCAATAATGAAACTAAATGAAATGATTTTCACTAAAAAGGTTTACAAAACCATCACAGGCTTTTAACAGACCGAAAGTTACCAAAAATTGCCGTAAACTTCATGAATTATTTGAAGTAACTCAAGGTCACCAAAGGTAAACAAGTTCAAGGTCGCAAAAGGTCAAAAAGTTCAAGGTCTCAAAATTAATGAATTTATTGGAGCGTGTAAATCGTACTTGGTATTGTCAGCTGATAGTTTGGTACCAAAACGAATTGTAAACGCTGAAAATAAGAAAAAAAGTAACAGGCAAGGACCAGGTGGAAAATGTTGTAGAGGTTGACGAAATCACTCAAAATGGTGAAATGAGGATGCAGTTTAGGGATTGAAAACGGTTTTTCGCAATTTGCGGCGGAACGTAACCTCTTAGCGAAAAATCTTCAATAGAAAAATTTTGGATAATGAACAAGGAGACTAAAATTTAACAAGGAGTGTTTGATTCCCATAAGACAATGGGGACACTAGTAGAAAGAGATGAAAGAACATTTGTGACGAAATGTAACGTAGTAGGACGTGTCATGGCCGCCGTTCTCTATAGACAGTGGCGGACTAGCTCTTGGTATATTAAAGTTACTGCTGACAGTTTTGTTGCTTGGTTCGAGTTCGACTCTACTCATATCCAAGTACGTCACTATGACGCGTTGATGCTACAAGTTTCTGATTGGCTAGAGCTTATTAAACCCTCCTTGTTAAATTTTAGTCTCATTGGATAATGAAACAATCAAAAACAATAAAAATCACCAAGACAATTGTTCGTGGAAGATAAGGGTATTTTTTTCGAAAAATATAAACTCGAAAACTAGCCGTCTTCTGTGTTTCGAAAAACTCATGCTCATTTGACACTAAAAAAAGACATATTCTTACAATTTTTCATGTAAATTAAATTATTTATCCACGAGAAAGAAATTAAATACTGAAAATTCGGTTTTCCGCTATTTTGACGGTCAAGTTGAGGTTATGTCGAAAAATGTTGATTACAAAAGTTTTTTATTTTTTCATCATCTACAACTTTCCCCTTCAACATTTTCCGCTAAAAGGTCAGGTTTTGCCGCAAATCGTGAAAAACCGTTTTCAACCCTTAACTGCAGCCCATTTGACCATTTGGAGTGTTTTCGTGTTTAAATGTTTTTTCCCTCAAAGTTGGAACCTCTACAAAATTTTCCACCTGGTCCTTGCCTGTTACTTTTTTCTTTTTCACAAAAATTATATGCACTAGTCTATTATTCAACTGCGCATGCTTAACGATAGCAATTGAATTTCTGCTCTGAGGCGATGTTCGAAATCTGTTGTGAGGGGGCAAAAAGGATTCTTCAAGTTACCCCATCAAAAAAAAAATCCAATGACTTGGAATAGGGAAACTTGAAAGCAATCTAGCAGGGAAGTTTGTGCAATTCTATCAAGATGCAAAAGTTCATAAAGATCACCAATTCTGCTGAAAAAGTTTTAAAAGTGATATTTCCGGAAATTATTTCCGAATATACAGCGTGATCCGAGGAAAATCTACAGGGTCAAGTGCTTTTTTTTAATGGGATGCACATTTTTTCAATCACTTTGGAGACCTTCCACCCCTCCAAATATTATTATTTCATTCACACATTGCTACACCAATGACATTTCATGATTGAAGTCACATGATGTGTATTATGAGCGGCTATTTAGGTAAACAAGCGGATATTTAGGTAAACACGGCTATTCATGTAAACAAAGCTCTCTTTTGTACGGGCGTGAAAACAGCCACGGTTTTTTCATCCACGTTTTTCGATTTGACAACACCGCGCAGTTCCGTAGCTTTCACGTAAGTTACGGCTCTTGGCCTTTTATGAAACCAATAAAATAGCGATTAAAAGGTAGATATGTTATTCTTGAACTGGATATTGTTAGGAGTTACAGAACGAAAAAAAAATAATAATATGAGGCGGTGGTGTGTGGCTCATGAGGTAAAATGTAAAACTCATACTGAAAAATTATCGGTTCATGGCACGCAGTGTGAATGAGTGAAAAACAGTCTTTTACATCTCAACATTTATACCGCACCCCCAAAAGTCATTGTAGGGCCGTCGTAAGGGGTAAAGATTTTTTTAAATTCCAACTTTTTACCAAAAACGTATATGGCGATGGCACTCGAAATGAATGGGTAGATAACAATCATTTGCAACCTTACTTTCACCCCCACCTCCAAAAGTCATTGTCGGGCCGTCAGAAGGGGTAGAGAATTTTTTGAAAATTCCAGTTATTTACCGAAAACTTATTAGGCGATGGCACTAGAAATGAATATGTAGAAAATAATCATTCGCATTCTTACTTTCATCCTTCACCCCCCAAAGTCATTGTCGGACCGTCAGAAGGGGAACAGAATTTTTGAAAATTCCAATTATTTACCGAAAACTTATTAGGCGATGGCACTCGAAATGAAAAGCTAGATAATAATCATTTGCAACCTGACTTTCAACCTTCACCTCCAAAAGTCATTGTCGGGCCGTCAGAAGGGATACAGAATTTTTGAAAATTACAATTATTTACCGCAAACTTATTAGGCGATGGCACTCGAAATGAATGGGTAGAAAATAATCATTTGCAACCTGACTTCCATCCTTCACCCCCAAAAGTCATTGTCGGGCCATCAGAAGAGGAACAGAATTTTTTGAAAATTCCAAATTTTTTCCTAAAATGTATTAGGCGATGGCACTCGAAATGAATAGGTAGGTGTGGAAGTAAGGATGCAAATGATTGTTATCTACCCATTTATTTCGAGTGCCATCGCCATATACGTTTTTGGTAAAAAGTTGGAATTAAAAAAAAATATTTACCCCTTCTGGCGGCCCGACAATGACTTTTGGGGGTGAAGGATAAAAGTAAGGGTGCAAATGATTATTTTCTACCTATTCATTTCGAGTGCCATCGCCTAATACATTTTAGGAAAAAATTTGGAATTTTCAAAAAATTCTGTACTCCTTCTGACGGCTCTACAATGACTTTTGGGGTGAAAGATAAAAGTATGGATGCAAATGATTATTTTTTACCCATTCATTTCGAGTGCCATCGCCTAATTAGTTTTTGGTAAATAATTGGATTTTTCAAAAAAATTTCAGCCCCTTCTGACGGCCCGACAATGACTTTTGAAGTTGGAGTGTGGAAGTAAGGATGCAAATGATTGTTATCTACCCATTTATTTCGAGTGCCATCGCCATATACGTTTTTGGTAAAAAGTTGGAATTTTAAAGAAATATTTACCCCTTCTGACGGCCCGACAATGACTTTTGGGGGTGAAGGATGAAAGTAAGGATGCAAATGATTATTTTCTACTCATTCATTTCGAGTGCCATCGCCTAATAAGTTTTTGGTAAATAATTGGATTTTTCAAAAAAATCTCTACCCCTTCTGACGGCCCGACAATAACTTTTGAAGGTGGAGGGTGAAAGTAAGGATGCAAATGATTGTTATCCACCCATTCATTTCGAGTGCCATCGCCACATACGTTTTTGGTAAAAAGTTGGAATTTAAAAAAATCTTTACCCCTTACGACGGCCCGATAATGACTTTTGAGGATGCGGTATAAAAGTTGGGATGTAAAAGACTGTTTTTCACTCATTCACACTGCGTGCCATGAACCGACAATTTTTCAGTATGAGTTTTACATTTTACCTCATGAGCCACGCACCGTCGCCTCATATTATCTTTTTTTTTCGTGATCTGTAACTCCTAACATTTTCCAGTTCAAGAATAACATTTCTACCATTTGAATCGCTATTTTATTGGTTTCAAAAAAGACCAAGAGCCGTAATTTACGTGAAGGCTATGGAACTGCGCGGTGTTGCCAAATCGATGAACATAAACTAGTGTTTTTTTTTTCAATATTATTGTGGAGTAACACACCAATTACAAACAAAAATTCTCTTACTAGTTCTGAAATATTCCAAAATTAGGAGTTTACTAATTTCTGGTTTCTGGAAAAAGAGAACATGGACATATTTGCAGATGAATAACTCTTGCACTGTGGCACTGAACAAAATTGTTTTGACTTACGAGTCATATCAAAGCTATGCTTTTTGCATTAAATCAGAAAAATCTAACAAATATAGAACAACTAAGAAATAATCAACAATTTATTAACACTAGATCTTATGGCAGAATGTTTGATGTTTTCCCGGAGTGTTACGTACAAATTTCAAAATGTAGATGTCGCCCACTCCGTGGTGATCGGGAATACTCTATAGATCCAAAACTTAACATATAACTTTTTCTTGCCCGAGAGCATGTACTTACAGCAAGACGTCGCCCCTGCACATAATTCAAGAATAGCGAGAAATTATCTGCAAAATTGCTTTTAAGATAGACTTAACAACACATGTCCAGTCAGGTGGCCACCAAGTTCACCTGATCTGAGTCCCTGCGACTTTTCCCTCTGGAGGCATCTTAAAGATTCCACACAGCTTATAACTCGATATGTGCTAGAAGGAAACATTCGGAGAGCTTTCCAAGATATCACGCCACAACTGTGGAGAAACGTTTTAAAACAAAATATCACCAGAGTTAATTAATATATTGACGCTGAGGGAATGCATTTCGATCATTTGTTTTGAATTTATTTTATCTCTAATCCTATCACTTTGAATGTTTATTTCAATAAATCTGTTTTAATAATTGGATTTTTTGGTATTTCATTTAAAAAATTACTTTCTATTATATCATTAGAAAGGAATGGTTATGCTGGCAAGAAAAAGTTGTATGTTCCTATTTTAGTTTTGGACCTAAAGATTATTGATTTTGTACCAATTTTTAAATCCTTTTTTGACGGTTTTTCATAACGCTGCCGAATGAAAATGAAATATTACAGTAGTAGCAACTGTAGTACAAGTGACGTAGAATATTTTATTTATTTAACTACGTTACATGTTATGAAAAGTGTGTAGCAAGTCATGTTTGGTTTATGTATGAAAAATATATAAAAATGTAAAAATTTAAAATTGTAAAACAGAATTAAAATTAAAATTTACAAGTAAACAGCGTTACAACACAACTTTACAAACACAAGAACTCTGTAATTATATTTCTTCTTAAATTAAAGAGAAGCAGTGACATGTGTGTTACCACAAAAATGTGTTCTGAATTCATTGACAGAATAGAAGCAATACCTCAACAAATAATTTTTCAATTTCCTCTTGAAAGTTTTCAAACTGAGCTCCTTGAAATCTTGAGGCAGGATATTGTACAGAGAATAATCTAGTGAATTTTTTTGCGATACGTGCAGACGAAATCGATTTATTCTAATGTGATGGGAGTTTCGTGTATTGTGTCCGTGAATATGAGATTGTTTCGTCAAGGATGATTTCTTCTTATGTATCTCGATCAAAACGAAATATAAGAATAAAGTTGGCAGTGGCATAATTCTAAGTTTTTTGAAAGTTTCTTGACAGTGATCTCTGTATCCAATATTAGCCAGTACTCTCAATGCCTTCTTTTGCATCCTAAATATTTGAATGGAGTGACATGAATTTCCCCAAAGTTGTACACCGTAACTAATATGGGAATGGAATAGTGAAAAATATGAAGTTTTTAATATATTTGTGTTAGTGATGTACCTCAATTGGCGAAGTACAAATAGAGAACCTGAGAGTTTTTTCTTCAGTAGGGAGATATGTGCAGACCAGTTGAGTCTATTATCTAATGTAATGCCAAGTAATTTAACTTCATTAGTTTCACAATTAGACAAAATCTGATTATTAGCAGATATCTGGATGTATTGTGTTTTCTCACCATTTAGTTTCAACTTATTAGATAAAAACCACTCATTAGCGCTATTAGTTACCTCGTTGAGTTGAAACTGTAACATATCATTACTTTTATCCGATAGAATAAAAGTGGTGTCGTCCGCAAAGAGCACTGATTTGAACGGCATCATATTATTGCACAAGTCATTTACATAAATAACAAATAAGAGCGGGCCCAAAACGGACCCCTGCGGAACACCATGCTGTATGGTTTGAAAGTTTGATAAGTTACCGTTTATCATTACTGCTTGTTGACGATTAGTAAGATACGTTTTTATTAATTGAAGCGGAATACCCCTAACCCCGTAAAAGTTCAATTTTTCCAAGAGAATTTCGTGTGAGACGCAGTCAAACGCTTTAGACAGGTCACAAAGCATCAACGCAGTCTGATTGCCCTTCTCAAGCTCTTCAACCACACCAGACACGACGTCAAACACTGCATGTATTGTTGAACGCGACTTTCTGAACCCATATTGTGAGTTACTGAAAAAATTATTATCCTCAAAGTAGGCATAAAGCTGAATTTTAATTATTATTTCAACCACTTTACTGAATACTGAAATAATACTTATTGGTCTGTAATTATCAATGACTGCTGCATCTCCTTTTTTAAAAAGGGGCAATACTTTAGAGAATTTGAAGATGTCTGGGAATATACCAGTACATAAAATCAAATTAATCAGTATAGTGAGAGGTTGTATTATTATAGATGAAGTTTCCTTTAGTATTTGGCTATTGAGTTCATGGGTATCCGAACATTTGGAGTCCTTCAACGAATTAATCGCTTCCAAAACTTCTACCTCGTGAACTGGTCGAAAGAAAAAAGACTTACAAGGAGCAGGAAATTTTTTAAAAGTTAAAAGGTCTTCGTTTGTAACATTCGGGAGCGAATTTATGATGTTATCCGCTATGTTGCTGAAAAAGTTATTAATCTCATCACATGATAATTCGATTGTAGGGTTTAAATTGATTTTATTTCTCTCGAAATTTACTACTTTCCAACAAGCTTTAGATTTATTTTTGGACGTAGAAATGTACTCATCATACGCCATTTTTTTTGCAGATCTCAATTTGTTACCATACTCTTTCTTGAGCTGTTTGTACGCAATGAAACCATTTGGATCCTTGGTTGCGTCTGCTACTTGTTTGATGCTGTGCAAATTATTTCTCAACAGTCTCAAATCATCTGAGAACCATTGAACCAGTGGTTTGTTTACTTTTGATTTGCATTTTTTTATAGGAAAGAGTTTTAATGTGAGAGTGTTATAATTGTTAACTAGAAAGTTTGCTAAATAATTTGGGTCAACTTTATCGTTAGAAAATATTTGCCAATTGATGTCACATAAATATGATTTAAGCTTAGTTATACCGTTAGGTGATATGTGCCTTTTATATTCAGGATAATTTACATGGAATTCATTCACAATATTAATTTTGGCAAATTGGCCTTTATGATCAGATAAACAGGGTTCATATACACCTGTGGTAAGCAGTTCATCAGAAATGTTTGTAATTATATTGTCAATGCACTTAGAGGAAGTAGCCGTTACTCTGGTATCTTCTTTAATAGTGACAGATAACCCAAATGAGGTTAACAAGCAAGTAAAGTTCGATAGAACTTCGGATTCAACTTTGAAGTTTATACGTATGGTTTCCATGGCCAACTTTTACCGGGTGACACAGCAGACATGTAGCAGCCTGTAGTTTTTTTATTTGAATAGATAAAAATTTGAAATTTGCAGAAGTTACGTAATCAATGATAGCGTTTCTTTTGAATCTAACGACAACTTTTTTCAACTACCTGTTTGATCGGCAGTAACTCCAACTTCTTTTTTTTGAATAACACCCTGTATATTTCTCTAGCCTATCTCATTTGTCTTGGAATTCTCTATTCAACCGTGTATCACAAAGTGGCATTCGTTTCTCGATTCGCAGATGAATTTCTTTTTATTGAAAAACATCAAGTTGGCTGTTACCCGAATTCGATAATCTTTCGATGCTTGGTAGGCTTGGAAATCCAAAGAGTATCAGTTAAACGATATAATTTCAGTTTTTTCCATACCTGATCACTTCCTACAGATTGTCAATAATTTCTTTAATAAAAAGAAAAAATACCTGAAAATAACTCACGATATTGCGAAAACTGAGATAGGAACATATTTTTTTCAATTTGCCAACTTGCGAAGAAACTATCTGTCTTTCTTGGCCATGTAGCCATATCATGATCTTTCCATTTGGAAACATAAAATTAAAATTGTTCCCCTGATCCACCAATTCACAAGTCTATTAGTCTAGATAATTGCAAAAATATTTTGCCTAGTAGGCGGTGTACACAAAATGTTTTGTGTTTGCTCTCCTACTCTAGCGAAATAATTATTAGGCGGATGGCGTCTTTCCGGAAATCTTTCGACATACAATTGTTCAGCTTGTCTACAATTTCTCTTGCACTCTCCGAATATCAACAGCATATCAACCTTTTCATTCTTTGAATACATATTTAGTATCTAATTAAACGATGCAATTTTAATCAGCATAAAACTGACGGAGATAATCAGTACAATCAAATGATGTTTACCTGTTTACCAAAACATTCTGTGTACACCGCAAAATATTATTGCAAATATCTAGACTAATAGACTTGTGAATTGGTGGATCAGGGGAACAATTTTAATTTTATGTTTCCAAATGGAAAGATCATGATATGGCTACATGGCCAAAGAGAAAGACAGATAGTTCCTTCACAAGTAGCCAAATTGAAAAATACATGTTCCTATCTCAGTTTTCGCAATATCGTGAGTTATTTTCAGATGTTTTTTCTTTTTATTGAAAAAATTATTGACAATCTGTAGGAAGTGATCAGGTATGGAAAAAACTGAAATTATATCGTTTAACTGATACTCTTTGGATTTCCAAGCCTACCAAGCATCGAAAGATTATCGAATTCGGGTAACAGCCAACTTGATGTTTTTCAATAAAATGCAATTCATCTGCGAATTGAGAAACAAATGCCACTTTGTGATACACGGTTGAATAGAGAATTTCAAGACAAATAAGATAGGCTGGATAAATATACAGGGTGTCATAAAAAAAAAGAAGTTGGAGTTACTGCCGATCAAACAGGTACTTGAAAAAAGTTGTCGTTAAATTCAAGAGGTCTGTTTTCGAACTCCCCTCTAACATTACGGAAAACTTCACTAGGAATTGACCGGCATGCTGATGTAATTCGTCTTTTAAGTTCGTCAATATCAGAAGGTTGTGTTTTATAAACAACGGATTTAAGATGCCCCCAAAGAAAGAAATCTAAGGGTGTTAAATCCGGTGATCTCGGAGGCCATTCAACTGCTCCCCTTCTGCCAATCCATCTACCCGGAAATCTCTCGTTTAACCACTGTCGGACGGGAAGAAAATAATGAGGTGGAGCACCGTCCTGCTGGAAATGTAACAGATCCTCCTGCAAAAGTTCATTACCTTCTGCATCAATTTGAGTTTCTAGCTCGTGAGTTATAAGTGGATCGATAGTCTCTTCAAGCATATCAAGGTACAGATTGCCAGTCAAGTTTTCTTTCAGAAATAATGGACCAAGAATGGCATTTCCAAGAATACCAGCCCAAACATTAACTTTTTGTGGGTGTTGTGTATGCCCTTCCCGAAAAATATGTGGGTTTTCGTCACTCCAATAGCGACAATTTTGTCTATTAACATTGCCATTCAGAAAAAATGAACACTCATCGCTGAAACAGATGTTTAACAGAAGATTAGGGATGGTATTGACTCGATGAGACATGATTTCACAAAACTCTATTCTTCTATCATAATCATCCTCGTGGAGCTCTTGAAGAATCTGCATTTTATATGGATGAAATTTATGCATTTTCAATGCTTTTCTTATAGTCTCGCGTGACATTCCCGTCTGTTCTGATACTGATCGTAAGGAGCTCGTGGGCTCTGCAGCAAATGTTCCCAAAACTTCAATTTTTGCTGCTTCATTTAGTACTCTGGGGTTATTTCTTTTTTTATTTGTCACTGAACCAGTTTCGTAAAACTTATTCACCAAATCAAGCACATACCGGTGACTTACATTACAATTTGGATGTCTTTCGTTAAAAAGACATGCCGCCCTTCGTGCGCACTTTCCAACTTCGCCATAAATTACAATCATTTCAATTCTGTCTTGAAGAATGTAAACCATTTTTACACTTTTATACACTTATTAAAGTAATTCCTAAACAGCCCAACAGGCCAACAATACTACCACATAGTTCAAATTTGCTAACCAATTTTTTGCCGGAAAACAGAAACTTTTTACAGCAGAAGTAGCAAAAAAGGAAGGCTATCTGTACAATTTCTGCGAGGACACTTAAAAATTCAGCATTTAATAAACACAACTTTACTACCATCTACGTTTTACTATTAGACTACTTTTTTATGTAAAGTGTTTGGAGCTAATGGCTAATGTTACCCCTAATAAAGGGTTGGAACGGTACCAAATAATATTCTAACCAGTTCTGGCCAAACCATGCATCTCAGTATAGGCGTTCTAATAATTACTTCTGTTAGTTTAGAACGCAATTTTTCGGAAAATGCTCATCAAAAAATAATAAGTCAGGGTACCATTGGAACAAGAATTGAACGCCCATCAAAATGATGTGCCACTTGACCCCCCTTCCCATTTAAAATTCTAAGGGTAACGTCTACCCCTCCTAGGGGGTTGAACCACGAGGGCTACAAATAGTCCTTGAAAGTGTCCCCCTTGACAATAAAATTGACTTGTTTTTTCGATTACTCATATTGTTTACTGGAAGGAAGATATTAAGGGTGGGAAGTTTTCAAATTGACACCCTGTATATATATATATATATATATATATATATACATATATATATATATATATATATATATATATATATATATATATATATATATATATATTTCATCAAAGTTATGGCGATATTATAGAGATATTGAAGCTCTTTTTATAAAAAAAAAAATGTTTAAGGGCCAGTCTTTTCAGTTCCAGTTAAACTCCAGATAACTAATAGTTTAGATGGTGAATGGCATTCTTTAAATGATGTTTGAAGGTTCACATTCTAACCATTAGTTAATTAATCTGGAGTTTAACTGGAACTGAAAAGACTGGCCCTTAATCGGATAAAAAATGAAAAATTTACAGTAGTATACAAAAAAGTTTGTAAAATAAAAATTATTCAACTATCTGTGATATTGTTTCCCAATTTTTTTTCTGAATATTTGAATTTTGATTGTGTTCATGGTCTCTCCCAACATAATGCTCGAAAGATGTCAAAATTTATTTTATTTTCTTGGTTACAACTCAGTTTGAGTTAGCCAGTCTTCCCAAAAGACTTTCAATTTTGTGACCTCATCCAAAAGTTCGTTTGGAGGGTCATGGTTTTGGGGTTGTCTGATTTTTGTTAAGCTTTGTTAGACATATATTTTATTTGTGTATTTTTTCAGAATGGCTCTCCGACAACGTGTCACCGAAGACTTGATCAACCAGGAAAATGTCAGTTCGAGGTATGCAGCGAAATCTGCCCTGGTAGAACCAGTCAAAAATATCCAAAAGAGGGCTGCTCTCGGTGAAGTTGGTAACAAACTCCCGACTTACCAAAAAAATGTCCCGCTCAAAAAAAATGGGAACCAAAATCCAACTAATCCTTCAAATGCCAAGGCTCTTGCCCAGGCGGCGCGTCCCCAGAACATGCCACCACCACAGGCTGTAGCCAAGAAGACAACCACTGCAGCTCTTCCCTTCAAGGAAACTAAAAAAATACCAGAGAAAATTGTGAATGTTTCCGCCAAACCAGGTTTCAAAAGACAAGAAAGTATTTTAAAGCAAATAGCTGTCGACGAAAGTAAAACTATCAGTAGTAGGGATTGCCGTAGATCTTACTCATCCAAACAGCTTGCCATTATCGATCCCGATGAATGTACCAAACACGAACCATCTATGGTAACCGAATACCTTCCGGATATCTTCAGCTACCTGAGGACAATGGAAAACAAATTTCCTATCAATGAAGGTTTTCTTGAAGGACACGAAACAACTTCCAGAATGAGAGCGATACTTGTTAATTGGCTTGTCGAGGTACACATGAACTTCAAACTTTATCTTGAAACTTTGCATCTCTGTGTAGCGATCGTAGACAGGTATTTGCAGGAAAATAAGAATGTGGGACGCAACTCTCTTCAGCTGGTCGGCACGGCAGCCATGCTAGTCGCCAGTAAATACGAGGAAATGTATATTCCAGACTTGAAGGATTTTGTGTATATTTGTGACAACACCTTTTCAGAGAGACAAATTTTAACAATGGAGCGAGAGATATTGAAGAAACTGGATTTTAGCCTGGGACGACCTTTGTCGGTGCACTTTTTGAGGAGGTACAATAAGGTTGCTCGAGTTCGGAACGATCACCATTCTTTGGGCAAGTTTATGCTGGAGCTGGCTTTGTTAGAGTATGAAATGACTCATGTCAAGCCTTCTTTGCAAGCGGCAGCGGCTTGCTGCTTGTCCTTGGGGATCATAAACGAGGTTATGGACTTGTCAAAACTGTGGACACCAACTCTAGTTCACTACACGGAATACGAGTATTCCGAAATCAAAGACATAGTAGTGACCCTTGCTAACATCTTGGTTAAAAGTGAGTCTTCGAAATTTCAAACTATTAGGAGAAAGTATGCTACCTCTGACTTTTCCAAAATAAGTTTGAACACGAAACTAAATGGACCTCTTGTGCGAAAACTAACTACTGCAACAACAACCAAAAAGTGACGGAGCCATTGGTTATAGGCTTTTGTGCTAGTTTGAACTATTACTTTAACAAAAATGTATAATTTAATTGTCTAGTATACATCGTTTTTACATCTTTTCTTTTCGAATAAGAATTAATTTGTATATTTATTATTAATAAATTCACTAAAACAGATTTTTTTCCTGTGTTCAGGTATTCTGCTGTACTGAGTTTGAAGTGCAAATGCCCCAATTATTATTGACTGAAATTATATTTGATAAATCAACAATTAATGAGGATAAATGAACAATTTTTCTGTGATAAATTGTGACAGTCTTGCACATAATTGTGTGTGTATATACTTTTAGTGCTGATATTTTCAACCGATTGTGATGGAACTTCGATATCAATGTTTTCAAGAACGAAGACTGACAGGTATGAAAATGGTGCACATCCAACCTAATCATACACTTCCACAGAAGTAAACAAACTCTGACAACATACTTTTCAAATTGATAATTTACATCCATATACCTACTATTATGATTATTGATAATATCCAGGACTTTCGCTGTCTTGGTTTGTATTTCACGACGTTTCGGTTGACGAGTATTTTCAACCTTCATCAGCTGATTCTGATGATCTTCGAGATGAAATGGTATTTTAATATATTAACTGGAATGCATGCTAGGACAGTGAACTGTACTAGTAATTTAGGAGTAAAACACTAATCCATTTCCTTATTTCTTTCACAAATCAGTCATAGAGACTGCTATGTTACTTTCAACGAGTATTATTTATAATTTGTCTTGAAGAAAAGGCACTAGATCATTTAATATTTTAGTGATATGATTATTGATGGATGTTTCCAAGTTTGTTGACTTTCTTGGCTATCACTTCTTCATTTAAATGTATAAGGCACAGAAAAAGAAAGAAAATCCATGTGACATAACATTCCTTTCAAATGGGTAAATTATGAACACAAATACAGAATAGTCTATATTTCTTGATGGTAAAAACTTGTTTTATGTGCCTTTCATATAGAAAAGAAATAATAGCTTCCAACGTTTAACAAACCACTTCAGAAGAAGGTTAAAAAAAACTAATGTCTTAACAATGTCAAGGTTATGAACAGTTTTCTTGAACTAAATTAGAGTGTTGTATATAATTTTTTCAATACGAAGCTGTTGGTGAGCTCTATGAATAATTGAGAATTAAATGTCTTAATTTAAGAGAATTGTTGAGAAACCAGAAATGCAAATAATTTCCGAAGTTCTGAAGACATTTTTTGTCATTGATTGGGTTTTAATGTAAGTTTTAATATATTTTGTAATGATTCATAATGCAAAAATTGCAAGTCCTTTTATTGATACAAAGGATATAAATTAAAATAAGAGTATTCCGGTCCCTTTTTGTATATTTTTGAAGAACTTCTGTTCCTTAGTTTTGTCTAGATAAATTTAGATTTTTAAATAAGTTGTGCTTTAGAAAAATTAAAAATATGTTGATGGAACAACTGTTAGGCTATGAATATTCATATTTTAATAATTGTTTTCTCTGAAATATTAAGAATGTATGTTTGTGCATTGTATTAACTTAAATTGTATATCGTCAGTGACCAAAAATTACAGATTCTGTTGACTGAGTACTGAAATCTTGATTGAATGTTGAACACGATTTCATATACTCGGCTGTGAATCTTGAATACATTCAAATGTATAGTGGGTAACCTCAGATTTATAGATATTATAGTGTATTATGTTTATATTGGTTTAAGTGTGGAACTTTTGTTTTCTTAATATATTCTACTTTTTGTTTTCCTAATATATTCTTTTTGTTCTGTAATGCATATCTGTTGTGGAAATGTTTTGCAACTGCAGCAATGGTATAAATAGCCTAGTAAATTATTTTTCTTTGAATGGACTATTGCAATGTACATATGACGTGTTCAAATAATAAATATAGAATAACTGCATTTTCGAATATTATTTTTTCCCATAATGATATAAATATATTCAATATCACATGTTGGCCTGCTAGGCATAGTAGGAATGTGTAATTTCGCTTTAGGAGTTTACTTTTTACTATACCCTTCTATTTGTAGTTCACTTTGGAACTTTCATCTTTAATTGGACCACAACTTAAAGAGTAGGTATCTGGTATTGTGATATTTTCATCAGGAGTATTTTGCATTCTGAACCTTTGCAATCTAGGAGTTGAAGAGTATTAATTTTTTGTTTGTAAGATTTGCAGTAAAGGTTTGTACTAAAAAAAATATGTTTTGAACGCTTGAAATGTCATTTGATAAATATTTGGCTGCCCACGTTTACAGGAGAGCTTCTTTTCGATCTAGGCAAATCTAGTACCTGCCCTTTGATTAACTTTAATCCAAGTGTCTGCCGATTAACTTTAATGTAAGGCCGGGTTTCACCAAAACTTTAATCTCGCTTTAGGAGATATCCAACAATTTTAATCGGGCGTATTGTTTCACTGGCCATAATTGATCAGTTGAGTAGGCCATAGAGCGTAGATTACGCGAACTAAGTTTACTTCTAACTGACCAAAAACAGCCAATTGAGCAATACGCCCGATTTAAATTGTCGATTATCTTCTAAAAGTATTAGTGAAACCCGGCCTAAGTGTCTGCCTGATTCAACAACCTTGACCCAAAGCGAGAATTTCAACTCTGAGGTGCGTTTCAATATTACGTCCGACGTGCGTCCGACGTTTAACTTTTCTTATGAAGCGTTTCGATATTAGAACGTCATGTCCGAAAACTTCATTCTATCGTTTCAAAATTCTTGAGTGGAACGTCCGACCGTCAACTATTTACCCCACGATTTAGGAGAGCGTTTCAAAATTCAATCTGACAGATATCGCCCGAAGAAACAACTATGACGTCATACATCGTCCGTTACCGGACGACAGACGTTAAATTGAAACGCACCTCTGTAGGTATTATCATTGTTTATTAAGGTATTGTCGTATTATTCTAAAAAAAGGCAAATCCTAAACGAAAGGAGCTTGCATCTGCTCTAACGATTACTGTTTCTTTTGTACCGAAAAAAGTTCGGAGGATTTTCTAAAATCAATGTATTTTGTCTTCTTGAGCCGTGCCCCACAAAAAAAACTTGTGGGATAAAAGTCAGCGGTTCTAAAATTTCGAAAGAAAAATAGGTAGGTACGTTTTTATGGCTACTTTTTAGGATTCTATTTCAATATACATTTGTATTTAAATTTTTTATTTGTTTATTAGGAGTTTTCGAGTGCAGATATATTTTGCCGCACTGCAAAGAGTTACCGACTCACGGCAAAGAGTTACTCGAAATACACATGATATTTTCTACAAACGCAGCTCTTAGGCTTTAGATTCTTTAATCTAAGTCTTAGACTAAAAATGCTCAACATATGCACATAATATCAACACTTAATAGCTATTATAACTGTATAAGCTATCCACCCGAGATCGAACCCGGGCCATTTGCAGAGCCAAATACTGCAAGCAAAAATATCTTTATACGAGGATGTATGATATCTAGTTAGCCTAGACCAGTTCCCTGCATAAACAAAATATTGCGTTACCATAGCAACGAACAATAACTTATTAGAAGTGTCAGTGTAAAGTTTGACGTCAAAAAAGTAAACCAGAGTTACGCAATAAATAAATAAAAAAAACATGTCCACCGAAATTGTGAAAATCGAAAAATTGGAGTATCGAGCCATCATCAAGTACCTGTACTTAAAAGGGTTAAGAGGTAAGCAGATTTACGAAGATATGCTTAATACCCTTGGTGATCAATGTCCTTCGTATGCGACCGTGAAAAATTGGACTGCAAGCTTCAAAAGAGGTAAATTTTCCATTGAAGATGATGATCGATCGGTAAGGCCAGTTTCTGTGTCAGTCCCCGAAAATATCGATGCAGTTCATGACATGATTTTAACAGACCGTCGAATTGGGCTAAAACGGATATCTGAAGCACTGAATATTTCATACGAACGCGTTCATCATATAGTTCACGTCAATTTGGACATGAGAAAAATTGCTGCAAAATGGATCCCCAAATCACAGCATAAGTAACAAATGTGCCCAAATGTTTGAATGTTGACCGAAAGCGTGCAAGGGTAGTAGCATCGCGTTCGATCTGTGCTCGATTTGGATGAGACTTGGGTACATTTCTACGATCCAGAAACAAAGCAACTCCGGTTCTCCAAGACCTAAGAAGTTTCGTGTCAAAAAATCTGCTGGAAAAGTTCTTGCTTCAGTTTTTTGGGATTGCCATGGAGGAATCATGATTTATTTTTTGGATAAGGGTAGAACAATAACTGGAGATTACTATTCGACGTTACTGACCACTATACGGGAAAAAATTAAAGAGAAAAGACGCGGAAAGCTATCCAGAGGTGATTTGTTTTTGCCATGCAAAAAATTCGTGATTTAGGGTTTGAATTACTAGAACACCCCCCTTATTCGCCAGATTTGGCTCCGTCCGACTATCATCTCTTTCCTAAACTGAAAAAAGCTTAAAAGTTCGTAAATTTTCTTCCAACGAGGAGGTAATAAAAGCTGTGGAGGTCTGGTTTGCAGAGTAAGAAGAAACTTTTTTTGAAAGGTCTAGAGGCGTTGCAGGTTCGCTACTTTTTTTGAAAGGTCTAGAGGCGTTGCAGGTTCGCTGTAATAAATGTATCCAATTAAGAGGAGAACATGTTGAGTAATAAAATATTTTGACATTGAAATTTTGTTTGGTTCTATACTAGGCTAAGAATTTTTCAATATATTTTCGTATGTTGTCAATAAAACCATTTACAAGTAGAAAAAAAAACATGCACGGTATACATCAATTCTTCTTCCGGAGTCTGCCATGCCAGGGAAGGGACATGATGCGAACATAGGTTTGTTCTTTTACGAGTTTTTTTTCGAAACTCCCAGGTTTTCGGAGAAAACCCCTCAAAAGCAGAGCTTGTGCGAGCAAGGGGGGTTGTTGCAGTTGACCCTCATTAAGTTTGTCCAAATTCTAGAATTCAAGGAATGTCCTCGCCTTATATGAGGTTTTTGTAATTGATTTAAATAGGCCATGGATTTCCTTGCTTGCATATTGTTTCAAGTAGACATCTATCGAGAAAAAATCTAAAAATCCCCAGGTTTGGCTTGTGGTTAGGAGCGCCTAGGATACTTATAGCCACAAGGCTAAATGGGAATTTAGTAGAGCGTAGTAGGGACCTATTGGATATTGAAGATTAGATGGTAGGAATAAAAAAGGCTATATGATGTTAACACTTTCACCGGTGAAGGGAGCGGTTACAGGGCTTTCAAAAATGCAAAAAAAACGGTCACATGGAAATACTCGGGCGCGTCAGATATCCAGAGGGTTAAGAGAATCCGAACGAAGCTCCTATTCAAAAGACTGAAAATGTGACGCAAGCTCGTGGCAGCTTTTTGAAAATGCGCAAAAAATCGCCATTTTGAATTACTAGAGCGCGTTATATTTGCATACAGATGGTTCAGCTTAATGTCCTGGTCGTGCTGATCATAACCTAACGATTATCTGTAGGGATTTTCTTAATCTGACGGTTTGACTTTTTCTTTTCCGATTTTTTTAAAATCACATGCATACGGAAAATAAAATAAAAACGAAATAACAAATTTTGATTAAAATTGTAAAACACATTTTAGTAATATTCTTATAACAGGGTTTCCACAGACCTGGAACAACGGAAAAAGTCAGGGAATTAAAAAATTGTTCAAAATGTCATGGAAAAGTCAGGAAATTCTCAGTTTTTCAGCAGAAGTCAGGGAATTCAATGACTGTTCTGGAAAACGAAACGACTACATACAATCCACATCAGTTGATTTTTAGTTGAAAATTAATCTAGGTCGGTCCTGTTGTATACCCACATGAATTTTCAATTTCGAAATCTTTCATTGGCCAACCTGTCTACTCGAACATGAATGTCTTCGAGAAGACTTACAGGAGGAGGGCCAATAACTTTAGGAATATTAGAGGACAAACTAACTTCCCTAAACGATTTTGTTCCACAAGATGGATTTAAAGTGCAGGGGCTGCAGTCAGGGCATTGGAAATTGCTGATAATATAAAAACATATTTTTTCGATAAATCTACAAAATTGCCCAATCAATACAATTACTTCTAAAAATGTGAAAAATCATTTGATTATAAGTTATTGAAATGCAAAATAGCATTTTTTGCAACTATTGCTTCTAGTTTGGAAGAATTTTTGACTAAATTTCAGTCTCCTACTTCTTTATCTCCCTTTTTGTATAGAGAATTGGATATTAAGGTGTAAGGTGCAAGGTCTCTCTTACGGAGATTTGCAAAGGATAAACTGATTTCGAAAAAATCAGTTTATTCTTTGAAGATTAAAATTTAAAAAATTAGATTGAATACTGTAACCCAATACGGAACAGATCAAATTGATCGCCGTTTATCTGAATTGAGAAACAAAATTTGAAAACTGTTCCAATGAAGTTTAGAAACAGCAGTCATTTTATAGAATTAAAATTTTACTTTTTGGAGTAAATTATAGGAGTAAATCACTTCTGTGTTTTACTTACAATGATGAACATTTTATACGATTCATCCTGACTTCCTGATAGATACTAAAAAAATTATCAATGCGTGCATTTTTGTATTAGTATTTCTAAATTTTGTATTCTCCTAAAAATATGCATATTGGATTTATATTACAGTTATAATGGAATAACTTTTTTTAAATTTTCATTAAAATTAAAATTGTTATCGACATCAGATTTTTTATTTACTTATTTGTACTATTACTCAGTGAAAAAATGACTGGAAAAGTATGGAAAATTATGCTATCTCTAACAATCTTTGTTATGGAAAAAGTTGAAGGATGGTCAGGGAAAACCTGGAAAAGTCGGAAAATTTCAACATTTTTTTGTGGGAACCCTGTATACATATTTTCTCGAATATTCCACTTGATTGACCTTATGATAATGAGGTATTACAATAACCTTAAGGATAAAAACATTCCTGGTATATCCATTTTATATTCATTTGGATGATTTTATGAAATGAATAATCTGCGCTACCTGGGAAGTTATTTGGCGAGGTATCATAAATCATAAAACACGTGTAATTTAAAATATTCAATTGTTATCTTTCAACTGTATTCAGAAAACTTGATATTTTAGAAATGACGTCACTTCGATCAAACTCTTTGACCGTGAGTCAAGAGCAGATTTTTGTTATCATTGCATATTTGTATTGGTTTAAGTCTGAACTGGTTTTTCGTAATGTCTAGCATCTCACCAATTGGTGAAGAGTAAATTTTTTCTTTCTTAAAGGAAAATTCAAGACTTAATTTGTGAACTGACAAAAATTCTGTGATATTTTTGAAGAAATAAGATAACGTCCAAAACTGGTTATTTTCAAGAACGTAGAAACTATAACTTTGGGATTCTTTAGAAAGGTAAGAGAGTACTAACCTGTCCTAAACGAGTAAGCGCTAACTACTACTATACTATCAATAAAAGAAATTTATTATTATTATTGAAACTTCAAAAAATTGAAAATATTATAGGTAAACGTCCATCATATTTTTCCTTCGTTTTGTTTTTTCATGTGGTTCTAACGTAAAGAAATGTTCGTTGTAATTAATTATAATATCTAGGTAGGTAGTTCTCCTATTTGTTTATTTACCTACTTGGAACAGAATTAATACAATAGACGACCAAATTTACCCTCATGAGTTTCACTAATGACTCTTTGACAATAAGTTTATTCTCTCTTATGGAATATATAAGTAAGATTTTGACATTCAGACTTTAGTGTGGATTAGCATTTGGTTATAAAAATCAATAGTTGTTGAGAAATAGAATATTTCCAGTTTAAAAGTGTGTTGTGGTGTCAATATCGAAAGAGCAAACATTGAAGTACAATTTTCGAGGTGAGTTAACTTTTCTAATCAATTGAAAACTTTCTTACAAATATCATCAAATATGGGACTTCGTCGCAGATATTAAAGTGTTGTTTAATTGAAGCCAGTATCTTAAATCCGTGAACCATTGTTTAAATAGGACTTGAACATAATTCTGAAATTATACGTATGTTAGTTTTTCTTCGATTTTATATGCACCCGCCAGTAACTAACATAATTTAGCTATACCAGCCGCTTTGTACTTTCAAAACTCTAGTTTTTTTAAGTATCTGATTTCAAGAGTTTATGCTGCACCTGCTTATTGGATTGGTTAGAAGTGAAATTCATATTTATAATTTGTTATGTTGCTTTTGAGGTAATCACAGTATGAAACTAAGCTTCAATAATTGTTTAAATCTTCGTTAGAGCTAATTCATTTTCATTCACTGAAGTTGCGCTACACTATTGTGACTTTTATACTTTTTAGGTTGCTGACTTTTGTAATGCCTTTTTCAAAAGGGCGTAATTTAAGACGTATTGTTCATACATTCTTGAAAAAGACGGTATTATTGCGTGCATTCTATGAAAAGTAAGAAAAAATCAACTGCGTAAACGCACCAACTGCGCGTAAAGTATTTTTTCTACGACCGTGCGTTTTTACCCACTTTCCCGCACTCATTTTAGTTTAGAAAGTGTCACTTTCCCGCACTAGTGCGGGAAAACTCGCTTTCCCGCACTAGTGCGGGAAAGTAAAATATGTCAATTTATCGTTATTAAATGTACATTTCATTGTTGCTGAGAGTTATTTGGAGGACTCCGTAGAACAGAAGAAAACCATCTCGAATAAAATTCTTTCATGTTTTGGCAACTTGCAACCAATGCCGTCTCCGTCATCTTCATGCACTTTGCAATCTACGAGTGTTACTCTTAACAGCCAGTTACCACCAACTAACTACTCTGGACTGGCTATTCTGACGCATTTGCAGAATGCAACAAATTGTGTTTTAAACATTAATATTAATAATAATTAGTGGATTTTCATGGAATGTTGTGTATGTTGAAATAAAATATATATTTTCAATGTGCTTTTTGAATATTTATGGGGTCGTAGAAAAAATAATGTTCCTAATTTATGCGTAAAGTGTCTTTCCCGCCCTTGACTGCTTGCCCGACCTCCGCTTCGCGTCGTTCGGGTCAACGGCAGTCGCGTGCGGGAAAGTATCACTTTCCGCACTTGTTAGGAAAATAACTATTTTACGCACTGTTTAAACATTAACGCATTCCTGGAAAATCCAGTACTTTGCGCCTAATTTTAATCATTTGATATTACGACGAAAATTGAAGACTCTGTAAGATAAAACATTCGACAGTTGCCACAATTTTCCAAAATTATAACTAATGTAGAAAATATTATGTATGATTTTCGTTAAAAATATTTTTTGCACTCGCAGTTACAGTGGACTGAACATTGAAAAATCATGGACATAATCTCATTCGGTCAGAAAAACTACGATATAGGGATACATTAAATTGGAACAAAGGTCTACTTTTCACCCTTTTGCATAATTCTTACCGGATATGGTAATGGTTTATTTGGAAAATTATAATAAATCATAACTGCGCATGAGTGAGTCCCCCAACACCCCAGAATAACTGTTTCTTTTACTAATTATTAGCCCCTACCTTTTTTGAGGTGGGTTTGCTTTCGACATTCGGATGTTCATATCATATTATCAGGTCTATAGTTGAATATTTTAGTATACCAGATTGATGATTTGGTGTAGTTTATGAAACGTCTCATTAGGTCAGTTCACTAATCTAAATAATGGGGAAAATGTATTTCTATTTGAATTTGAAATTTGTCAGAAAATATATTGCTGATATGAGCCATCCAAGGTTCGTTCATCTCAAGTAGCTCACGAATATGTACCTTGATTAGATATAATATGTATGTACAATCACAGTCTTCTATATTCCATGAACATTTCACCGCCCTAACAGGGAACACGCGTGATTTTATTTTTTGGGTTTTCTTCATCAATTCAGATGTCAGATATTATATTCAGTGAAAATAATTCCTCAAATCTCCCCAAGATTTGAAGCTTTCAAAGACACTTTGACCTTGATGTATAGGATGTTTAGTTCAGAAAGTTTCTCTCCATTGTTATATATATTTTTTGTGTACATTGATTCCCCTTGTTACTAAATCCATGAGAAGAATTCATATTCTTGCGATATTATAGCTAAATTCTGAATAAATTTCGAAATAATTGGGGCTGTTAATTTCTACAAGATTTCAAGTTTGAGTAAAAAATATTACTCAGTTTTACTTCCGCGCTTTGAAGGGTGACATATTTCAATACTGATTTTCTAGACCGTGGTAGTGAACGTGATCGACTTCCTCACAAATTCTAAAAACAGAAAAGATTTCAAAGTTGGGGTTGCAAAATAATATTTCATTTATATCATAACTCGATTTCAACCGTTTCGTACGAAAAGTGTATTTTTCTGAGTTTTAACTTCTGCCACCAATATTTGTCTAAAATTCTCGATAGATTTAGGATCATATGCAAGTCACAAAGTGCATCATTTTGACGTTTTTTCAGTTTTTTTATTATTTATTTTTCAAAATTGTAACGGTTTTTATCCAGCAGTGTTATCTCAAATGTATTTTAAAATTATCATGATTATTGGATAACCCTAATGTAGTTTATTGCTCCCTGCACACAATGTGACAGAAAGTACAGCTTGTGCCTCTACCCCCTCTGTTTATCGTTCGCACATCTCATAGGCACAGATAGATTTGCCAAGCTGTACATTGGTACAAACAGAGTTTGTTCACATAAAAGTGACATTAGAAATTAAAAGAATAGTATATTTTCTGTAATCGTTCAAGAATGCCCACTTTCTTGGAGCAACTTCAGGCCTCAAAATACGCTAATCTAGTATTTTAGTCCGTTGCTAAGCAACGAACTTTCTCGGTCCGTTTTCGGACCCAAACGGTACGGGAAAGTACTTTTTCGGCAACCATCCGGGAAGTGTTCACTTCCCGGACACTTTTTCTCTGGGAAAGTAGCACTTCCCGGACTAGGCCGGGAAGTGCTCGAAATTTAATACAAATATTAATATAAATAAGAATTAGAATGTTTCTGTTGGTACCTATCTTCTGTACGAATTTCAATATATAATACAATTAAGAACTAAAATATTCAAAGGACCCCGCAAACACCTTATGGTATTTGGGTCCCGGTGGATTTTTTTGAATTTTTGGTATGATGTAGTCCATGTTACCATTGCGCCAACTCAAAAAAATGAACAGTTTTGCTGCTAGGGGGCGTTGAAATCACCCCTAGCGCAGATTAGACTATTTATTTTTGAATCCGGTAACAATATGTTCACTTGTTTCATTGTTGCTAACGTTGCACAATATTGAGCTGTTTTATAAAAAAAAAATGTTACCCCCCTCCTTCTTCCCCCCAACTCCTATTACGTAACGAAAAAGAAAATATTTCTTGGGTGCTTTTAAATGTATCGTCGAACGTTTAAATATGCCTTAATAAGGGAAATAGCAGTTTTGTATGATTATCCCCCCTCCCCTAGAAAGACACAAAATGAAAAAATTTCGGTGGATTTTTCTGAATTTTTAATATGATGTAGTTCAAGTTATTTTGAATCGAAAATAATTGGGTGACAAACCCCGAAAATGAATAGTTTTGATGATAGGGCGTTGAAATCTCATTACTTATTGATCTGAGGATTATTCCATATACATTTCTAGGCATAACTACATTATTCGAGGCAGTCTTTGATTTGGGTGAAAATATTTTATACTTTTTGTTTCAGAATGGCTCTTAAACAACGTGTTAACCCGCACAACGCCTTCTCGAGGTTTTCAGCGAAATCTGCTCTAGCGGAACCAGTTAGAGCTATCCAAATGAGGCCAGCGCTAGGCGAAATAGGAAATAGATTGCCGACTTTCCAGACGAACATTCCTGTTAGGAAGAATGGTGCCTTACCGGAACGAAAACTAACTTTTCCTCCAAATACCAAGCCCTTTGCTCACGATGAGCGCATAAAAAAAGCGCCTCCCATGCAGAACGAGGCTAAGAAAACCGCTACTTCTGATTCGCTTTCCTTGAAGGAGACTAAGATAGTTGATATGGCCGCCAAGCCCCATCTCAAACACAAAAAGAATATTTTGATTCAAATCGATGAGGACGAAAGGAAAGCTGTTTCGAACGATAATCCTAAATCATATTCATCCAAACAGCTCGATATTATCGATCCTGATGTATGCTCCAACGCGCCTGCCATGGTTAGGGAGTACGTGGTGGATATCTTCATTTATATGAGGAGCATGGAGATCAAGTTCCCCATTCGGGAAAACTTCCTCGAGGGCCACAACACTGCTCCGTGGATGCGATCTAAGCTTATCGATTGGCTTGCTGGGGTTCACTCGCATTTCAATCTTTGTCTTGAGACGCTGCACCTCTGTGTAGCCATCGCCGACAGGTACTTGCAAGAAAATAAGGACGTTGGGCGATATACCCTTCAGCTAGTCGGAATATCTTCGTTGATCATCGCTGCCAAATACGAAGAAACGTTCATACCGAGCTTGGTAGAGTTCGTGGACATTTGTTCCCATACTTTTTCCAAGAGGCAGATCCTGGCAATGGAAAGGACGATCATGAAACAGCTGGATTATAGCTTTGGCCGACCCTTGTCGGTGCATTTCCTGAGGAGGTACAATAAGGTCGCGAAGGTTCGGAGTGAGTACCACTCTCTAGGCAAGTTCATGCTGGAGCTGGCGCTGCTAAAGTATGAAGCGAGTCACATCCCACCTTCTTTGATAGCTGCTGCAGCTTGCTGCTTATCGATGGGGATCTTGGGTGATGTACAGGATGTCGAGGACTTATCGAAACTGTGGACACCCACTCTAGTTCACTATACGACTTACGAGTATTCTGATTTTGACGATGTAATAGTGACACTTTCGAATATTTTAGTTGAAAACGAATTTTCTAAATTTCAAAGAATTAGAAGGAAGTACTCTGCGCCCAATCATAATAACGTTAGCATGAATTCGAAATTGAACGGACCGCTTATGCAACAACTTACTTCTGGTATATCCTCCGATGAAGAAAGTAACTTACTTGATAGGAGACTATACGAGATTTGTCAATAATTTATTTTGTGCGTGTGTACTATTTTAACAATTACTATTTTCGTTCGTGCGTTATACTTTTATATCATTTCATATATCATATATAATTTTAAATTAGTTTTTTTCCTGTGATCTATTGTACTGATTCTCTACTTTGATGAATAAAGATGTAGTGAATTACCATTCTATAAGAACGATTTTTCCTCGGTGAACTGTAGTAGCTTTTACTGTGGTTAGTATTTTTTAAAGGTATGTATATAAAAACCTTTCATATGCAAAGAGAGCACATGACTTTCCAGAAAATGGCATAGAGACCAATTGAAATCATTTAAGCCAGTTTTTATGAAAGGATATACCTATTCATCAAAACCAGGACCGGAAAAATAGCGATAACGTATTTTTAACTTTTTCTCTAAAGGGAATGAAGATTGATGAAAATTGTACCCCATTGCTTTCAATTTGAGGAATTGTGTTCAGTTTTGTTATCGAATAATTTGAACCCATTTGAAAAAAGGTTATACCACAATATATCAATTTTTTGGAATACCATTGTTTAGATCGATTTTAGACTACTAAATCATAATTCAGATAATGATGTTTAGTGGCCGTGTTGGTGGATCATTCAAATCAGTAGGTATACCTACCAATAATAACTCATTATACGTTACTAAGTTTGTTTCCAGTGAGTTGAGGATTTATTTTTATGACCCCTTACATGATTCTTTTACATTTTCATGGGGAACTATTGCAATTTGTACAGATATAATAAACAAATAAAAAGAAAACATGCCCTTTCTTATTTTATTTTACCAACTTCGATAAGTCAAAAATGAATGATTGGATAGACACAAAATGAGAGCAAATAGTATGTTTCCTCTTCACCACATAGTTTTCCTACAAATGGATATGTCCAATAGAACTGTAGTAAAGAGAAAAAATTATTATTACGACGGTCCTCCAGGGATACGAAATAATCAGAATAAAAAAATAATGCCTTTTTTACTTTCTGTCACCTGTCAGGCTGTCGTACACCTTTCAAATACTTATACAGTGCGGCTATTTTAGTCTCTCCCCATTAACTTTGGAACCATTTTGAATGCGTACAAACTAATTTTTGAAATAAATTGAATACTTATAGGTTTGTATAGAAAGGCTCAATGACGACACAATTGAATTATATTAACTTTTGATATATTGTAGAAACGACAATTCCAAAGTGTATAAAAAATATCAATTTCCGTCTTCCCTGACAAAATGTCAAACTCCCCGTCTCCCTACATACGGTAGTTCAACTATTCTCTAAATAGTATCACTTGATATAAATTACTACAACCAAATATTATACTGAATGAGTAATAATTTCAACAATTTCAATCTGGAATGAACATAAATGTGGATTCAAATACAAGATTGTGGTTTTTCCATTTCTTGGTTTTGGATTTTTTTATCTCTGCATGAACTATTGCAATTTATATAGGTATTAAAGACCAGAGTTTATTTAATATTGATGGGTACAATATGATTTATAACGAGGGTAACTTCAACCAAAATGATGGCGTTGTAGCATACATAAAATCATCATTGAAATATACCTATATAATAACTGAAATCTACCAAGCAATCAAAGCCATACAAATAAAAATTCAGGCAAATGAAGGAAAAAGTATACTTGTCACAGCGGTCTATAGATCCCCTGACTCGGACCCCAAAGAATTCATAAATAGCATGAACCAGTTCCTAGAAGCGAACAATGACAATTTTGAGGATATATGTCTATTCACAGGAGATCTAATTATTGATTTATTAGACCCAGGCGAAAATGCTTGTTCCGATTATTTAAATGTTTTGAGCGAATATGGGTATACCTCTACGATTAACAATCCAACCAGAATCCAAGCAAATAGTCGCTCTTGTATTGACCATATTTTTATTAAATCTCCAGTTGATATTCACGAAAGAATAATTCCAATAATACTCAAAACATCAATTACAGATCATTATACGACCATTCTCCAAATTGTGTTGAATAACATACATCCCAAACAAGATAAAAACAAAACCACTAATTTCATCAATTCCAAAAAACTCCATGAAACATTCAGGAATATATCCTGGACCGCTGTATACTCAGCAACTGATCCAAACACTGCTACAAACACATTAATTGAAATCACTATGGATGCCTTGAATGTGTGTACAGAAGTAAAAAAACACAAAAGAAAACATAATAAAATTGCACCCTGGATAACAAATGGCTTACTCAAGTCAATAAACGAAAAAAATTCAATGAATAAGATACTTCAAAAACATCCAAATAACGATCAATTGAGAAGAGAATATACAAATTATAGGAACAGATTGAATGTACTCATTAAAAAAACTAAATACAATTATTATACTACGCAAATCGAAAATAACAACAACGATTCAAAAAAATTATGGGAAGTAGTACAGGAAATAAGTAAAACAAAAAAAACACGTCACTCTATAGATTCTATCGAAGCTGAGGACGGCAGGATATTAACAGACAGGAAACTTATTGCAAATGAATTTAATTCCAGGTTCTCAGAAACGGGTAGGAAACTATCCAGTGAGATAAAAAAAGATCCCAACTATGTTCCACACCGTTCCCTTTCGAGTCAACCGAGATACGGAATATAATCAGACAACTAAAAAATAAAAAAGCGGTAGGTGTAGACAATATCAAATCCGAAACTATAAAGATGATTTCTAACTATATCCAAGAACCTTTATTGAAAATTTTCAATCTTTGTATAGAGACAGGGAAATACCCATCGGCATTTAAACACACAATAGTAGTTCCCCTCCATAAAAAAGGAAATACCCAGAATGTAGGCAATTACCGACCAATATCCTTGATCACCCACCTCTCAAAAATATTCGAGAAAATTATAAAAACAGACTAGCTAACTTTTTAAATAAATTTAACATCATTTCTAATAATCAATTCGGATTCTGGGAAAATATGTCAACCCAAGATGCAATTCTAACTTTAACATCAAAAATAACAGAATCTCTGAACGAAAGCAGTCCATGTTTATGCATATTCATAGATTTGTCAAAAGCGTTCGACACCGTTAGCCACGAACTCCTCTTACAGTCATTGGAAGACATTGGCGTTAGAGGAATTTGTCTAGAACTCTTCAAGAGTTACTTGAGCGAGAGAACCCAGGGTGTAAGTGTTGATGGTGTGGTTAGCGGTGTCGAAACAATTGACTATGGCATACCACAAGGAACAGTCCTAGGACCAATTTTATTTAACATTTATCTGAATGGACTATTCTCACTCAACTCTAGTGGAGAAATTATCGGATTTGCTGACGACACAGCAATCTTTTACAGGGCTGATAACTGGGAAAACTTGAAGCACAAAGCAGAGACCGACTTCCAATCAATAAAATCATGGTTCGAATATAAATTGCTCACAATCAACAAAGAGAAAACAAACTATTTGCCATTCAGCTGTAATATTCGTGGTCTGCCTAATTTCGACAGACTGAACATTACAGCGAATAATGAACAGTTCTCTATAGAACCTGTGAATGAAATTAAATACTTAGGTGTAATCATTGATACCCATTTAAAATGGGACTCTCATTTAAATTTTGTTATAAAAAATTGAGATGTATATTGTATAAGTTCAAGAAGCTCAAGGATAACTTACCTTTCAGTCAAACGAAAATTTTATATCACGCACTAGTTGAAAGCCATATACGGTATGGAATGCTAGCATGGGGCGGGGCTTTGAAAACACATATGAACCCATTAGAAGTAATGCAGAGACGATTCATAAAACTAATTTTTTCAAAAAATTACAGATATTCATCCGATTTAATATATTCTGAATCCAAAATCTTGGACCTCAGACAATTATACTTCTTCCTCACATGCATAAAATATCAAAGAACAAAACATATTAATCAACTCCCAACCAACAACTACAATACCCGGAAAAAAATCATTATGTGCCACCCTTGATGGTTAAAACCACAACACAGAGAACGTTCAACTATTTAGCACCAAAATTGTCCAATACAATTCCTGATGAGTTGAAAAGTATAGATAACAACAGAACATTAAAAAACTATTGAAAAAATACATACAGGAAAGTTCGAGACATACGATACGTCACTTTTTCGATATATGAAACAATTTTACCACATTGAACTATTTGTAAGCATCCCAATTCCATAGGTGAATATTTAATCTTTTAAATTTATTTGTATTATGCAAGTTTGATAACTATTTTTCTATTATATAATTTGAAATTTAATCCTGCCTGTAGTATGTAATATATTATTTTAAATGTTTTAACTTGTGTAGGTATGTATATAATATGAACTTCTGATAACTATATGTTTCTATATGTATCAGTCTAGTCTTTAGTATATACTTTTAAATATTTTTTTAATTATGTGCCAACTAAACTTAATTCTACTGATATATTTTCTCGAAACAAGTGTTTAGTCACTTATCGAGTAAATTATTTATTTACACGTTTCAGTTGAAATAATGTATGATTTTAATTATTCTTTTCTAGAAGTGTAAATACATGTTATTATTATTATAAAATGTTATTATTATTGAATGTTTGACTGATAAAGAAATTAAAAAGAAAAAATGCGTTTTCTTATTTTATTCCACTAACTACGACGAAGTCAAGAATGGAAAATTGGATGGACACAAAATGAGAGTGAATAATACAGTACTTCTCACAGGGCACTGAACATAGGTAAAGTTAAAGCAATTGATAACAATTGTCCGGTCTATTTTCAAACTTTTCCACAAATAATACTTTAATCTGACGCAATGTACGTCCTTGATCCTTGAAAATACCATTTGACAATTTGCACTTTCTCAGCAATTTCGTAAACCATGTTCAAAAAGTGTTATTACGTCTATCTTATAAGTGTCTTTGCTAGATAATTATTAGGATGTCATCGTGAACAGCGAAACCGAAAACGGCGAACACTAGAAGGGGTTGGACGATAGTTATAGACCGGGGGATAGTGACAGATTTTGGGACACGATTTTATTCAGTATGCCTTTTGCCTAAAATACTCGAAAAACCATTGGCATACCATTAGGATAGGCAGAGAATTCCCTTTTTCAAATACAACTTCACGTGACCATTCGGACCCACTATCTCCCGGTCTATTAAGGTTTCCCCAAACCAATGCGGGAACGCGGGACGAGAGCGGGAACGGAATGAACGCGAGACTTAATTTTATGGCAGGATATGTAAAAATGCATACCGGTGTGATTAATCGTATTCCCAAATGCGGGCAAACTGAGAAATATGTGTATTTCACAGTGTTCCCGCTCCCGCGTTCCCGCTTTGGTTTGGGGAAACCTTTAATTGGTCATATCCTCTCCTTGTTCGCAGTGCTGTGAGATTATCTGTATATTTCCCCTTCACCATATGGTTTTCCTACAGGTATGTTCAATAAAACAGTGTAGTAAAGAGGAAACACTATTATTATTACGATCCTCCAGGGATACGAAATGATCAGAATCGAAAAATAATACTTTTTTTGGCTTTCTGTCACCCGTCAGTCTGCCGTACCCCTTTCAATTGCTTATACAGTGCGGTTTTTTGTTTCACCCCGTTAACTTTGGAACAAAAACCATTTTGAATGATATCACCCATAATTTTTGAAATAAAAGGAAATATGGTCAATAATTGACACGGAGGGGTATATCAACTTAAACATTTGAAATGGCACAAGGGGTCAAGTTTCAAATCATTGAAAAGATCTCTATTCAACTATCTCAATTTTTCTAAATTTCGTTTTTTTTCACAATTTCGAACTCATTGCTTTTCGAAATTTTCAATTTGATGTGCCCTGTGGAGTAATTGCAATGTATATTGTTTCAAAAAGTAGTATCGGTAATATCATTTAAAACAATTTTGTCCCATTGTTTTACATTAAACCGTTGAAATGATATTTCAAATGAATATTGTAAAAAACAATCGTTGGAATTTTTAAGTTGATGTGCCACCCCTGCGCTACCTATTCATCAGTCACAATGTCATTTATTTCAAAAAGTATTATCATTCAAAACGGTTTTCGATTTTCGTCTCATTTATGTATGTCGACGAGTTCAAAGAAACTTTATAAAGCCACACTATATAGTATGTCCCTAACCCTTATGAAGAACGGGAGCTGATTACAACAAGAATTCTGAATAGAATTTTTTATTCAAAAAATTCGACCCCATTGAAAAAGTTCTGAAATATGAAATATAATAACGGATGTTAATTTCTCTAAAATTTAAGGTTTCTACATTAGCTCAAATTTATAAGGAAAAAATTAATTCAGTTTACTCAGAACCAACAAAAAAGTAGGAACATCTTGGTTAGCAGGTTTTTAATGCCAACAGCAATGCTTACTTTTTTATATTTACCTTGAGCAATGACTGCGCTTGTAATTATTCGTACCTGTTATTATTATCTAGATCTAAGATCTCACATTTACAAGAATTTTGAGCGAAGATAAACAACCTTCTGCTTCTGGAGTTTCTATGGAGTCTAAATAATTTACTCTCAACAATTCTAAGTACCTAAGTCATCGTTTGTATTTTCATTTGGCCATGTGTCTCATTAATCTGAGGATAATTCCTGAGCGTTCCAAATATTTCATGATCTCAATACTTTTTCTGCGACCTTCTTGATAACATATAGCAATGTGATAGGTCTGGCAATTTTTCTGGTGGCAGGAAATACCCCCCAATAATAAAAAGAGGTTTGTTTCCACTTGTAAAAAAAGAAAATTCTTCTCTATAGTTTTCTATATCTCAAGAATCATTTTCGTAGATTCCAGATTTGATCGATAAAAAAAATGTTGAATTTAATCGAATGGACCCTTAAGCTGTTTCACCCGGTAGAAGAGTGAACCATCAACATTTCGAGCAATATATTGTTCAGAGGGCTCGAAAAGATCACATGCAACGCAATCCCTACTTTAAAGTTGTCATTGGGTAAATGATTGTTGTGTTGTGTGGAAAAATCAACAAAAGTTATTGTTACAAAAATATTTACTCAACTAAATAATCAACATTGCAGTATTCATTACAATAACATTGTTTTTACTCATTTTACCTGAGAATAGTGTGGTAATGGGTAAATACGTGTAATAGAATAAGGAAATGGATGGGGTTGCAGGTTATTATGTTACTCAACGGAGGGATTTGTTGATTTCTTCAATGAGCTGTTACAGACAATACATTTTTACTCAAAAACATGTCCTACGACAAAAACTCTAGTTCATAAAAAATCCAAAGAACTACATCAAACCCTCAACTGTCTTTACTATACTTTGCAAATTTATATATACCTCCTGTCAATGTCAGTTTGCGAGCTTTACATGTAACGATGTAATAGTACTTACTTACGATCCAAGAAGTTAATTTCCTTAGTGAGACACTCCGTATAACATGAAACTGTATTGACTCTTTACAATATAAATAGACATTGTGACATATTCACAATGTCTATTTATATTGTAAAGAGAAAAATTCTCAATTGAAAATTGAACCAAAACATTACTCCTTTGGAAATGGAAAAAACCTGCGATGAAGTTATTTTTTTGTAATATCTAACAGAAACCAACTACTTCCCGGCAAAAGCCACGCTGGATATTGAACTACATCTGATATATACTTGTTTCAAGGAGCAATAAATGTTCCAGTGACTGTAAAACAGTCGAAAACAATCCTTTAGGAACTCACTATACCTTTGTATAGATTGTATGGCATTTGTCCGACAGAAAACAACTACTTCTCTGGCTAATACCTCGACAGATATTGAATTATATCTGTCAGACATATGTGCAAAGATCCTTACTTTGAAGGAACAACTTTGCAAGAGCTCTCAGAGACAGAAAGCAGGACACCGCCTGATCCATACAAGGAACCAACTGCAGACCGGTTTCGGGATGAAGTCCCTCATCAGTGCAGTCCTGGTTATCACGGTTGTATACACGCGGGGGCCCGGTGCCCGTCATCGTTCGCCGGGATGAACACTGCAATCGCTTACAGGATCCACCACGGCAACAGATTAGAGAGCGCTCCAGAAGGACATTTCGGGTGCGAAATGGTATATGCTGAATACTTGTTTCAAGGAGCAATCTATACAAAGGTATAGTGAGTTCCTAAAGGATTGTTTTCGACTGTTTTACAGTCACTGGAACATTTATTGCTCCTTGAAACAAGTATTCAGCATATACCATTTCGCACCCGAAATGTCCTTCTGGAGCGCTCTCTAATCTTTTGCCGTGGTGGATCCTGTAAGCGATTGCAGTGTTCATCCCGGCGAACGATGACGGACACCGGGCCCCCGCGTGTATACAACCGTGATAACCAGGACTGCACTGATGAGGGACTTCATCCCGAAACCGGTCTGCAGTTGGTTCCTTGTTTGGATCAGGCGGTGTCCTGCTGTCTGTCTCTGAGAGCTCTTGCAAAGTTGTTCCTTCAAAGTAAGGATCTTTGCACATATGTCTGACAGATATAATTCAATATCTGTCGAGGTATTAGCCAGAGAAGTAGTTGTTTTCTGTCGGACATATGCCATACAATCTATAGAAAGGTATAGTGAGTTCCTAAAGGATTGTTTTCGACTGTTTTACAGTCACTGGAACATATATATATATATATATATATATATATATATATATATTGTGAAAAGGTCCTATATAACTTAAGACAAAAAACCTGAAAGTGAAAATTTGCATTTTCATTCAGTTGAAAAAAAGAAATAGTTGGTTTCTATAAGTGGTAAAATACTGATAAAAAGTGAAAATATTTCATGGTTCATATAATTGTTATCATATACCGGGTGACCACGGGGTGAGGTACGCCCCTCAATTTTTCTATAGTTTTGAAGATACAGGTTTCAAATTTGGCACGTCGATATATTACTCAAATACGCATATTTTGACTCAATAACCGAAAATTCACCACTTCCGGTTTAACCGGAAGTGACCCCAAACTTTTTTTTTTTAATGACACCCTGTACAATTTTTTTCATTATCAGGAAGAACACGCAATTTGTGATAACACTGTTCTCCAAAATTGAAAATCGGTTGAAAAATGGCGGAGATACAGTTGATTGTTCAATCGAACAAAGTTGGCCATGAACATCAAACTCAAATCATCACAACTGACGAACGGCGTCAGCATTTACGAGAGGAAGGTTCGAGGTAAGATACAGCTGAAAATTGAGCTTCCCATGTAATTGCAGCAACCATATTTCCCATCAATTATCAAACATTTCCTCAAAACGGATTAGTACCCATAAAGAAAGGCTCACAACTGCCATTTCTCAAATAGCAACATACTCTTTTCACATTGTTATGTTGAAAGATGATAAATTATCAGATTACTCGAATGAAAAGATTTGAAGAATTCCGAAAGGAACCAGAAATACAATACCTGTATCTTCAAAACTATAGAAAAATTGGGGGGCGTACCTCACCTCGTGGTCACCCGGTATAGTACCAGAAATTATTGTAAATATTACCACACATATTTCTTTGTATGACCATAGTTTATTTGAAAATCAGGTAGTTTTCAAAGGGGCAGTGTTAAATATTGGTGTGTTTAATTTTTATATTTATGTATATATTATTAAGAGATTTTTCAACAGTTATTTGTGGTTTGCTTCTAACATTAAAAGGGTCTTATACCTTCTCAAGTTGGAAAATAAACCGATACGAATCTGGTCACTTCAACCAGGTCATAACAATTTAGAGGTGGGAAACTATCCACAAATCCAAGAAAGTACGTGAATACAGAATACATACGAATAATTATTTATTTGATTATTTTTCTACATATCTTGCAACCAATAAAAACCATCAATTTGAAGCTATGATGTACTTTCAAACCAATCACAACATTATTATAGTGGGAATTTTCTACATAGATTATTGCCTCGGGAATTTTCGTGATATTTTGTTTTTATTGTGTGACAACAACTGATACTTTTGATTTGACGTCTGTCATCAGTTTGCATGCAAATTGAAAAATGAATTTAGATAACCGTAATGAATAAAAATGTTATATAGAGAATGTGTCTATGATTGGGGCATCAAAAAATAATCTATCGAATACCACACGAGAGTTCGATAAAGTAGAAAATAATTCTCCACATTTTTTCTCAAACTTGTTGCCATTTGGCAATAGACACGAGAGCCCGAAAAATCTGTCGAATTATTTTCACTTTATTCTCACTCTCTTGTGGTATTACAACTGATAATAATTCAGGAAACAAGCCATTTATAAATTCTGTATAAGGCAGGTTGAACGATGAATAAATAGGGATTCATCAGATAATATATCGAAAATGAGGCAGCTTTTCAACTATTAAACCAGGTAGGTTATATGGGGACACATCTTTCACACGCAATGAAAGTCAGCTTCATCAACAGTCAATATAAAAAGAGTTGGTTGAGTTGACAGTGATAACATTTTTATTTGGTATACCTGTAATTTTGTTGATGCAACGATTCTAGGAAATAACATCCCCAGAAGGAAAAGCACCGGTAAAAAAATTCCCAAATTTAAATCTCTAGGAATGTAAATATCCAGAAAATTCCTAAGAAAATATATCTCCAGGAGCATAAAGAAACCGGACATGACGGGGGTCGATACAAGAGGAAGGCTTCATCACAAGTGTGTCTTCTCAATTTCCATAGAAATCTCAATTGAAACGAAGTTGTTATTAATTCAGTGGTATAACCTGCCTTTGCATAATTTTGATATGCTTAGTAGAATTATATTACTTAAATCATGAGTAAAAACAAATACCTATATTACAAAGATATTGATTTTTATTTGAACATTTCAGTTAGAATATAGAAGTAAAATACAGAACAGTTGTAAAAAAATAATATACAATTATTAAAATACAATTTATGTTAACTCTTGTGATCTGGATATAAAATTAGGATAACTTCGCTACTTTTGGGTTGTTGACAGTCTTCGCACGAGTGCTCCGATGAGTTTAGGATTCAAACTTATTTTGCCATGGCTGGAAGTAGCGTACTTCTTTCTGATCGTTTGAAATTTTGGAGATTCATTCTTTACCAATATTTTAGCCCGGTTCACTATTATGTTTTCGAATTCCGAATATTCGTAATTCGTGTAGTACACCAGAGTGGGTGTCCAGAGAGTCGACAAGTCCATAACTCCATCCATGATCCCCATTGATATACAGCAAGCTGCGGCGGCTTGCAATGAAGGACTGACGTGACTCATTTCATATTCTAACAATGCCAGCTCTAGCAGAAACTTACCCAAAGAGTGATGAATGCTGTAAACCTGTGCAACCTTATTGTACCTTCTCAAAAAGTGCACCGATAGGGGTTGTCCGAAGCTGAAATCTAGCTGCTTCACGATCCTAATCTCCATTGACAGAATCTGCTTCTTGGAGTAAGTGTTGTCACAAACATAAACGAAATCCGACACATTTCTTCGTACTTGGCTGCGATCAGCAAGGACGATATTCCGACCAGCTGAAGGGTATCTCGCCCCATGTTCTTATTTGCTTGTAAATACCTGTCCATAATAGTTATGCACATATAAAGCGTTTCTAGTAACATTTTGAAATTCATATGGACCTCAACGATCCAATCGATCAGTATCTTTCTCATCCTGGAAGATGTCTCATGTCTCCAAGAAATTTTTCCGAATTGGGAACTTCTTTTCCATATTCTTGAAGTAACTGAAGATGTCCTCCACGTATTCGCACACCATCGCAGGGTTATTTTTGGAACACTCATCGGGGTCGATTATATCAAGCTGCCTCGATGAATAAGACTTTACATGGGCTCTCCTTGGAGCTTTGATTTCATCAATGTTGTGGTTCAATATACTATTTTTGGGTTGGGGAACTGAGTCGAAGTCCATTTCCGATGTGGCCATAGTCTTCTTGATAGAAGCCTGTGCACGGTGCTTGACATTTTTTAGAGAGCGAGTAGGTTTTCGTTCCGACAGAGCGCCATTTTTCTTGATTGCGACATTTTTCTTGAAATTTGGCAATTTGTTTCCAACTTCACCAAGAGCTTTTCTCCTTTGGATATTTTTGAGTAACTCTATTCGAACTGATTTTGCCACAAACTTCAAACTAGTGTTTTTCTGGTTAATTCGCTGTCTGAGAGCCATTCTAAAACAAAAAGTGCTGGATAAATAAATATAATTTTCAAAAAACACTCTTATATAAATTCATGAGAAACAGTAATATATCAAATGTAAACAAACAATCCTTAATTGCAAAGTAACTTTGATAAATGTGTTAAAATATTGAATTTTAGAAGAACAGATTTTATAAAATTACTTTAGGTATATAAATACACAATGAAGCTCTACAAATTCAAAATTAATGTTTAGTCAATTTCAGCACAAGCACTATCATAAACATAACGGCAACATCAAAAGGTTTTTATCATAAACTTAAATTGTTGTATAAACGCCAAACGGTGCCATTTGATATAACAGATTTAACTTTCGCTTTTAACATATATTTAAGCACAATTTTAAAATGATGTTGAATAAATGCAACTTAAAATAGTAGAAGGACAAGTTATTATTTGTTGAAGAGATATGGCTGATAGACGTAGCTTTTGTCGACAGTTGACAGATATCATCGTTCATCATAGCTAAACTCTAATGTAAATTTTCGGAAGAAAACTTAAATCTCTTTATTAAACCTATTTCAGAACCACAAGAATGATTATTATGTTGATTAGTTTACTTACCTAAAAATAATTTTTCAAAGCCGGATTTATCTACCCACACTAAGAACCACACACTGTTCCACTGGATATAATATATTCTTCAGATAGATGTATGTATATCTGTAACCTGAATGTTTGCCGTACTGTATTTCTTAATTGAGAAAATTCGACTTATATCTCAAAAGGGAATAAGAAAAGTCATTAGTGATACTTGCAGTAGGGATAATTTCTTTACCTGTAATTTTTTCATCAGTTCAGTGTTGCCACAGCTACTCCATTCCCAGTGTGAAATTTCGGGTGGCAAACTCAAACTCAAGGACAACAATTGTTCAATATACAATCTGTCATTTTGTGATACACATACAAACATCTATTTCGTTTTCTGTAATTCTGTGACTGAGCACTACGAAACGATATAATAGCATAGTAGCATAATTGTACTAATAATAACCTTTATTCATCAATTACAAAGCGAAGTATTAGAATAGAATGAAATGAATAGATTTTCCGAGCGAAAGGCTCGGTTACACTTGTTTCGCAGAAGATTGAACAATTAGGCCAAAAAAAAAGGTGAATCTTCCATATAAGTATGCTGATGCGAATATACCAGAACCTAACAATGTGGTTGTAAATATTAATAATTTACGGCTTTATTATTTCTAGCGAAATACAATATTAGCGTACACTTGGTAGTAGTTTTTGAATATCATTGGTATTATAAAACTGAAAGTAAAAGACGACGTTCTTGCACTCAACCTTCAATGGTCTCAAACGTCAGATAGAAGCCAAGTTCACTGAATAACATTGTTTTATTTGATCTAGTTTTCCACTGTGGTAGGTGTTCAGAAATTTTCAAATTTTACTTTCATTTCACTTATCTTCAGTTCCAGACTAGTTTTGAAATTCGATAGATTTGAGAATTTTAAAGAGGTAGGAATATAATTATTATTGTAGACGTTGCGAATTTGATAACTGTAGGAGCGTTTGAAAAGTTCAGTTTTGAAATTTCTTTGAATCGTACATTGCACATTACTTCTAAATTTTAATTTATTGGCAACATTCTTATGATAGAGACATGACGAGTGTAATGTCCTTCTAATTTCCATATTAAGCCAGCCAGCCTCCATAATTTTGTGAGATATTTTTTCTCGTTTTCTTAAACCATGTATGAGACGCAGATAAGAGTTTTTTATTTTTTGTTTGAATAGACTGGTTAAATAACGCAACACTTAATGGACTAATGATAATGTAAAAGCGCAATGATATTTGTAATGATCATAAGAAATTCTTCATTTAGATAGATAACAGCAGCATAATGTGCATCACGATTTGTTTAGCGAACGTGGAAGTAGATGAACTAGTGTTCAATTTTGGAAACCAAGAAAGAATCCATCACTTTGAAGATATTATATTCGTTAAGGTGCTGGAAAGGATGAGTCCTAGGACAGTACCTTGTGGTATTCCGTATTGAGTTTGTTTTGTTTCGTTGACAACTTGCTTGAAATTTACTGGTTGGTGTCTATTCAAGGGGCAATTTTCGATAAGCTTTAGGTCTTTTATAATGTACTTTCGATCCAGGAGACTATCACATCACATACAGCCATCAACTCGGGTCCCCAACCATAAAAAAAATTCATCCAAATCCATGATAACGGAAATAAATCTCCTAGGAGGGACAATGCGAAGGCTTACTCTTCCAATCTAGATATGATCTAAAAAGATCTTAAAACGAATCAGTGGTGGTAACTGAGTATGTTCAGGGTACACTGAGAAAAATCTAGAGAACATACAGGAATCTTTTTTTTTTTTATTTATTTACAACTTCGGCAACTCAACAGAACAAAAAGTTCCAATTATAGAGTCGCGCAAAAATAACAAGATTTATCAATATTTCATAAATGTGTTTAGCTAGATCAAACTAAAAATAATAATTAATGATAAATAAGAATATAGTTTACCCTACCTAGTGCCTAGTGTGTCTCTACAGGAATATCTAACTTTTGACAGGGGTAAGTGAAATAGATCATTATTGAAAAAAGTGGAATTGTTTATTTGTTGCATACGTGATATCGGAGCGTTCAAAAAATAATTACTAGTAACTGGAGATAACTTGAACAAATCATTATTGCGCATGGGATAAACATTTGCCTTGAACGTTAATTTTTCCAAACAATATTCTGAATCTATTTCATTGTTTCGCAGTTTACTGAGAAAAATTATGTAGGAAATTTTCCGTCTGCTTTCTAGTTCATCAATTTTGTATTTTTTCAGGCTAGTAGTATATGGAGGAAATCTTTGATTAGCTCTGACGAATTTGAAGTTTAGGAAGCGTATGAACCTCTTTTGAACCTGTTCAATTCTATTTATGTACTTTTGGTAAAAAGGATTCCACACTATTGCTGCGTACTCTAGGTGGCTTCGAACAATGGATTTTTGAAATTTTCACTATCATTAATGGAGAGAAATTTTCATATTTCTGCTGAATTCCATGGTGGCACCATTCTTTGATTCCGAGATAACAGCCTTGAAAATGAGAAAAACAGCATAAAAACTGGATTTTAATTACTTTTCGACTTTTCCCCGATTGAATTATATGGTGGAACCATTTTTTGTTTTCGAGATGAACGCCTTGAAAATGAGAAAAATAGCGTAAACACTGGATTTTAATTACTTTTCTACTTTCCCCCCGAATTTTTGAAATTTTCACTATTGTAGATGGAAAGAACATACAGTGTGTCTCACTTCTAATGGAAACACCCCCGTATCTTCCGTAACAATAGAGGTAAAATGATGAAACTCTCAGGACTGATGAAGAGCTCAAAATGCACCTACCACCTGAATGGTGTTGGCCTAAGTGATATACACTGCCCGCCACTCGCGATGGAACAATCCATTTTTACGGTAAAACATACTAAGGCTCAAAATTCCTACAGATTCGTGATCAGGACCACCAACTTACTACAGAGACACGTTTTCCCTAAAAAAATTTCAGTCCTGAAAAATCCGAATTTGTCTCACTTCTCATAGAAACACCCCCGTATCTTCCGTATTTTTTTACGTATAACCATGAAACTTACAGGATCGATAGATACACTGGAAATGAAGTCACTGCACTGAAATGGCAATCTACGTAATATACACTGCACGCCAGCAGCGAAGGAACCACCCATTTTTCCATCGCTGCTGGCGTGCAGTGCACATCATGTAGGATGACCCGTTTTGTGCAGTGAGTTCATTTCTACTGTATCTATCGATCCTGCAAATTTCAGGGTTCTACGTATAAAATTACAGAAAATACGGGGGTGTTTCCATGAGAAGTGACACAAATTCGGATTTTACAGGACTGAAATTTTTTCAGAGAAAAAGTGTATCTGTAGTAAGTTGGTGGTCCTTATCACAAATCTGAAGGAATTTTTAGCCTATTTTGCCCCCCAGTATGTTTTACCGTAAAAATGTGTTGTTTCATAGCGATTGGCGGGCAGTGTATATCACGTAGGCCAACCCCATTCAGGTGGTAGGTGCATTTTGAGCATTTTCATTAGTCCTGAGAGTTTCATCATTCAACCTCAATTATTACGGAAGATACGGGGTTGTTTCCATGAGAAGTGAGACACACTGTATAATTTCTCATATTTGTATTGAATTCTATGGTGACACCATTCTTTGTTTTCGAGATAAACTCCTTGAAGATGAGAAAAATAGCATTAAAACTGGATTTTAATTACTTTTCGACATTTAGTAGGTACCTATATCACCCCATCAGGTAAAACTGATTATATTCATTATACATTTTGGAATGAGACTGGAGGCTTTCAACGTACCTAATTTTTTTTTAGGGGAGGGGACATAATCATCAAAAGTCATGGGATGTCATGGGCGGCCCTGGGGTCTATTTTTAAAACGGGTAGTTTCATATTCAGGGAGTAGATTGTTCCTTTCCTATAACTGGTGTCCTATTTTCGAATCGTTCAATTTTAATACGTATACGAATAAGGGAGACCAACATACATATTTATTATGTATTGGTGTGCAACAGTAAAGCAACGTATTATACGAACAAACATGAAAATAGTACCCCTAACGTGAGTTCGGCCTTTGGTTGACAGAAAGATCAAGGCACAACACCGCCCTCCTTAGCCAAATCGCCCAATCTGCAGAGAAATCAAAATTGAGTGAGATCAGTTTTTGTTTAGAAGCCCGTTGTTACCTATTCAGATTTTTATTTTCAGTCATGCTTCATTCTGTGACCTCAGTTTCATATGTAAAGCATGCATGAATCAAAATAAAATTAGGAATAGTTTACAACGGTCAGACATCTGAACAAAAACTAATCTCACTCAATTTTGCCTTCTCTACAGATACGGCTAAAGAGGGTAGAACACTTGGTTTAAATGGTTCTCGGCCGATTTGGCTGAATTTTTGATATGCTGTAGTCCGCACTTACCCCACTAAAAAGTACCATGCACCAACTACATTTTATGACTATTTTCGCCGCTAGACAGCCACCACGTTCCAGAGTGTTCAAAATCAGACTTTTTTGATGTTCAGTTGAGCAGGATCTCATTCGGAATAATTGCAAATCTATCTATTAGACTGAGAGATGGTGACAGATTTCAGGTGACGATTTTCTCGTTTATGTCTTTGAGACCAGTGAAAGATATGAAAATTCTGACCAAAATGATTAAAAATTTGAGCGGTCGCCGCGTGGCCTTTATATAAAAAAAATTCAATTCCGGCCTTAACCTCACTTCGACATCCGCATATCTTATGTCACTTTTTTATGGGACAATCCATTATTTCAATTGGCAGCAACGACAAAATCCTTTGGCCACGTGCAACCATTATGCCTCTAATTTTTTCGCTGCTATTGTCTATCTTAACATGCCGTTGGTGTACATGGCAGCGGCGATAAAATTGTACCAAAAAATTTTTTTATATGAAAACCACACGCAACCGCTCAAATTTTCATCATTCTCGTCAGCATTTTCATATCTTTCACTGGTCTCAGAGGCATAATCCAAACCAAACAAAATTTCAATGTCAAAATATTTGATTATTCAACATATTCTCCTCTTAATTGGATACATTTATCACAGCTAACCTACAACGTCTCTAGACCTTTCAAAAAAAAAAAAAAACTGCTTGCTCTGCAAACCACACCTCCACAGCTTTTATTACCTCATCGTTGGAAGAAAATTTACGACCTTTTAAACTTTTTTTCAGTTGAGGAAAGAGATGATAGTCAGACGGAGCCAAATCTGATGAATAAGGGGGGTGTTCTGGTAATTCAAACCCTAAATCACGAATATTTTGCATGGCAACATGAGATTTTTGTACAGGGGCGTTGTCCTGCAAAAACAAAACACCTTTGGATAGCTTTCCGCGTCTTTTCTCTTTAATTTTTTCCCTTAGAGTGGTCAATAATGTCGAATAGTAATCTCCAATTATTGTTCCACCCTTATCCAAAAAATCAATCATGATTACTCCATGGCAATCCCAAAAAACTGAAGCAAGAACTTTTCCAGCAGATTTTTGGACACGAAACTTCTTAGGTCTTGGAGAACCGGAGTGTCGCCATTCCATCGATTGTTGCTTTGTTTCTGGATCGTAGAAATGTACCCAAGTCTCATCCATAGTAACAATTCGGTTTAAGAAGTATACATCGTTTTCAAATCGAGCACAGATCGAACGCGATGCTACTACCCTTGCACGCTTTTGGTCAACATTCAATCCGTTTTAGCCCAATTCGACGGTCTGTTAAAATCATGTCATGAACTGCATCGATATTTTCGGGGACTGACACAGAAACTGGCCTTCCCGATCGGTCATCATCTTCAATGGAAAATTTACCTCTTTTGAAGCTTGCAGTCCAATTTTTCACGGTCGCATACGAAGGACATTGATCACCAAGGGTATTAAGCATATCTTCGTAAATCTGCTTACCTCTTAACCCTTTTAAATACAGGTACTTGATGATGGCTCGATACTCCAATTTTTCGATTTTCAGAATTTCGGTGGACATATTTTTTCTTTAAGTTATTGTTCGTTGCTATGGTAACGCAATATTTTGTTTATTCAGGGAACTGGTCTAGGCTAACTAGATATCTATACATCCTCGTATCTACAATATGTGGCTAAACTGAACTTATATAGTCTTACTCAATTTAAATGTATACTGTCTTTGTTATTGCATTTTTATTTTTATATTTGTTTATTTTTAGGTACTTTTTGACTATTCCTATACAAAATTAACAATTTTGTCATTTAACGAAAAAAAAACGGATTTGATTTTGATTTCAATCTAATAGGCTACCGGCTTAAAAAACATAATGGTCGTTCTGAATATTTTTACCCATTTAGCAGACCATAGCACGCCTTGAAAATTATTAACATTTTTCTACATCTTCGAATAGAGCTCGTCGATAACTATACCATGAAATTTTCATTTTTTATAATAGGCCAATGGGTTCCAAAATAAGAGGGTATTGTAGTTTCAAATATTGCATAGTAACAATCGAAGTGTCGATACAGCTGAAATTGAAGATCAATATAGAGAAAAATCATTGAATCGCAAGAGCAAAATTGAATTCCTACTGCAGCACCTTCGCTGTCTCTTTCGTTAAAGGATAGCTCATAGAGAAAACTTAAATGGATGCTTATTAAAATTAATTAAATACCTTTATTTTCGGTTTACAAACATTTAGATTAGTGAACTTACCTCAAACACTGTCTTAAACCACGCTGTATCAACACAATCTGAAGCACTTCAACCTCTAAGGATAGATATATTCTTGATCACTGAATATCAATCACCTGTAGGTAAACTTGACTTGACTTGAAAATTCGACTTATATTTTCGAAAACGGTTAAAAACATTAGTCATTAAGAGACGAGATGTGAAATTTGACCTGTTATTTTCAATATTTTAAGCTATGTAAGTACACCCATCATACATCTATGGAGGGTATTTTGATCAAATCAAAGGAAGATCTTCTCTACCGTATACCTTTATATAAAGTCATTAAAGCTCTGCCCAATTCAACCCATAATAATTACTGTGATGAAAAAACCATAACAGAGATTTGTTATTGAGATTAAATTATCGGAAACTCCTTTTGAAGCTTTGATTTTGCTTAGAGCACCAATGATTATTTTTCAAAAGTTACGAAAACAGCAGGAAATTTCAGTTGTACCAGTCACAAACTCAATTTGATTTTATATGAAATTTGTTTCGAGATGTACTGAAGTTCTCTCCTTTCTAACCACCTCACAAAGTATTACATTTTTTGGTGTTAATTTCAAACACTATTAATATTAATAATGAAGGTTCAACTGATATTACTTGAAATAAAAAAAAAATTATTTCTTGTAAAATATACAAGGTGATCTATTTGAAATAATCAAATTATCTATAATTGAAAAGGGCCAAGTTTGTGTTGTTGTATCGAACATTCTGTACAATTTTTTCGAAATTGACAAGATCCGCAGTGAACAACATCATATTGACTAACGATTCAATTCACTACTACTACTACTACAAATGCCTACGTAATTGTAATTCCTCTTCACATGATCCAAATGAACAAGGATTACTATAAACACGGTTGCCAGAAATTGTTTAGTAGTCTTTCACAGTGCCGCGAACTTTAATTTTGCACATACCACAGAAAATATCAGGTATTTCCTTCATTTGAGCACATACTACTGTTATTATTACAAACAAACTTGCTTTCTCGACTAAAGAACATCAATACTCTACACGCTCTAATGACTTAATTCCAAACATGCACCGAACTGCACTATACCAAAAGAGCCATCTTTATCTTGGGTCAAAACTGTGTAATAAACTGGAGGACCACATAAAAGGTGCACCGAATATAAATGTTTTCAAATCAAGGCTGAAAAGTGCCCTAATCGAGAAAAATTGCTACACCCTCGATGATTTTAATATTATCTCGCTCGGACTAAGTACTTTAAGTGGACTTGTCTAGGTTCATATACTTTAACTAATCCTAATCCTAGGCTATGAAGATTTATTATTATCAGAGAAGTTAAGTAAAACTCGAAGTCGTCTACACAATATATATTTCAACCCAATGTTGAGGGGAGGTATGTAAACGCAAGTTTCACAAGAAACTTAAGGGTTTGCCTCAACATTGGGTTGAAAGAAATATATATTGTGGAGACTACTTCGAGTTTTACTTAACTTCTCTGACATTGAAACTCCACTTTGAGTATGGACTACTTCCTTCAAATTTATTATTATATTGCTAGAGGACGATATATTCTAATTGAACTTGCCTTCTACACATGCTTTGAATAGTTCTAGATTTTATTTATTGATAACTTTTTGATATACACCTTCCTGGGTCTTTATTGTGTATTTTATATTTATTATGTATCTCACCATCATAGGTTAGATATTTAAATTGACGTACTCCTTGTTATTGTACTTATAGATATTTTATTTTCTCTTTGTATTTTTCAACAAGTGAAATAAACATATTATTATTATATTCTTTTCCACTTATACAGCTTTCGCACTTTTCAAGAAAGTCTGAGATAACCAGTTGAAAAAAATTATATCCAACTAATATTGTACCACCAACAACTATAAATTCAAGACAATCGTCAGACTCAGATAAACGAGAATTACATATTTGTGCCATTGAATTTTTATGGCATTAAAGAAAATGATTAAGAAATAAATTGATTTTATTTATTTGAATAAATATGTCATATATACATTGGTTCGGTGTATCATTAAGTAATTTTCTCATTTTCCTCTCTTTCATCTGCAGGAGTTCTAAGTTGTTGTTGTAGTCAGCCCTCGAAGATAGGTCTGTTCAACTTCAATTTCATAGTCATTTTTGCATAGCTAGAGCCAGTGTACTTTTTTATGACATTTTGAAATTCAGAAGACTCACTTCTATCCAAGATATTGGTTAAGCTCTCTATTACCTCTTCAAACTCCGAAAATTCATATCCCGTGTATAGGACCAGAGTGGGCGTCCACAATTTCGACAAGTCATCAACCTCGCCTGAGAGTTCCATGGTCAAGCAACAAGCTGCTGCGGCCTGCATAGAAGGTTTGACGTGACTCATTCCATTATCCAAGAGTGCCAGCTCTAGCATAAATTCACCTAAACAGTAGTGATCGCTCTGAACTTGCGCAATCCTATTGTACCTTCTCAAAAATTGAACAGACAAAGCTCTTCCCAACCTGAAATCTAGATGTCTCAATAGCACCTTCTCCATTCTTCGAAATTGCTCCCTGGAATAGGTGTAGGCACAAATTTGTTCAAAATGCCTCAATTTTGGAGTGCGTACTTCTTCGTATTTACTGGACAACAGCAACGCTGTTATTCCAACTAGCTGCAGGGTAGCTAGCCCCACGTCCGTGTTTGCTTGTAAGTATCCATCAACAATGTTAACGCACAGATGCAGTGATTCTGAGTAAAAGTTGAAATATTCATGGACCCCAACAAGCCAATTGATGAGCTTCGCCCTCATCCACGGTGTCGTTTCGTGGTTGTCCAGAAAACCTTCTCGAATGGGGAACTCAGCCTCCATCTTTCTAAGGTAACTAAAAATATCCGTTACATATTCTGAAACCATGGCAGGGTCCATCTGGGAACATTCGTCGGGGTCTACAATATTGAGCTGCCTGGAGCTGTATGAGTAGTCCCTCCTAATAGTCTTACTGCAGCCATCATCGATATGATTCCATTCACTTTTTGGGGATTTGGGGTCTGTTTTGGTGGATACATCTGGTACGTTCATGGGTATCTCCTTAGTTTCCTCGGTGGGTGATGCAGTTATAGCATTCTCAGCTATAGCCAGCTGTGGGTTGGTACCAATCATGCCAGTTGTATTATTTCTGGCCGCATTTAGTTCCCTATCGGGTGAAGCTATTCCCATAAGCAGAGGTTGCACGGTCTCCATGGGGAGACCACTTATATTAACTGGGTTGTTTGTCTTCAGAAGAATTGCCCTCTCGTCATTAGCGTTAATTAGTGTAGATTTCGCTGCGTACTTCGATAATACGTTTTCTTGTTGGGTGGAACATTTGAAAGCATTTTGTATTAAAGCCATTCTGAAACATACATGTACAAATAAAACATCAATAATATCACCAAATAATTACCAAAATAATTATCTATGGAACAAACTTTTTTCCAAAGAAGATATGTTAGTTTCACATTAATTTATTAACTTACCTGTTTCTTAAAATATGCTATATCAACACAAGCTAAAGTACTACACAGTGTACAGCTAGGTGAATTCAAGAAAACTGGGGTTATGTTCGTCACCTGTAGGTAAACTCTACTGAACATTTGAATGTTATTCGGCTTATAATAAGGGTTGAGTGGAATAATTATTCATTAATAAGCCATTAAACTTTGGGAGAGGATGATTTGACATTTTTACCAATGTTTTAATCAGCTCAAATTATGGAAATCGTTCAGTTGTTTAATTTCACCATTCAAAAAAATATTGGTGAATTTCGCTGACTTCTTAGTAGGGCGTAGTTCATGTTATTTGAATATCAAATAATTGAGCGAAAATCTTGAAAATAAAAATTAGAATCAACAATTTGAATTTGAGTTGGTGCCTGAATTAATTTTTTTCGTGTTTTAAGATAGGGGTTGGGGGTAAGGGGGAGGTTTTAGATTTTATTTATAAGAAATCACACAATTCTTCAGCATAATCTAAACTAAAATACTAAGAGATATTGTTTTGGCCTATAATAATGTCTATTCTTAGTATCTATGTATGAGTTCAATGCCCCCTAGCATCAAAGCTATTCATTTTTGTGGTTTGTCACCCGATTAATTTCTATTCAAAGTAACTTGAACTGTATCATATTAAAAGAAAAATCCACCGACTTTTTTCGTTTTGTGCCCTTTGGGGGGGGGGGATAATCATAAAAAACTGCTATTTCCCTTATTCAGGCATATTCAAACATTCGACGATACATTTAAAGGCACTCGAGAATATTTTTTTGCGTTTCGAAATAGGAGTTGTGGGAAGAAGAGGAGGGGTAAGAATTTTTTTTCAAATAGTAAAATATTGTGTTTTTGGATTCAAAAATGAATAGTCTAATCTGTGCAAAGTGTGATTTCAACGCCCCCCAGCAGCAAAACTGATCATTCTTTTGGGTGGCGCAATGGTAACATTGGTTGAGAATTACATGGACTACGCCACACCAAAAATTCAAAAAAATCCACCAGGACCCAAATTCCATACGGATTTTGCGGGGTCCTTTTTTGAAACCGCATTATTCAATATTCTGATTATTTTCACTTTTTTCTCAATTTCTATTCCACGAGTTTTTCTAATTTTTTCCGTGATAGGAAAAGGGCGATCCCCCCAATCGATTTTTTATCATTATTTCCCATGTCCAACCGTTGAAACATTTTCCGAATTCATCTGCGTTCTCTCTCTAACTTTTGAGGGGGAACAGGGGATGTGACATTTTTCAAACGATAGTTTTCGACGATCAGATATTTTTGTGTCTCTCAAAAACTCAATATTATTAACCCTACTGCTCCAGTCGAGCATGCTAAAGAAAATAACCATAATTATGATTTCACAAATCCAGTTGTCCTAGATATTCAACCATATCTTTCCAAAAGACTCATAAGCGAAATGGTCCAAATTCTAAAACATGACAGCCTAAATACTAGAAGAGATATAGATGGACTAAATACAGCCTTTTTCAATTTGATTGTTCAAATGCCGAGATAAAGTATAAAGTATTATCATTATCATTATTGTACATACTACCTATTCTCTTATCACTAGAAAAAACCTTTTATAGTTCTCTATTTTTCATACCTTTTTTTTACCTCTAAATTCCTTCCTTATCTTGGAATTTTAACTCAGTATTCAGCCTGTCTGTTACAGTAATATATGTATTATTTATTGTGCCTGTGGATTTCGTTTTCATTTTGTATCTATCACGTCTCACTATGTTTTATAATTTTAAAGAATTTAACTCGGAAAGAACTACTTTTGTTGAGTACTTTCCAAACATTTTAACATAATCGTCATTTATTATAATACATCGCGGCAAGTAAATATATAACAAATAAAACAATTTTATGAGAAACCATTGAGGATGAATTTTATTAAATTCGAAACGTTGGCAAAAAACCAATAGTTTTTTCTTCAACTTTTACTGATCCCAATCCCTAACTAACCTCCGACACAAATATTTATTGGATCACCAACTTATCAGATAATAAATAATAATGTTAAATTCTTATAGAAATTTTGCATTATTCACAAGTATATCTACAATATTTAATGGTTGTAGATCATATGTTTACCTTTTCAACTGTCAAAAATTTCCACTTAAATATCGTGTCGCCACGAAAAAAATTCCGGAATTTTTTTTAGTTGCCATGGTAACTAGTCAAAATTAAGGCATCTTATTGGTTAAAAAGTAGAGGTGTGAAATTTTCACTCTAATTTTTGACGTTCAAATCCGTCAAGAAAACTTCCGAAAACCACGCAGCTTTCGGGGAACAGAGGGCGGCAATTCCTTTCTTAAAGCCATAATATTCGATGGTATTTTATTTTTTATTTATTAAATTGCATTTTGTAGTAATGTAATAAATATGATTGTTAATGATACAAAATATGCAAGTGTTTAAAACGTAATAAAATCTCATAGAAAATGGGCTAAATATGGAGTTGATTTGACTTTTATGTTTGTCATGAAGACAGAACGTTGTAGCAGAATGACAGATGAGTGCAATAAAGACTTAACTGCACTCAGTTTTCCTACTAAATACTGTTCGATACAGTTGTGTTTTTTGTTTGAACGTAGAAAAAATAAGTAAAAAGGTTATAAGAAATCAATCATGAAATTACTCTATCTGAGAAAAATAACTTATTTCAATTGTAAGTTGATAATATATTGATCATTTCGAACTGAACTTCGTAAAAAAATAAAAACTAAACAAAAACTATACACAAAAAGTAAACAGAAGTAATTTTTAGTGGTGATCTCGAAAATATGCCGGGGCATGTCGCTGCAGAAAAGCTAACGGTCCCAGGTTCTAGCCGTAGTCAAATTAACAGTGCTACTCATAGGGTTGCGAATGGGGATCGTACCAAAGCTGACCCAGAACGCATAGGAGCACAATAAGCCTTCACGGCTACAGAGCATCGGTATATCGTTGTGATAGTTGGTCCAATATCCAATCCAACCCTGAAAATCATAACGGGGAGTTTGGTCACTTCTTGGTTGTTGTTAGCATTCGTACTAGTGATCCGGTCAGATTAGCATGTAAACTTATTTTGCTATGACTGGAGCTAGCGTACTTCGTTCTAACCCTTTGATATTTAGAGGACATACTGTTTACTAGGATATTAGCAAGGCTAACTATTAATTCTTCGAATTCAGAATATTCGTATTTCGTGTAGTAGACCAGAGTGGGTGTCCAGAGATTCGACAAGTCCATAACGCCGTTCATGATCCCCATTGACAAACAGCAAGCTGCGGCAGCTTGCATTGAAGGATTGACGTGACTCATGTCATATTCAATCAACATTAACTCTAGCAAATACTTGCCTAAAGAGTGGTTATTGCTCGGAACCTGCGCAATTCTATTATATCTCCTTAGAAAGTGGACTGACAGGGGTCGTCCGAAGCTATAATCTAGCTGCCTTAGGATTTTTTTCTCCATTGTCAAAACCTGCACCTTGGAAAAACTGTTGTTACAGATACGCAGAAAATCCGTAAAATCCGGAACGTACATCTCCTCATACTTGCAAGCTACGAGCAACGACGCTATACCGACCAGCTGTAGGGTTTCTGATCCTACGTCCTTATTTTCTCGTAGATATCTATCCACAATGGCCACGGTTAGATGTAGCGTTTCAAGATAGAGATCTAAATCCTCCTGGACGCCAACTAACCAATCGATTAGAGACACCCTCATCCAAGGAAGCGTCTCGTGGCCCTCAAGGAAGTTTTTCTGAACGGGAAACTTGGCTTCCATGCTCCGCAGGTAACTGAAGATATCTCCTACATACTCCGTAACCATCGCAGGATCGTTCTTGAAACATCCATCTGGGTCAATTACTTCGAGTTGTTTGGCTGAGAATGATTTTGTGGAATCCCTACTAGATACCTTACATTCATCGTTAAAGGGGTGATTCAAAATACTACTCCGAAGTTTGTGATCTGGCTCAGCAGCCGCACCAGACACCTTATAGGGTAGCTTCTTAGCCTCTACAAATATGAGAGCAGCAGTTCCTCTTTCCTCTTCTCTGGCCTGTATAGGAGGACGTGTCGGTGTTTTCTCGTGAGGGAGACCAGCAGTTGATGTTTTTTTGGCTACGGCCAGTGTGGGAGGCATGCTTTTTCGGCGTGCGCAGGCATGGGGCTTGGCAATTGAGAGATGGGATAGTTTTTGTTCCAGCAAAAGGTCTCTTTTGTTAACAGGAATATTACTATGTAGACTTGGTAGTGCGTTACCAACTCCACGTATTGTCTTCGTTAGGTTCCCTACAACTGGTTCCACTCGTGAATATGTTGTTGTTATTCTGGGAGCTTTACTTTCATCATCATAGATGTTCAACTTACTTCCTTGGGGTTTGGGGTTGGAAGCCATGCCAACTACCTTTTCGGGGATCTTCCTTATCGGAAAAGCAGCAGTTGTTGACTTCCTGGCTTCGACTTGAGTGGTAGGCATGGATTGTCTGCCTGTGGAGGCAGCGGGTTCGGTATGTTGAGTTAGTTTTGATTTTGATAGGGCGGTATTATTTTTTACAGGGATGCCTCTCTGGTACAACCAAAGTTTGTCTCCAACTGCACCAAAGCTCGCCCTCTTTTGCATACTTGTGAGCGTTTCCAGTCGTACAGATTTCGCTGCAAGCTTCAAACTGTCGTTTTTGTGACTGACACCTGTTCTGAGAGCCATTCTGAAAAAGAAACTGCTGATTATGAGTACCATCTTTGATGCACTATTTGGTTGTTGTTGCTACATAATAAAAAATCGTATTCAGTTTGGCAAATTGAAGAAATTAAAAATAAGAGACCGAACAGATAATTCAGTCAGGCAACGCTCATATCTGTCATTCTAAAACAAGCTCAATATTTGTACAAGAATGCAGAGATAATCATGAGAAACTCCTTATAAGCAGAAATGAGATGCCAAACCTCTGCGACCCTTTACGATGGGGTGGAAAAATATCTAACCGAAATAATTACTACTGATATACATTCGTATTTAAAATAATTTTTATTATTAAAAATTCAAAATAATTACCACTGATCCGATAAAGTTCGACTTATGTACCCTTTACATAAAAATGTAAATTTTCCAGACCCAAATTCGCATGAGGGTTGGAAGTTATTTAGATTAGTGAACTTACATTATTTTTTTCCAACACAAACCAAGCACAAAACACTGTTCTCCTAGATATATATTTGAAATCTACAAATATATCAATCACCAATTCTGACAATTCTAATACGAAAATCTGGCTTATATCACAAATTTCTATAAAAGGTATGTCATTAATGAGTCATTAGTGGGATTTAGGGTCTAAGGACAGAGGATAATATGAAATGTTTACTATCGTAATGTAAACGTGATGATTCCTGAAAGCTTTAGTGTATTCGGAAACAGGCATTACTTTACTCACAGTTGATGATCTTAATAACAGTTGATTTTTTTACAAGAAATATATTTCGGTTGTGTCATTTTCTTGTCTACCATAAACTTATTCCTTCGCCAAATTTTGCAAATCGGTCACTTCGCCAAAGTATCGTGAACCGACTTGTCCACTACACCTTTCCTTTCTTTTTTGAGATAATTTTAATCCCATATTTTTGTTTGTCAAGATGAATGGGAAGGGTAAACGAATTCACTTCTAGTGTTGAAAATAGTATCTGAAAGGCACAATAACATTTTGTGAAGGGAACAATAACTGATTTAAACGGAGTTTTGAAGCCCCAATGAAACACGATAATTTCCTATAGTTTGATGAAGCTGTCAATGTCGAAATCAATATGGTGAACATGCTCTCCCCCTTGTAAGCAGAGCCATAAGTAAATTTTTAATTTGGCGCTCCTTTTTGAACTTCAGTATGTTTGACAGTTTATTCCCGTAGTTAGACCATTTAGAAAGATCATGAATCGCTATCAAGAATTACTTTTCTGTCGAACACATTAATGACGATGTTTGCAAAGAAAATCATATTTCTTATAATGTATCGAGTAACAAACTGACTGATAATTAAAAAAAAAAAAATATTTCAAATTCTGAAAGCATTTCAAAGACTTATTTCACAATCACAGTTCCTACCTTGATCGATAACGAAGAATCGGATATATTTAATTATTTCTACCCTACAGCATAACATTATTATATATAAAATTATTGTATTTAAAAATCAAAGGTCATCAGAACAGTCCTTTAGTATTTCAAACAAAAACCTCTTTTATGCGAGATTTTGTTGAGATAGAGATGAAAATTTTACACCGATTATTTTTTGACATTTCTTTCAACCAATAAAAACCACCAACTTATAGCATTCATGTACGTTCAAGCCAATCACACCATTATTAAAGTAGACTGGAGTCTTTAATTTTTGTAAAATAAAATGACAGGCAAGGACCAGGTGGAAAATGTTGTTGGGGTTCAAACTTTAAGGAAACAAATATTTAAACTGATCCTATTTTTCTTATTTTAATCGTTTAGAATTCGTTTGTGCACCAGCCTAATAAGAGAGTAGTTCGATAAAGTAGTAATAATTCTCCAAATATTTTTGGCAATAGCCTTCGTGCCTATTGCATGGCATTAAGTTTTTGAAAAATCAAATTATTTTCATTTTATTGTCACTCTCTTGTGCTATTATAACTGAAAATATTTCTGTTGCATTTGCAAAATTATTCTGCAAATTTTTATGAAGGAATATTAACTTTCCAAGACCACTCTCTGAATTTTAAAAGGGGCAATTGAAGTAATAAAAGCACTGTAATCAGAAATAACCGAGACCTACAATCACTTCTATTTTTCCTTCGAGTTATTTCACATTTCTACTTCTACAACTTGATGAAACGTGAGTTTTGAATATGCAGTTTCCTTGTTGGCCAAGTATGATGGTGTTTAAGAAGGAATCCAGGCAAGACCTCAAACGAAAATTGGAAATACGTTTTATACTTTTTAGGATCCGATAAAGAAATTGTCAAAAATTGCATTGCATTTTGTGTATGAAACATCTGTTATTCTTTCAATGTGAAATCAAACAGGTCTACCTGATCATTCAATACCAAATTGTTATTGTTGCCTAGGTGTTTTTTGACATGTATAGATTCTAAAATGTTTAATTTCAGGCAAAATTTTTGGTTGCATGTACATAAGTCTTGGACTAAATAAAGAATTAATAAATATTCTGTGATAAGTTGTGGTTATGTCAATGGTGAAGTCAATGAATTTCTCAAGTGCTCCCCGAATTTTTTATTAAAACTACGGCCTATCTGGCCTATATATGGTGCTTTGCAATCTCACACTCAACAACCTATATTTATTTATCAATAATGTAAAGTCTACGGAATAAATTCAACAAGTCCTAGGTTTACAAACTCGAGATTTATTACGGTATATATTTTTTGTTTAAATTGCATGTTTTTGTTTCATCTTCCTCTGTATTCATTAGGCAAATTAAATATTTCAAAACTAGTTCTGGAGCACTGCTTTTCTTGATTTGCTTGTGAAATGGGGCATAGTCACTTAGACTTCAATTCAAAGGGGAATAATAGAATACAGAGCATTATGCGGCACGTTGATCTGTGGCTGTACAGAGAGAGATAAGAACTCCGAAATCAAGGGAAATAGTAATATATGTGATAGATTGCCTCGTTCGATTTTTTTCGCAAAAGATACAGACTATTGTTGTTTTTCTTCAGTTGAGATCGTCGATCTTCAGAATACATCGGTAACAATATGTACTGTGATTATATCTTCTAGCCAAAAATTTTAATTCTGACATAGTATCGACAAGAAGTATCTCATCAGTAAATTGTCGCGTTTTTGGTGTGGTTATTGTTTCCTTACAACACGTGAGGAGTCATGAACCCCATAAACTTTCCGATAAATCATTAGTTACCATTTTGATTCTTTTACAAGAGATTTTTTACTGGGGATTTATGATCCAGAATTTTTTTTCAGTTGCTTTTTATATACAAGTATCAGTTTTTCTTTAATAACCATATAAATATTTACAAGACTTTCAATACCATATTAATTCTTTCTGTACTATTTAAGAAAGTCGTCCATTTTTATTTGATTGGCATTTCTATTATCACAATAAAAAAGTTGTTATATTCATGGGACATTATATACAAATGACCAAGTAATAGTGTACCTAGTGTTTCACAAATTCAAGGTATAACAAATGAAAATCTTACCACCATTAACTGTTTTTGCAATATTCACCAAAAAAATAATCTGAGTGTTGACAAATTGTATTGAAAATTTGTTCCCTCATAACCTACCTGTTTTAATGGTTGAGAAGCTAATTGATTTTTGATATATTATCTGATGAATCATCACTATTCATTTATCGTTTTACCTGCCTTGTACAAAATTCAATAAATGAATTATTACCTGTATTATTATTAGATGAATAGATTAATAGATTGGTAGCTTTCTTCAAATAATTCAAATAATTATTCTATGTGATATTCAAGAAACATTCGATTGTATTCTGTATATGCGTACTTTCTTGTATTTTCGGCTAGTTTCCTACCTCTACATTCTTATCTCGTGGTTGATGTTACCAAATTTGTATTGGCCTATTTTCCAACTTGTGAAGGTTTAATTTTAATGTTAGAAACAGTATAAGTATAAAAACCTCTCAACAGTATATAAACAAATATAAAAATTAAAAACATATTATTATTTTTATCCGTACGTTTTGAAGATACCAGTATGTTCTCTAGATTTTTCACCGCTGGCGCTGGTTCGTTTTTAGATTATATCTAGCCTGGACCAGAAAGCCTTCGCATTGGCCTTCCTAGGGGATTTATTTCCATCAACATTTTTTTAGGGTTGGGTCACCAAGTTGGCGGCTGTATGTGACGTATCCATAGTTTCCTCGAAAAATCAGTATTCTGCTGATTGAAGACATACAGTGACCGCCAAAAAGTATGAACATATGGGAAAAAAGTTTATCATTGGAGTATTGGAAAAATATTTCTTTGGAAAAGTTTGTGCATGTCCGATAACCTGAAAATGGATTTTGACACATGTCACGTGACCACTAGTATGGCGGCAAATTGAAAAAAATACCATGAAGAACAAAAGTGCAGTAAAATAGCAAGATATCGAAAAGAGTAATTTGAAATTTAAAAAAGTTGCTAAGAATTCAATTTTATACTCACATACGAAGTTTCAGGCAATAACTCGGAAAAATTTGAAATGCATTTTTTTCTGAATGGCTTGACTGTTGTGAAGCATTTGTATTTTGATGATAATGACAAAACCTTCTCATTTTCTCCGCCCCAGATGGCACTAAATTGAAAAATATGGTTTTTGTAAGAACCCTCGCTGTTACATTGGTTCGTACCTAACAGTTATTTCATAATTCCAAAACTATTGTGGTGATAAAGTAATCTAGAAACATTCTGGTTTCCTGATTATAATCAAGTTTCGATGAGAATCATGCATGAGCGTTTCACTTCGCACATACACTTGAAAATAGTGCGTCAAATTAAAGAAGCTCATCCAGCATTATCATCAAAACTTGATTTTAATCACGAAACATGATGTTTTCGGATTACCATATCATTACAATAGTCTTGGAATTCTGATATATAAGTGTTAGATACGAACCAATGTAACAGCGAGGGTTCTGGCAAAAACCAATTTTTTCAATTTACTGCCATCTGGTGCGGAGATAATGAGAGATTTTTATCATTATCATCACCAGCCACTCAGAAAAAACCTTTGATATTTGTAAGGAGATCGGAACATATTAAAAAATATTGCAATTTTTTATTTTTCTGATTTATTGCTTGTGTATGAAGGTATGAAATTAAATTCCTTGCAACTTTTCCAATGACATTTTTCGATATCTTGCCATCTTACCCCACTTTTGGCCTCTTCAAGATATTTTTCCAATTTGCCGTCATACTAGTTGTCACGTGACATGTGTCAAAATCGATTTTTAGGTTATCGGACATGCACAACCTTTTCCCTAGAAATTTTTTTCTTATACTCTAACAATAAACATTTTTCCCATATGGTACATACTTTTTGGCGGTCACTGTATATGTAAGGGGACAAAGTCTGAAGCTTTTCAAAAATTACTCCTTAAATAGACACCAACAAGTAAAACTAAATCAAGTTATCAACGAAATAAAACAATTCAATACGGAATACCTCGAGGTACTGTCTTAGGACCCATTCTTTTCAATATTTACGTGAGCGAATATACCATCTTCAAAATGATTCATCCTTGGTTTCCGCGATGCATTGAACACTAGTTTATCCACTCTTACGCTCATTAAATAAATCGTGATGTCTATTCATTATGATACTGTTTTTTGTCTAAATAAACAATGTATTATAATCACTACAATTATCACTACGCTTTTACTTTTCCATCAGTTTATCAAGTGTACACGTTATTTGACCAGTCTATTCAAACACACAATACAGAATGTACAGAACTCTTGTCTACGTCTCACAATATGCTATAGGAAATCCGTCTAACTAAATATGGAAATTAGAATGATACTGCACATATAATAAACGTACGGTTCAAAGGAATTCTAACACCACCTTCTTTCAAAACTGACTTTTTCAAACGCTCCTACAATTACCAAATTTACAACGTCTACATTAATTATATTCCTACCTCTGTAAAATCCCCGAAACTATCAAGATTCAAAACTAGTCTGAAACTCAAGCTAGTTAAAATCAGACTTAACACCTACCACAGTAAAAACTAGATAAACTAAAAATAATACTATGCTATTTATTTACTACCACTTTGTTAGGTTCTGGTATATTCGCATCAGCATAGTTATGTGGAAGAATTTTGATTGTCCATATTTTATGGCATAATTGAGAAACAAGTGCAACCGAGCCTTTCGCTCGGAAAATGTATTTATTTAATTTTTTTTCTAATACTCTCCTTTGTAACTGAAAACTAAAAGTTATTATTAGTATTATGCTACTGCCATTATATTGTTACGTAGAGATTAGTCACAGAATTACAGAAAGACAGAAAACGAAGTAGGTGTTTATATGTGAATCTCAAAATGACAAATTTGAAATACATCCCTTGGAACAATTATTGTCTTTCAGTTTTCTGGTAATTCGATAAATAATGCTAAAAAAAGGCAAAGGTTTTCCATCCAAAATTTCACACTAGGAATTGAGTAGCTGCGGCAATACTGAACGGATGAAGAAATGACAGGTAAAGAAATTATCCCTTCTACAAGTATTACTAATGACTTTCCTTATTCCCTTTTGGGATATAAGTCGAATTTTCTCAATTAAAATATACAGTACGGCATACATTCAGGTTACATCTATCTCAAGAATATAATATATCCAGTCTATCAGTGTGTGGTTCTTAGTGTGAGCAGAAACATCCCATTTTGAAAATTTAGTTTTTAGGTAAGTAAACTAATCAACATAAAAACTCTTCTTGTGGCTCTAAAATAGATTCCTTATACAGATATAGGGAGATTTTTCTTTCCGAAAATTGACATCTGTTAAGTGGACAAAAGCTGCGACTGTCAGTCATTTCTCCTCGACAAGAAATAACTTGTCCTTCTCCTCTTGAGTATTTATATGAAGCAATTTCATAAAATCTGTCATATTCTGTGAAATTCAGTATTTCAACGCATTTACCACTAGTTTGTGATAATATGAGTAGGACATTTTTTTGTTGTTTACTTTGCAATCAAGGATTGTTAGTTCATATTTGATATATTACCGTTTTTATGAATTTATATAAAAATATTTTTTGTAAATAATATTAATTTTTTGTTTTAGAATGGCTCTTAGACAGCGAATCAACCAGGAAGACGCCAGTTTGAAGTTTGTTGCAAAATCAGTTCGAATAGAGTTACTCAGAAATATCCAAAGGAGAAAAGCTCTTGGTGAAGTTGGAAACAAACTGCCAAATTTCCAGAAAAATGTCGCAATCAAGAAAAATGGCGCTATGCCGGAACGAAAACTAACTCGCTCTCTAAATGTCAAGCCTCTTGCACAGGCTGAGCGTCCTCCACAAAACCTGCATCCTTCACAGGTAGGATCTATGAAAGCTACTATCAAGGAGACTATGGCCACATCGGAAATGGACTTCGACCCAGTTCCCCAACCCAAAAATAGTATTTTGAACCGCATCCATGATGAAATTGAAGCTCCAAGGAGAGGTTATGTGGAGTCTTATTCATCGAGGCAGCTTGATATAATCGACCCCGATGAATGTAACAAAAATGACCCTACAATGGTGCCCGAATATGTGGCAGACATCTTCAGTTACTTGAGGAATACGGAAAGGAAGTTCTCCATTCGGAAAAATTTTCTGGAAGAACATGAGACAACTCCCAGAATGAGAAAGATACTAATCGATTGGATCGTCGAAGTCCACATGAATTTCAAAATGTTACTAGAAACGCTTTATCTATGCATAGCCATCATGGACAGGTATCTACAAGCGAATAAGAACGTGGGGCGAGATACCCTTCAGCTGGTCGGAATATCGTCCTTGCTGATCGCAGCCAAGTACGAAGAAATGTGCATTCCTCCGTTGTCGGATTTCGTTTATGTTTGTGACAACACTTACTCCAAGAAGCAGATTCTGTCAATGGAGATTAGGATCGTAAAGCAGCTAGATTTCAGCTTCGGACAACCCCTATCGGTGCACTTTTTGAGAAGGTACAATAAGGTTGCGCAGGTTCACAGCATTCATCACTCTTTGGGCAATTTTCTGCTAGAACTGGTATTGTTAGAATATGAAATGAGTCCCGTCAGTCCTTCATTGCAAGCCGCCGCAGCTTGCTGTATATCAATGGGGATTATTAATGGAATATTGGACTTGTCCAGTCTGTGGACACCCACTCTGGTCCACTACACGAATTACGAATATTCGGAATTCGAAAACATAATAGTGAACATGGCTAAAATATTGGTAAAGAATGAATCTCCAAAATTTCAAACGATCAGGAAGAAGTACGCTACTTCCAGCCATGGCAAAATAAGTTTGAATCCTAAACTGAACGGAGCACTCGTGCGAAAACTGGTAACAATCCAAAAGTAGCGAAGTTATCCTAATTTGATATCCAGATCTCCAGAGTTGACATGAATTGTATTTTAATAATTCTATATTATTATTTTTTTTATTTTTTACAACTGTTCTGTATTTTACTTCTATATTCTAAATGAAATGTTCAAATAAAAATCAATATTTTTGTAATATAAGTACTTGTTTTCACTCATGCGAGGATTTAAGTAATCTAATTCTACTACGTATATCAAAATTATGCAAAGGCAGGTTATACCAATGAATTAATAACGACTTCGTTTCAATTGAGATTTCTATGGGAACTGAGAAGACACGCTTGTATCGACCCCTGTCATGTCCGGTTTCTTTATACTCCTGGAGATATATTTTCTTAGCAATTTTCTACTGGATATTTACATTCCTAGAGATTTAAATTCGGGAATTATTTTACCGGTGATTTTCCTTCTGGGGATGTTATTTCCCAGAATCGTTGCATCAACACAATTAAAGGTATACCAAATGAAAATCTAATCACTGTCAACTCAACCAACTCTTTTTGTTATATCGACTGTTGAAGAAGCTGACTTACATTGCGTGTGAAAGATGTGTCTCCATGTAATCTACCTGGTGGTTGAAAAGCTGCCTCATTTTCGATATATCATCTGATGAATCCCTATTTATTCATCGTTCAACCTGCCTTATATAGAATTTAATAAATGGCTGGTTTCCTGAATAATCAAATATAATAATAATTATTCGCATGTATTCAGTATTCACGTACTTTCTTGGATTTGTGGATAGTTTCCCACCTCTAAATTCTTATGACCTGGTTGAAGTGACCAGATTCGTATCGGTCTATTTTCCAACTTGAGAATGTATAATTTCTGGTACTATATATGACAACAATAATATGAACCATGAAGTATTTTTACTTTTCATCAGTATTTTACCACTTACAATCCAAGTCTTCAGGGTTTCCAAAATATATTGTTATTTTTATCATAATTTCTTGAAGATTTTTTTTGCGTGTTTGCTAGTCGTGTTCACATCGTGCTCTTGTTTACCCTCGAATAAAAGTGGTTAAAACGTGAGATTTCAATTCAGTTTTTTGAGTTGATGACCCAAATTAGTGTTCTCAGTCAGAGAAGCAAGTTATATCGAAAAATCTCAACAAGAAATCGTGGAAACTTGATAAACTTTCTAAATAAATGAATTCAATTGGAAATCCAGTGTAAAATAAACAGCTGAAAAAGTCCGGAACAAAAAATGGCTGAGATTTGTCCAGTTTGTGATATCGCTATTCCGAAGTCAGGTAGAAATCAACCCAAGATTTCTTGCCTACGATGCAAAAAAACTCATCACTTGAAGTGTTTACAATTACCAGCTGATTTGGAGAAGACGATGACCCTACCAGGTATGGTTTGGTATTGTACAGAGTGTTCCAAAAGGTTGGATTCAGATGAACGGGATTCTACCACCCTACATGATATTCTGTTGAAATTAGGCAATATTGAGAAAGACATCACAACTCTGAAGAAATCGCATTCCGAGATAATTCAATCTGTACAATTTTATGGTGACAAAATAGATGATTTTGCTAAGAAAATTCAAGAATTTGAGAAGACTATTATATCCGTCAAGCAAACTAGACAGCAGGTCGAAAATAACACATCGAACATCAATAATTTGTCTGATGAAATCGAAAAAATTCAGCAATATTCACGTATGAACAACTTAGAAATATCAGGAGTGCCGGAAGAAAAAAACGAGAACCTAATTTCAATTATGGAAAATATCATAAGTGTATTGGGATGCACTTTTGGAAAGGAATCAATTGATAGTTGCCACAGGGTGGCCCATTTCAACAGAGATAACAAAAAACCACGCAATATAATTTTGAAATTTGTTTTGAATGGGCAGAAGCAGGCAACTATTTCGGCAATACGCAAAAGTAAAACCTTATCATCGGAAGAAGTAAACAAGAACTCATCCATCCCCTCAAAGATATACATAAATGATCATTTAACTTTCAAGAATAAGGAACTGTATAGAAAGACCAGAGAATTTTGCAAGGAAAAAGCCCTTCCAATGTTGGATTTTCATGAGGAACACCGAAACCTCCAAGATACGTCTAATCGACAACGAAAACACCACACAAAATTTCACATAGGTTACGATTTGAATAAATTATATCTTTCAGTGTCCAGTTTCCTTCCCAAGTCGGCGCCCATGACTGCTCCTGGCGAACGTGACGACGGATAACAAATGCATTCGTACAATGTCAATAATTATCAATACTTTGAATTGTCAAATTTTACATCTTTGTAAAATACTATCATTAAAAGAAAAGAATTGCAACCAGCGCGTTCATTCTTCATCTACATTTTTACATGGTCCTTCGAGCCGGATATTCAAGTAAGAAGATTGAGAAGTTCGTGAAAATTTCGGAAACACACACGAAGTCATTGGCAAACAATTCGATAAAGTCGAAGTTTCGTTTTCCACACGTGTTTCGAGTTTCCAGTTTCGCAGCATCCAATTTCTACTATACTGAACTAATTTGTGGTCTCCCAGGTAATCATTCCTAATCCTTGGCCCTTTTCCTTATTTAAAATAGCTTTCACTTGCATTTGCATATATATTTCGTGAATTATTTCACAAATTCAATTTGTTTGCTTTGTCAAAACACTCATTCTTAATAAGGAACTGTCAGTTTTGAGTATTTCAAACACATTTTTTCACACATCAACAGTTCAAATAGTTCACGTTTCATTTATCTTAAAAAAAAACAACTTTTTCTCATTCAATATTTTTGTATTGTGCTAATACTTATAAAGAAGAGTTTATTTTTCATGATAAGTATGACAGAAGCCGAAACTAAAATGATTCTTGACAAATTGAGAAAAAGGCGGGCGTCTATAAAATCGAAACTTACAATTTTCAAAAACTATATAAATAATCTCGAAAATGATTCAGCTAATCCAGAATTTATTTTTCCTGAAAATGAATTCAAATTGAGGTTATCAAGGTCTGAACTTCTTTTGAATCAATTCGAAGAAATTCAAACTGAAATCGATTGTCAGGTCGATGATGTTCAAGATGAATCGGCTCAAAGTGAACAATTTGAAAACGATTACTTTGGCATAATTGCAAAGGCCGAAACTCTTTTGTCTAAACATACTGCCAGTGTCGGGGAGTCTTCCAACGTGAAAGGAAATCCACATGAACATGATAGCTCTCACTCAGGTGTTTCAAATAAAGATGAAAATAATCATGCATCTTTGGGTATCAAATTACCAACTGTTCAATTGCCTAGATTTTCCGGTAATTATGAGAATTGGTTGGAATTTCATGATTCTTTTCAGTTTATGATTATTAAAAATGTGAGCATCAGTTTAGTACAAAAATTTCATTACTTGAAATCGTCTGTCAGTGGCGTAGCTGAGAAAGTTATTCATAGTATTCCGGTATCTTCCGAGAATTTCTCAGTGGCGTGGCAAATGCTTTGCGAGAGGTTTGCGAATCGTGAACTTCTTGTTTACAATCACACTAAATGCATATTCAATTTGCAAAAAATTATCAAACAGTCTTCTTTCAATATCAGGCAGCTAGTAGATGGCCAAAGTAACTTGCGTTCTCTGCAATCTTTGAATGAACCCGTAGACCATAGGGATACCTTATTGATATTTCTAATCGTTGAGAAGCTTGATTCTGAAACCACTCTTGAATGGGAGTCAAAGAAATCAACAGAGACAACTCTCAAAGATCTTTTGAATTTTCTGAAAACGAAAGCTGACATTCTTGAAAAAATTGAGACTAATCACTTTTCTAGTGACAATAAATATCGCAATCGATTTGAGAAAAAATCTTTTACGACATCTTTGATATCAAGTCAAGGTTCTTGTTTTCTATGCAAGTCTTCAAATCACAAATTGAGCAATTGTCGTGATTTTCTCAATTTAAGCATTACTGATAGAACAGAGCAAGCCAAAAAATCAAAGGTTTGTCTAAATTGTTTACATCCTGGTCACGTGAATTCCAATTGCAAATACGGCAAATATTATAAGTGTGGCAAGAAGCACCACACACTCATTCATGTCGAAACTACCGAAATTGCTCCAAATGTCATTTCGAGTGCCAGTGAAGCAGACTCAAATATTGAATCTACGCATGCGCTTTCAACTAGCGCTGTTCGGCAAAATCTTGTTCTTTTATCCACAGTAGTAGTTCAAGTTTTGGATAGTTCTGGTAAGGCGCAATAATGCAGAGCTCTCTTGGATAGTGGTTCGCAATAAAATTTTATCACATCCCATTTCGTCTCTAAATTAGGTCTTCCCAAAAGGCGAATTGACATTTCTGTGATAGGGATTGCTCAAATTTCCTCTAATATGAATTACCAGTGTGACGTGTTCCTTAGGTCACTCCACTCTTCATTTTCGGCACCCCTAACCTGTTTAGTCACCAATGCCATATGCAATCAGCTCCCAGGTTGTCAAATAGACATTTCTTCATTGCGCATTCCTGCTAATATTCAGCTGTCAGATAAAAATTTCCATGTGACTTCAGATATAAACCTCCTGATAGGGGCCGGCCTTTTTTATAACTTGCTCTGCGTTGGGCAGATCAATCTGGGCCCACAAAACCCCGTACTTCAAAAGACTAAGCTTGGGTGGATTATCTCAGGTCCTCTTCCCCAGGTACAGCCTTCTCAGAATGCCTTCTGTAATTTCTCGCACAATAGTTTATGTGATGAACTCTCACGATTCTGGGAAATAGAAGAGTTTTCCACTACTCGGTTCCATTCTAAGGAGGAGGAACATTGCGAAGAGCATTTTAAATCTACTCATGAAAGGAATTCAGATGGTCGTTTCGTAGTTTCAATGCCTTTCAAAGATTCAGTTGAAAAGCTAGGTGAATCAAGAAGCACAGCCGAAAAGAGATTTTATAGTGTTGAACGTAAGCTTCTGATCCATGTCTGATCCATGTAAGCCTTTGCAAACCTTTTCCTTGAACACGGTCACTTATGGTACTGCATCCTCTAGCTTCCTTGCTACCAGATGCTTGAGTGAACTAGCGCAGGAGTACTCCGAAAGTTTTCCTGAAGCTACCAACATAATAGCGAATGACTTCTATGTTGATGATCTTTTAACTGGATCTGATTCAGTTTCGGAAATCATTGTTCATTGTAAGCAAATCATCCATATCCTGCCCAAAGCTCACTTTCCACTTCGCAAATGGGTCTCTAACAATCCTTCAATATTAGATGCTATCCAGCAATCAGTTTCTTCCTTGGACATCGCCCACTCTCTTGGATCAAACGATAACACAAAAACACTTGGACTTCATTGGTATCCCAAGTTTGACTCTCTTAGATATGTTATCCCTTCGGAGATTCTTCCGAAGACAATCACAAAGAGGTCAATCCTGTCGGGTATAGCACGAATCTTTGACCCTTTAGGTCTTCTCAGTCCAGCTACAATCCAAGCTAAAATGTTGTTACAGCAACTTTGGTTGGAAAAATTAGAGTGGGATCAGTCAGTACCTCTACATATTCATACTAGTTGGTTAGCTTTTAGAGATCAACTCCCTCAACTCAATGATATTCAGATTGGTCGTAAAATAAAACTAGACAACGCTGTTCATATTGAATTACACGGGTTTTGCGACTCTTCTGAACTAGCGTTCGGTTCCGGTATTTACATCCGCAGCTTAGATCAATCAGGTAACGTCCAAACCCATCTGTTATGTGCAAAGTCAAAGGTTGCTCCACTCAAAAAAATCAGCATTCCGCGGCTCGAGCTCTGCGCTGCTGTAATCCTCAGTAGGCTAGCTACCAAAGTTTTCGAATCTCTCTCCCTTAAATTCAGTAAAATATTTTATTGGTCGGATTCTATGGTGGTTCTTGGATGGCTCAAAATTTCTCCCCATCTTCTCAAAACATTCGTGGCCAACAGAGTCTCAGAAATTCAATCCAATACGGATATCTCTTGTTGGAACCACGTAAACACAAAGGAAAATCCTGCCGATCTTATCTCTAGAGGCATTAGTCCACAAAGTTTGAAATCATCTGATCTTTGGTGGCATGGTCCCAAATTTCTGAATGATTCCATTCAAATTTGCTCCACTCAACCGCTTGAGTTGACCAATGAACTTCCGGAGATGAAGCGAACAGAAATAACTTCCCTGAATTTGACTCCTCTCTCCAGTTTTCCTTTCGAACGATTTTCAACATTGAATCGTCTCGAACGCACCTATGCATATATCTTAAGATTCGTTCACAATTCATTAGCTCGTTTCAGATCCCTGGAAAGAAATTCCGGTCCTCTTTCTATGCAGGAGTTGAATTCCTCACTTCGTTATCTTATCAAATCTTCTCAAGCTGAATCATTCCAGGAGGAACTGCATAACTTATCGAAAGGCAAACCTCTTCCTCGCAAAAGTAGAATGTTGTCCCTTCATCCTTTTATTGATGAGAATGGTATTCTCAGGATTGGGGGCAGACTAAGACATTCACCATATGAATTTGATAAGAAGCACCCCATAATCATTTCAGCAAATCATCATTTCTCAAAGTTACTATTCCATAACGAGCATAAAAAGCTTCTTCATGCTGGACCTCAGCAATTGCTATACTCAATACGTGAAACATATTGGCCCATACTTGGGAAGAATCTTGCGAAGAGAACTGTTCATGAGTGTATCGTGTGCTTCAAAGCCAAACCGATTTCTATAAATCCTCTTATGGGAGATCTTCCTGAAGCAAGGGTCACTCCTTTTCTTCCATTTATCAATACCGGGGTGGATTACGCCGGTCCTTTTACGTTGAGAGACAAACCTGGCCGACGTTTTAAAACCTACAAGGGTTATGTTAGCCTTTTCATATGTTTATCAACAAAGGCGGTTCATATTGAACTAGTCAGCGACTTAACCAGTGATGCCTTTATTTCTGCTCTTAAACGGTTTATAGCAAGACGGGGCAAGCCCCAAAGTATCTATTCCGACAACGGGACAAATTTCGTAGGTTCCAAAAATCAGTTATTGGAACTAGGTAAATTTTTGAAAAACCACAGCGAAGAAATCGAATCTTCTACCTCGTGTCAAGAAATATCATGGCATTTCATTCCTGCGTACTCCCCCCATTTCGGTGGCATTTGGGAGGCAGGCGTGAAGTCAATGAAAAGACATTTGAAACGTGTTCTATCAGAAGCGCTTCTCACATATGAAAATTTTCAAACTGTTTTAGTGCAAGTAGAGGCTATTTTAAACTCCCGTCCTTTAACTCCTTTAACCTCAGACCCATCTGATCTTACCGCCTTAACTCCTTCCCACTTCCTCATCGGCCGCACGCTCACCTCTATTCCTGAGCATAATTTCATGGACATCAAGGTAAATCGATTGGATCAATTTGAATGTCAAACAATTCATTTACATTTCCAATCATAACAACAGGATATTAGACCTATGTTTCACAAATTTAGACGATGTGAATTTGAAGCATTGTATTTCACCAATGGTGAGGGAGGACTCACATCATCCCGCATTGGAAATAAACTCAGAAATTCCCGATATTGTTCTTGCAGAAAAAATATCTCATCAAAGTAAGCACTTCAGGAAAACTAACTATAATGTTATAAACGAGAAAATTGGAATTATAGACTGGTCTTAGATAACTTGAATGTTGACGCCATGGTGGGCCTTTTTTGTAAAAAAATTAATGAAATTATTACGAAATATGTACAATCAAAGATGAGAAACAAAAACTATCCAATCTGGTTTTCTTATAATACAAAAAAACTGATTAACCCTTTGAGACCGGAATTATTTTTTTGAGAAAAAACTTCAAATATTCATTTGCAGATGATTATTAATACATTATTAAATAGATTTGAAAGGTAATTTTTCATGATTTGACTTTGATTTAGCTTTAGAAGGGAGTGCCCACGGTGAGAACACTAGGAGGTGAAAACAATATTTTATTTCACATATATAAAAACTTCTTATTTTTTATGATTTTCCCAGAAGCGTTTCTTTTGTCGAAGAGGCATAATGCGACGTTACATCAGAAACAAATGAGTGTTTTCATGTAATCTTCAACAAAATATCAAATTTGTTACCTACTACAATGCCATCTGGACTTATGAGGTTCCAACTCTTAGTGCTGCACAATGAAACATTGTATTTCAAAGATATTAGATGGTACAAAGCCATTGGGATTACCCCCAGCTTTGTGCAAAGTATGAACATCTATGTGTTCCAAAAGTCGGTTCTAAAAATTATAGAGGAACATATCGGAAGGCGTTTCTATAAATTCAGTAATTTTTGGTCAAGATGTCTCGGCAAATTGTTTCAATGTTGGGTGGCAGATTAAAGCTGATTGCGTCCAAATAATTAATTTTGCCAATTCCTGAGCCCTTATTACGGAAAGGGGGTATTCATGTTTAGTAAAACAGGATTCCTATCTTCGGAAATTCTGATCTGATTCTGATATGAAAATAAAGAGAAGAGCTCTCTTATTCCTAGTGTCCTCAAGCTGAGCACACCACAAATTATGCACCAAAATTATCACTTTTCCTAACGCATATACTGTGACAACAATGGAAATGTATTTTCATATGGTTTGTGAATCAAATTATCTTGAAACTCACCTATCATTTTCCAATATTATTTTTATTTCTGATAAAACAGGTGGTACTTATCAGCATAAAAGAACACTCTCATAAATAACCGACACGAATCTACATTTATACCAGTTCGTTTGAGCAAATTTTATTTGGAGTAGAGAGACATCAAACGCATGCGTTATTTTACGTGTATCAGCAATGAGGACTCTAGGCACATGAGAAATAATTAACTTGTGAGTGTCCTCACTGTGTGCACTCTAGAAAACAAAGGGTTAAAAATAAATCTAAATTACACAAAAAATGGAAAATATACAAAAACGAAGAAGATTACTTGAATTTTTCTATGTTGCGTAAAGAGATAAAAAAACAAATCATTGCAGATTACTCTGAATACATTAATAAATTAGAAAACGACATGGAGATGAATGTGAAAAAATTTTGGTCATACATTTCTAACAAAAAAAAATAAACAAAGAATACCACCGAGTATGTCATTGAATGGGCAAAAACTCGAAAATTCCCAAGATATCTGCAATGGCTTTTCCGAGTTTTTCTGCTCTGTTTATGAAAGTGATAATACTCCATCAAATATTGCCCTAGAATTGAACTCGGCGCACAGTACAGTATCAACTCAATAAGTAAAGAGAAAATACGACAACAAATCCAAAAACTTGACATATCGAAAAGCTGTGGCCCGGATAATATTCCTCCTATTTTCATAAAATCCTGTGTAGAGTCATTGATCGAGCCACTGTAAATCATTTTTAATCACTCGCTGAAAACGGGGACATTTCCTAAAGATTGGAAGTTGGCCAATATGGTTCCAATATACAAAAGTGGAAACCAGAGTATAATTGAAAATTATAGAGGAATATCTCTTCTATGTATATTTGGAAAACTTTTCGAGGGAATAATAACTGACGAACTTTTTTTTATGACAAAAAATCGCCCAACACAATTTCAGCACGGGTTTTATCGTCAGCGTTCTTGTGTAACAGGGCTCTTGCCGTTAGTACAGGGAACGCTGGAATATATGGAGAAAAACCTTCAGGTGGATGCTGTGTACACGGATGTCTCCAAAGCCTTTGACAAGGTCCACCATAATACCTTGCTCATCAAGCTGGAGAATTTCGGTGTGCACGGTAGCCTCCTAAGGTGGATATCATCTTACCTACATAATAGGTGCCAGATCGTGAGACTTTATGATAATGTTTCTGAAATTACGCGGGTAACTTCTGGTGTCCCGCAGGGATCACACCTGGGACCATTGATGTTCTCAATTTTCATAAACGATATTGGCTCTTGCTTTCAAAATAGCTACTATTTATTATACGCCGATGATCTGAAGATTTATAATCCAATAGGACAGCAAATACAGCAAGTACTTCTTCAACACGACATTGATCGCCTATCTGAATTTTGCCACTCTAATAAGCTCCACCTTAATGCTAAAAAATGCTCATCTATAACATTTTCTCGAAAAAAACTTTGATTACACTTACGAAATAGATGGCTCACCTCTGAAAAAAGTACATCAAATAAAAGATCTAGGCGTCATTCTCGATCAAAAACTGTCGTTCGAAAGTCATATTGACTACATAGTTAAAAAAGCATTGAGAAATCTTGGCTTTTTACTCAGGAACTGTAAGAATTAAAAAAAAAAAAGAAACTTGCATAATCTTATATTTCAGTTATGTTGTTTTTCTCAGTTTCAAGGCTTTTATCTCGGAATCAAAGAATGGTGCCACTATGGAATTCAGCAGTAATATGAAATTCATATACTCTCTCCATTAACGATGGTGAAAATTTCAAAAATCCGGGGGGAAAGTCGAAAGGTAATTAAAATCCAGATTATATGCTGTTTTTCTCATTTTCAAGGAGTTTATCGCGAAAAAAAAAATGATGCTACCATGGAATCCAACGGGAATATGAAAAATTTAATACTACATCCATCTACGATAGTGAAAATTTAAAAAATCCAGCGGGGTGAATAGTTTTTAAAAACCAGTTTCTATGCTGTTTTTGACATTTTCAAGGCGTTTATCTGGAGAACAAGGAATGGTGCCACCATGGAATTCAGCAGAAATATGGAAAATCATATACTCTTTCTATCTACGATGGTGAAAATTAAAAAAATTCTGGGGGATAGTCGAAATGTGATAAAAATCAAGTTTTTATGCTATTTTCTCATTTTCAAGGCGTTCATCTCGAGAACAAAGAATGGTGCCACCATAGAATTCAAAAATCGGGGAGGAAAGTGAAAAGTGATTAAAAACAAATTTTTATGCTGTTTTTGACACTTTCATGGCGTTTATCTCGAGAACAAGGAATGGTGCCAACATATAATTCTACAGAAACAAGGAAAATTATATGCTCTTTCCATCTACGATGGTGAAAATTCCAAAAATCCTGGAGAAAATTCGAAAAGTTATTAAAAACCAGTTTTATGCTGTTTTTGATATTTTCAAGGCGTTTATCTCGAGAACAAAGAATGATGCCACCATGGAATTCAGCAGAAATATAGAAAATTATATACTCTTTCAAACTACGATACCTAGGTAAAATTGAAAAAATCCAGAGGGAAAGTCGAACAGTGATTAAAAACCTGTTTATATGCTGTTTCTGACATTTTCAAGGCGTTTATCTCGAGAACAAGGAATGGTGTCACCATGGAATTCAGCAGGAATATGGAAAATTATATACTTCTTCCTTCTTTCTCTGCCGATCCGTGTTTTGGCTATGGAGGTTAGTGTTGTGCCTTGTTCTTTCTGTCAACCAAACGCCGAACTCACATTAGGGGTACTATTTTCATGTTTGTTCCTATGATAAGTTGATTTACTGTTGCCCACCAATACATAAGAAATATGTATGTTGGTCTCCCTTATTCGTAAACGATTTAAAATTGAACGATTCGAAAATAGCACACCAGTTATAGGTAAGGTACAATTTACGTCCTGAATATGAAACTAACCTTTCTAAAAATAGTCCCCAGGGCCGCCTATGCCATCCCATGACTTTTGATGATTGTGCCCCTTCCCCTAATTAAAAATTAGGTACGTGGAAAGCCTCCAGTCTCATTCCAAAATGTATAATGAATATAATCAGTTTTACCTGATGGGGTACCTACTAGAATTGCCAAGAACATTTCTAAGTGAACAGTGCAAGAGGCTTCAGTTGTTGTAGATAGATACGACGTGTTTTGTAGAGGTAATTCAATAAGTCTGAATAGTGGATACTTGCCATGTTTATTTCGACTGTTCTATCCGGATATAATATCAAGCGGCTTGAATTTTAAATCCTAAATCTGCAGTGTTTATTTCGAGGAGAATATCTGTAGCACATGCGCACAATGCACAAGTTTTAATTCTAACGGCCAACCTCTCTTTTATTTGTTTTATATGTTGATATTGTTAATATTCAGTGGTGCATTTTTTCGGCTTCCACGCGATTAGAAATAAGTGTATATTAAAAATAATATTACTAGCACAAAGTATAGTGCAGAAATGATTGCAATTGCTTTTTTATTTTCATTCATTGTTGGAAAAAATACTTAAAATGTACCAAGAAACAGCAACAGAGAAATACCTAACCAATAATTCCTCCAGCTGATATTCAGTTTTGATATTTTTTACAGTTTTAAGCTAAGTGGAGTTAGGCTCAGAATTCCGATCCGGATGAAAAATGGATTAGGCGTTTATTTCGTACATTTAAAGTAGCTGACCATAAGCCAATCCATCAAATTGTTTGGATTGGATTAATTTTTCCAATTCGATTTAGCTCCTAATCTCATCCGTTTATTTCGAGGATTAACGTGGATTTAAGTGGGATTTACAAAGCCGGTTGAGATTGTATCCGGATAGAATTTTCGAAATAAACATAGTAACTATCCATTTTTTTTCTACTGTTGGTGAAAAATAATTTTGTTCGGATACTTTTTAATTTCGGAATGAATCGAGCAAAATGTTGAGATGCCACAATGAAGCAACACAATGTAATTTTTTATTATTTGCAACTGGTTATATCAACATTTCTTTACTATTTCAGCCAATCAGAAAGTTTAATAATTTCGACAAATAATATGGTTTAATAAGCTTTTGAAGAAATGCATTCACAGTAGAAGCTTTACAACCCACTAGATATTATAGACGTTTTAAAAATACTTCAATAAAGTAAGAGGTTATCGATAACACGTTAATTTTTCTAACACATAACTATTTACAAGGCTCACTGATTTCGATTGTTTTGTGTTTCTCGAGGATTTTATATTCAACTTCAACTATCGGGAGGCAGATAATTGGACTTTTAAAGAGACACCCTGCATATTTTGAAAATTTTTCAATTTGGCCTCGAAAGTTCTTTCTAAAAATATACAGAGTCCAAGATAAGAATGTCCACCATGAAAAAAAAGTTACGAACATTCATATGGCATTATAAAATTACCCAAAAAAATTATTTGGAGTTGTTTCAGAAAATATAAACTTTCCTATTTTTTTTTTAAATTTTTTTTTTCGTGTTATCGGCAGAGCTGGAAGAAAATAAGAAATGCTTCTTTGCAGCAATTTTCTATAAGCATCAGTTTGAAAATTTGAAATGGCTCAGGGGTTCAAGTGACACATCGTTTGAAGAAAGAATTCAATTCTTTTTTTCAACGCTTTTTTTCGGATTTGGTTAATATTTTTTTAGCATATGCACTAGAAATATCAAGTATGACTGCAGAATGGTTGCCTAATCTTGATAAAGGGCCACGCTCAAAATTTGTCGATTATTTTTCATTGTGCCCGTGGAGACTTTTGATCAGGACATTGAAAAGTTCATCATTCCAAAAAATCAGCAGAATTCACCGAAAGCCATTTCCCATAAGGTTTGTGCGTGGTCCTTTGAACGGTTTGATGTAGAACAATGGAACAAAAATTTTTTTAATGGCATTACCGATACTTCTTTTCGAGAGGAGACACATTGCAACTACTCACATCAACTTGAAAATTTCGAAAGGCAAATAGATCGGAATCGTGGAAATATGTGTCAACGAAAATCAATCACTAATTAATTTCAGTCCCAAAATTTTGAAAATAATACAACTTTGATGTTTTTGATTAAAATATACCTGCTATGCAACATTTAATTTTTGAATTTAAATTAATTTTTTTTAAGAGCAACATGGTGACTCGTCGGATTAGGGAACAAGGGCATATTTGATTACGAATAATTTGATACTGTTCATTATTATGTTTCAAACAAACTTCCGTTAAAAAACTTTAAAATATTACATTACAAAGGACCCCGCACTTGTTATAGGTAAAATAGTTCTCGGTGAAATTGTCTGAATTTTTATTATATCGTAGTATTCGATGTACTGATTGAACGTGCAGAAGTGCAAAGTTCGTTTATGGATAGATTTTGAAATACAGGGCGTTCAAGTTGAAAATCAGTAATCTTTACTTAATTATTGTCTCGGGATTTGAAAGTGCCAACTACATTTTTTCGATCTCATCATCAACTTACCTTCATATAACTAAATATCATTCAGATGGTGCAGATTATATCATTATGTACAGAGTGAAAATTAAAACATTTTGGTAATGTCTGAAAATTCGATGTAATTATGAAATATTGATAAAATCATGCAATATACTATTCTTATTCCATCATTAATCACAAAATATCAACGTTTCAGAAATCACACTGTAATTCACGATTAACTCGTTGAAATTCCTTTATTATTATTTAATATATTCATCATTCTCTCCTCAACACTGTCCCAAAAATGCAGTTTCCTACCATGACTAGTTTCATAGTTATTAATTGAGGAACTTATTACCATTTGCATGACGAGTTGAAGGAACTTGTCCACGCGTACATTCTACTAGTGGCCAAAATTTTTCACAAATAGTGAGTGTGGTGCCATCAATTTAATTTTTATCTCTCAGTAGATTTTAGGATGGTTGTTAGACTTTGACGTTTTTTAGTTTTGAAGGATAATTTTTATCTTGATGTTTTTTCGGTAACAGTTGTAAAGTTAATAAAACATTTATCAATACATTTGATTGAATCATATAAACTTTCAAATCAAAACCCATAGTGAGAAAGTGGAGATCAAAATAAATGTAACATTATATGCAGGGTGATGACCAATGACGGTCCATCCAGTTCCATCTACCATTTAGGAACTGACTGAATATCCGACACATCAGTTACAACTTACAATTCAGGCATGAGCCAGATAAAATTCTTAATGCTTTGACTCGCCCAATCGTGTATGAAGCCCCAGTACAGGACATCACTAATCACTGAAGGTGACAAGGAGCACCCTTAACCGCTTAAGCGCTACGGTCCTCATACAACAAGAAAACCCTATCGGTTATCGGATACATTTTGATTCTGTCGTTGACGGAAAGTGAATGAAAAAGAGAAATCAAGACAATTTACAGGTTTAATGACGTTTGCAAGGCGTTCTTTGGGCTTCGGGTGCTGTTTTGGAAATGAGGAATCATAGAGATGTGTATCACATTAAATAGCTGCTATTCCCGTTATTATGAATGGGGTGGGAGTTTGAGATTTTTTCGGTAGGTGAATTAATCTCTATTCCCGTTTGTGGTGTTTGATTCATTTCTTGCCCCTGACTAGCAAGTTCAATAATATCCAGTTATTAGAGACTCTATGAAGTCTTCGATATTGTATACCACCCACAGCATATATTTGGTAGCATTCCTGAATCTTGAGAAAATCCGTAATCGTACAAGATTAGGTTCAGCAATGAATTCGTCCACTTCTAGCATTTTTGTTTCTTCTCTTTGAAAACACCCAGTATAATATAATTATTTCTATTCATGCCTCTCTTACTACTTATATTTAGTTTCATTAGTTCCATCAGTGAAAATTATTATTAGCTTTACGTATTGAATAACCTATATTGATGAAATATAATAGATGTCTATATGTTTCTATTGATAGCCAGCAAATAAAAATCATGGAAACCTCTATCTGAGTGAAACACAAATTATAAAAAACCGTCGTTGCCAGATTCAAATTCTCCTATCAGAAATAAAAACGTTCCATCAATCATTTTCACTTTTCCCAGATAGTTCGTTTTTATTCCGACAAAGCTCAAACCAACAAAATTCAATTAACTATCTGTACCTTACATTATTACATTTATATATCTGATATGATTGTTATCTCTAATCTTCACCCTCTTTGACATTTATTTTGATCTCCACATTCTCACGTTTTACTATTTGTGAAAAATATTGGCCACTAGTAGAATGTACGCGTGAACAAGTTCCTCAACTAGTCTTGCAAATGGTTATGAGTTTCTCAATTAATAACTATGAAACTAGTCATGGTAGGAAAAAGAAATTTTGGGACAGTGTTGAGGAGAGAATGATGAATATGTGAAATGATAATAAAGGAATTTCACCGAAATAATTGTAAATTACAGGGTGGTTTCTGAAACGTTGATATTTTGTCATATTTATCATCGAAAATTTTCATGATCACCCTATATATCCGAACGAAATTATATTCATACGGCATCAGTTATCTTCGGAGGATAATAATTCACTTGAAAATACAGGATGTGTACAATAAAAACGGCCATATATTTCACCAATTTTTCAAATCACCCTGTACGAAATGTATGAATTGTGATTAATTATGGAATAAGAATAGTATATTGCACGCCAAAATGATTTTATCGATATTTCATTATTACATTGAATTTCCAGACATTACTAAAATGTTTTTATTTTTCACTCTGTACATAATGATATAATCTGCATCATCTGAATTATATTCAGTAACATGAAGGTACGTTGATGATAAGAGCGAAAAAAATATAGTTGGCACTTTCAAATCCCGAGACAATAATTAAATAAAAACTACTGATTTTTAACTTGAACGCACTGTATTTCAAAATCTATCCATCAACGAACTTTGCGATTCTGCACGTTCAATCAGTACATCGGATACTACAATATACTAAAAATTAAAACAATTTCACCGAGAACCATTTAACCTATCAAAAGTGCGGGGTCGTTTCTCAAAATGAAGATTTAAATGCATCGAGCAACCTGTAAGCAACACAACTGATAAAACAAAATCAATAATTCAAAATCTAATAACATCTCCTCGTGCATAAATATTTCCATTAACATGCTCCTTAAATAATTACAAAAAGAATACCTTATTTACTTTTGCAGAAGCGAAGTAAAATAAAGTAAATGATATTGTTTTATCAGTTGTGTTTGTCAAGGGTGACTTGATACATTTGAATTTTATTTTAACACCAAAATATTCTTTAGTTTATGAAACATCTAAATTAGTTTTTTAAGTTTATTGACGGAATTTTGTTTAAAACCTAACCCAAGAGTGCAGTATCAAATTAATCGTAATGAAATGGTCTTTTTTCCTTACCCGACGAGCTACCATGTTACAGTTTGAAAAAAAACCCTGTAATTTCAATTTAAAATTTGAATTTTACTTAGCACAAATATTTTGACCGATAACAAAGAAAATAACATTTTACCCAAAATGTTAGGGCTGTAATTGATGATTTGGACGTATTGATAGCTCTCTAGATTGAAAAATAAAAGTTGAAGATATATTGGTGAAAAAAAGTAACAAATGATATATGGTTGTATTCAGAATGTCATCTGGAGACAAAAGAGGTGAAAATATACTGGGTATCACATTTAAAAATAGAAAGTTTAAGTAACTTCCAGTGAAACCGGAAGTTGTATGAACTTGAATTATTCGTTAAAAAAACTCAGTTTTAAGTCTTATGCAAATCCTCCAAATGTCATTCCCTTATCTTCAAAAACAGAAAAGTTAAAGGGGCGAACCACCTTTCGCGGACAACCTGTATATCTATCTGTTATGACTTGATTTCAAATTTCTTCTACGGTCATTTTGCGACACCAATTTCATTTCCTTAGTACATCTTTCATTATTTTTACCAAACTGAGATGAATTCATTTGTTTATGTTTTTCTGTCTATATTTATATTTATTATATATTTTCGATTTGACTGTATTTTGACATTTCCACCTATTTTAGTATAGATCTACTTCTAATATTTTCTCACATTTTTCATTTAAACTTCTACGCCTGTGTTTATATAGATAAATCTGAGTAAATAAAGAGACTATCATTATTATATATAGTGAAAACAGAGTTCTTTTGGGAGATTGTTTAGTAACGAAAAGTCGTTGCTGACCGATGTTTCACCCTTCGCTCCCATATACATCCTCGACGTAGGCTCATTATGGCAAATACCTGTCAGAAAACAACTAGTTGTTGCAGTTGTTGATCCGAGTTTTTCTTCTGCCCCGGGATTTATTCTGATTTTCATCTTGAATTAATTTTTTGTGTTTTTTATTTGGATTTTCTAATTTTTAACTAAAACATAAGCTCATTTTAATGGTATATTATTTATTATTACTATCATCTATACATTCATGAGAATATTTGAGTTGAAATTTACAAGACTGGTTCATGAAAAGAAAAATATACAGACTTTTACAAGAAAATGATTTACTACGATATTAACCTCATTTATTCGTTTCAGGAAGTCACCCAACTAAAATGTCATCATAGAAATAATCAACCAGGAGAAATCTAGTTGTAGGTATACATCTGCATCTGCCCTATCAGAACCAGTTGATGATATTCAAAAGTTGAAGCCAAAGTTAAAATATTCACAAAAACGTATAGTTGCCGACACACAAAATCCAACTTTTCCTTCAAATTTAAAGACACTGTCTGGTCCAGGTCAGGAGCTTTTCATACAATATGCAATCTCCACATAAAGGAACCAAGCAAAGTGCAGCTGCAGGCCTCAAACCCCAAGAAAGTATGTGTAACCATGAAGATGACGAAAGGAAAACATCGGAACAGATCGCAATCTTCAAGAACGACCCTTATGTAATTACGAACCACGTGTTGGATGTTTTCAGATATTTAAGGACCATGGAAACTAGGTTTCCCATTCGGCAACGTTTTCTTCAAGGTCACGAGTTGGCCCCATGGATGAGGGCATACATCATTGACTGGCTCGTCGCAGTCCACATGGGTTTCAGCCTATGCCTTGACACGTTGCATCTGTGCGTAGCGACGATGGACAGGTACTTACAACAAAATAAAGGCGTGGGACGTAAAAGTATTAGGCTAGTTGGAGTATCGGCACTTGTAGTGGCTGCTAAGTACCAGAAAAGATGTATTCCAGACTTGAAGGGTTTCGTATGCCATTGCAATTTCCCCTTTTCCGTGAGAGAGATTCTCGTGATGGAAATGCACATTTTGAGGACCCTAGATTTCAGCTTGGGTCGACCCTCATCGGTACAATTTTTGGAGTGGTACAATAAGGTTGCACAGGTTCAGGGACACCACCAAATTTTGGGAGAGTTTATGCTAGAACTGGCCTTGATGGAATACAAACTTAGTCACGTCGAGCCTTCTTTGCAAGCAGCTGCAGCTTGCTGTTTGAGCATGGGGATCTTGGACGACGTCATCGACCTGCCAAAACTGTGGACGCCCACTTTAGTCCACTACACAAAATACGAATATACTGATTTTGAATACACATTAGTGGGCCTTGCTCTCGTGTTAGTTCGAAGTGAGTCGAAAAAATTAGAAAATATCCGGAAGAAGTACGCTTGCCCCAGCTATGCCGAGATAAGTTTGAGTAACAAACTGAATGGTCCTCTGGTGCGAAAACTGACTAATACAAAATGAACCGAAAATGGCCGAAGATTTAGCTGGTCAGGAATAATCAAATACTCCTGAATTCCATATCTATAATCAGAAAGGGTGTAACTTGAGTCTGCTTTTGGCACTCGTTAGAAGATAGCACGACAAAGTGAGAAATGAAGGAACAGGAGAAGAAAATGTTGACGGTATTGGAATGAGGATGCTGGAGGATGCATTGTGTGGCTCTGTTTCTGACTCTACCGACTGCAAATTTGGTTGGTCCATAAATAATACATCACCAGGACCGACTAAAAAGCACTAATAACGTATTGAAATCAGGAAAAGCTATGCAATGTTGACACCTTTCTTGATTACTTCTGTGAAATGACCGAAAATTTGATTATTACTATTATTTGAGAACTCTTCTATTCTAGGTTTCTATTATTTTCTCAAATGTGTATATTTCATTCACTGGAGAGAGAGTCTATCATTACATGTTTTTGAGTATTTGTATTTTGTGTTGTATTTTGCTCTGATTTGTTACGGTGATATGTTAATTTCTTGATAAATAATTAAGTTTACTTTGTATCATTTATAGCCCGATCATTTATCAATTTATAGTTTGTACCGTTCCCTGTAATAAAAAACCAAATCATCAACTCGTATGACAGCAATTTGCAAATCACCAAGTAGTCTGTGAAGTGAGGTGTTCCCGAGGGGGAGACCGCTGGTGAATTTAGGTGTACAAGCCTTGGGTATTAGTGGTATTACTTGGGTATTAGTGGGGAATTAGTTGAAAATTATTGGGTATTAGTCCGAAAGTAGGTGTATTAGTTGAAAATTAGTGGATATTAGACGGGAAGTAGGGGTATTAGTCGAAAATTATTGGGCATTAGTAGGGAATTAGTGGTATTACATAAGCATTACAGGAATTATTTCGTCTAGAGGACACATAAAAAAGGGACTCAACCCATGGAATTGGGAATTTCCGGATATTAGAGAACATCGGTTGGAAATCAGAATTGTTGAATGAAAAAAAAGGTCTTCAAAATAGTACTTGACAAAAAAACGAAAATTCGTATTTCTATTGCTTTTATTCCTCGGGTATTAGAGGAATTAGTGGCATTAGTTCGGGGTATTACTCGGGAATTACTTGGGTATTAGAGGAATTAGTTCGGATTTTTGGGAATTAGTGTACACAATTTCCTCAGCGGGTTTCCCCTCGAGTGTTCCTTATTAGTACAAAAAATTGACGAGACTAGATAATACCGGCAGAGAGGACTAGTACTTACAGGTCGACAAGCATAAGGATGCCTCTGAGATGCGCAAACGATAGAAAGCGTGAGTAGATGTGCGACAAAGATCGACAACTGTTTACGGCTGGTTATCATCGGAATGTACAATCGGGAGAGAAATTTTTCTGCAACACGTAGGAACGTAGGTTCTTATCTGAATTTTCATTAATTCCTAATGAACTGTTCGAATAATATATTTGTCTGTGATCACTGGACCGTTTATGAAAATTGCATAATTTTCCCGAAGCCATAAGTGTAAATAAAGTACGACTTGAAAAAGAATGCATCGCCACACAATATCAGAAATTGGTAAATAAATATTTATAATAAAGAACACGAGGAACATACTTACAGAAGTTGACTAACAATATCACATGACCTCTGACCACTGCCAAATCAGCATTGTCCATGGTAACTTTTGATTTTTTGTTTCTTTTTATTTGGAGTTGAGAATTGTTCCATTTCACCTTTTTCAATTTCCCTACTTTGTCCACTCATAATCTTATTTCTCACTTTACTCTTTGAAGGCATTTTCAAACACAACAAACTACACTATAACCTATCTAATAATATTTCAAAACTATACACAACACAAGGATTTCAAATTCAACACACAATCAGAATAACGCCATAATAATTTTATTCCACTGACTGTACACTCACGACGTTAACTGCTTGAATAATGCAGAGCGAGTGAGCTCCTGCCCCACTCCAGGGTTTTGTCTAATGCACAACCAATTCTCGGAGGCATCCTTAGGCTTGTCGACCAGTAATACGTTTAACAAATTCGAGTACCAAATCAAAATAGGCTTTATTCAAAGTTAGTCAACTGCTGGATGTATACAACTGGGAGATTGTTGTTTTTGCTGCAATAAAAAATGACGGTGTGCTTGTGGTGCATTTTTTTGATTCAAATTTCAATGGTAAGCTTATTGGAGATCGAAGGGTGATATAAAAGAAAATCCATTTATTTTAGGTCAGAGATACCTCAAAATTTCAAAAATTTATTCACTTCCACTAGATTTGAACTGGAATCAGATGTGGTATCAGCACGACGGAACCCCATCTCATGATATTACACCTGTGAATAACATTCTAGACAATCATTTTGAATATTGTTGGATAGCGAACAATGGACCCCATCGATGGCCTCCTCATTCGCCCGATTTCACTCCTTTAGATTTTTTTTGTTTGGGGTCGTTGAAAAGTATTGTTTATATTGCGCTGCTAACAGCAAAAGAAAATTGTTGTTAGGAATGCATTTCGATCGCGGCGATAAAACAGGATGCAAATTTTTACCACAGGTGGCTGTCACATTTTGATTTGAGCAGAAAAGACGCTCCTCAATTAGTGATTTTTATTAAATTTTCAAACACATTCGCAATGAAGTATGAGAATTATGAAAAATGGGATATGATAGACTGTTTTATACAAACGGGGGAAAATGCAGAGGCAGCAAGCAATTTGTTCCACGAGATGTATCCAGAGAGAAGACAACCTTCTAGAGACGTTTTCGCAAGATAGCGACACAATCTAATTGATGGTGGTCAGTTTGAAAAGCAATGGCCAAAATTATATGCATCAAATATGGATATAGAGTTGGAATAAATAGTAATTAAAAGGTCAACACAAAATTTAGAAATATCAACAGGTTTACCATCAACTAACGTTAAGCGGATTTGGAAGAGCACAAATTGAAGGCAGACCAAGCTCATGTAAGCAGTGCCGGCGTTTTCAGCAGCAATTTTTCTTATACTTGGGCACAACAAAATCCTCATACTGTTGTGGAGCAGAGGAGTCAAGGAAGATTTGGATTTAGTGTGTGGGTAGGTGTTTTTAGGGGTAGAATTATCGGCCCGTTCATCTACAGGGTGTTTCATAATAAATGCGCAGGACTTCAGGATGTGATAGCTCGTCCAAAAATATGAAAAAAAGTTTCTATTTACTTACCCTCTAAAATGCACCATTTTCGAGATACAGGGTGTTGAAATTTAAAAAAAATAATCGTTTCTGCGAATATCTCTGGAACCGTTTATCGCACAGAAAACAGATTTCGTAAGCATTTTCTACTCATAATAAGCTATGTTTTGTGTGGATTTTTTATTTTTTCAAATTCATAATGGGTGAAAACTTTGAAGGGGTAGTGGGTGTTTTTTTCTCCAACTTCTACATCACTGGAAAATGTACAGTTTTGATCCTCCTATATGAACCGCCAATGTTTTCTACACAAAAAAGGCATTCTTTGTCATAAGCTCTAAAATTGACCGTTTTCAAGAAAAATCAACTTTCATGTTGTTTAAATAATGTTTTTCCTCAAAAAATTGCTGCGTGCATTGAAGCTAACGGCGAACATTTCCAACAATTCAACTGAGTATGATTGTTATTGTTTTTTTGCAATTAAGAAGTCAACGTTTGGATTTGTTACTTGTTCTAACGTTTAAATAAATTTTGTATAATTATGAAAAAAAATTATTTAAAAAAATTTACCATGTTTTTCAACATGAAAGTTGAATTTTCTTTTAAACGGTCAACTTTAGAGCTTATGACCAAGAGTACCTTTCTTGTGAAGAAAACATTGGCGGTTCAAGTAGGTAGCTCAAAATTACACTTTTTTCAGTGGCGTAGAAGTTGGATAAAAAAACACCCACAACCCCTTCAAAATCTTCACCAATTATTATGAATTTTAAAAATTGAAAAATCTGCACAAAACATAGCTTAATATGAGTAGAAGGTGCATTCAAAATTTATTTTTTGTGCGATAAACGGTTCCAGAGATATTCGCAAAAAACTATAATTTTTTAAAAATTTCAACACCCTGTATCTCGAAAATGTTGAATTTTAGAGGGTAAGTTAATAGAAACTTTTTTTCATATTTTTGAACGAGCTATCACATCCGGAAGTCCTGCGCATTTATTATGAAACACCCTGTATAATGGCACTCTCACATATCAGAGTTATTTAGAAATTTTAAGACAACAAATTGAACCCCTTGTTGATGAATTGCCGCCTCACAATGCCTCAAAACGCTGCAATTGTCAAGAATATTTCATCTGCAAATGTTGGCAACTCTTGGCATACCAGGTCACCGGACTAACGCCTATGAACTTTTATTCCTGGGAAAAGTTGAAAGATCTTATTTTTAAATTACCAACCAACTCTAGACACGAACTGGAAGCGGCGGTGATGTACAGTTATGCTTCTCTCACTAGCATTTAACTAATTAATTAGACAAGACATGTTTTAAAAATGTACCGCCTGTGTGTGGGAGGAGCTGGTGGTCATTTCAAACAACACCTCATCTAAAGAAATCTTTTTTTCTTAGTTGCTCTTTATTATTATTATTGATGCTGGAGTTTCATTTATTATTAGTAAATACAGTCTGAAAAGGAAAACATTCTCAATTGAAAATTGGGAACCTAATATGGCTCCTCGGGAAATGGAAAAAACCTTCTATCAAAATGAAGTAACTTTTTTGTAATAATTAACAAAAAACAACTAAAGCCACGCTGGACATTGATCTTCATCTTATAGAATAGATATTGTGAAAATACCCTATATAACTTGAAAGAAAACAATCCGAAAATGAAAATTTGCATTATCATTCAGATGGTTGAGATGAAAATAAGCTAGTTTTTGTAATATCTAAGAAACTACTTTCCCGGCTAAAGCCACAATGGAAGTAGTTGGTTTCTGTTAGATATTACAAAAAATACCTTCTTTTCATTTCAACTATCTGAATGAAAATGCAAATTTTCGCTTTCGGATTTTTTCGTTTAAGTTATATAGGATCTTTTCACAATATCTTTTAGATGTTCTATGCCCGGTGTCGCTTCAGCAGGGGAAGTAGTTGTTTCTGTTAGATATTACAAAATGATTTTCATTTTTATCGTAGGTTTTTTCAATTTCCAGAGGAGTCATGTTTGGTTCAATTTTTAATTGAGAATGTTTCCCTTTCCAACATGAATCCCTTCCAAGAGAGGTTATCTTGAAAGATGGAAAATAGGGACTAAAGTTTGTCTTTCAGTCGCAGATGATTCCATACATGACACTATGAACAACCTGTTCATATTTTCAATAAAATCAACATAGTCTAGATTGTTATCAGTTTTATGTATTTCAGAGATGACTCTAGCGAAACATCGAGTGTGCTAACATTTTTGGAATGGTACTTTCAAGCTCTAGATATTGAAATATGCAGGAATATACAGGATTTTTCATTTAAATGATTAATAATTATTGATATATGATTAGAAAAAATAAATTACTCTAATTTAGTACTTAATCATTTGAACGACCTGATATTTATGTTTATCAGTAAAATTTCCATTTTTGACATAAGGCGATGAAAATTGTCAGAATTTGAAATGTTCACATGTAAACATTGCGATAAAAGCTACTTCAATGGATATTGTTGGGATGCCCAAAAATAATAAATTTAGGATTTGTTGTTTGTAAAAAAGTTGTTCGAAAATATCAAATTTAATTGTCAAAAAACTGTTGTTGGCTTTAATCTAAGTTATCCAGGAGATAATCCAGCCGTATACCACTCGAACTAAACTCTCAAAATATTTTTTGCATGATTTTGCTTTATGGCAAATACTTTCATGCACAATAATTTCAATATAAGAACCCTTGACCACTTCGCGGTCTCGGGTTTTTTCATTAAATTATTGTACATTCAACTATTTCCCAAGCAAAATTATGCTCAAAATACTTTGAGATTTCGTGTGATATAATACCTATATGGAAAAATATCCTGATTTTTGCCTCCTTCAATTCTCTTTCTTTAAATACAGATACCAGGTATGGGACCTATTTCTTCAGAGAATTACGTCGACAAGACAAGTTTGAAGGTAATGTGAGTATAAGTCAGATTGTAAATTAACATTTTCTTCGTCTCGTAAAATTGTGGTATATTTCCTTGAAAGATTAACGCGATTAAACAAAAGATTATCATTTAGTTTTGTTAGGTTGGCCATATTTGACCTGGTATTATTAAACGGATTAAAGAAATCTACCCGAGAACCATATTCTATAGAAGGAAACAGTTCAATTACCAGATTAGATAGATATGGTAAATTTCTACACTAACTTTTCTAGGAAAAATTGATATACTCGTATTTTTGTTGGGAATATCAGTGTTCTCTGTTAGAATACCCCATGAGTGTCAATGATCATCAAATACGTTTGGGGTCAAATAGTTTATTCAGTACTTTGAGGATTTAAGTACCTGAAGTATTTATTTATATAAAACAAAAACATAATACTAACAGCAACATGATCCTATCTTTAGATAACAGTGAAATGAAGACTTTCTCAAATTAACAATTAGGTAAATATAACAATTGAACAACTTTCAAAATCCTGGAAGTTACTCTTTCAAACACATTTTTGGTTACTGATATATTTGCGCCACTCGTCAGATCCCCCAGACAAAAACCCCCCGGATTTTATAATTAATTACCTCCGACGTGTCTCTTTCTTCTGGCTGCCAATCCCGAATTTCTTAACGTAAAAAAGGGACACAACTTAATCTACCTAACCTAGCTTTCCAAGTTGCCGGTAATTCGTTGACGGAGTATTGGATTTCCAATGTGTGTCTCTTCGAAATAATCTGCTACTGATATAGCTTCTGGTGGTAATTGTTCACATATATTTTCAAAAACTTTCACAACATCGCCTAGGGAAAGGAAGCAAGTGCTGGAAGTTTTTTTCATTTGTGAAGCAAAATCTGCATCATCTTGATATCGTTGTTGTGAGCCGTTTTCGTGTATTTTTCGATATACGAGGATATATTGACATGATACTACAAACGAATTAGATATGCTCACGCGCATCTTCCCTCGACGCCCCTCCTATCGATGACGTCAGTAAGTGACAAAAGTAGTGATCAGCTGTATGTTGTCTTATGGGTAACGGGTATTTTCAAAGTGTTTTTGCCTCATTTTGAACGAAAATGGTTATGTGTGCCGTTGTAAATTGAAATAATAATAACAATTTAAAGGTCAAAACCAAGTGCAGCTATTTTTCGTTTCCTAAAAATACGACTTTATGCGGAATATGAATGCAAAGGTGTGGTCAGCGATTTAAATTCAATGTCACCAATGCCAGAATTTGCTCGGAGTATTTTCTAAAAGAGGACTATAGTTTGAAACATAGGCTGATGGATTTTTCTGCAAGGCGACCTAAATTGAAAACTTGTTGGGTATGCAGCAAGTATAATCTTATAACACTTGTTCTAATATTTCGACAAAGTTTATTGTCATCATCAGGGAATGAGTGTCCGTGCGGTTGTGTGCATAGATATTATAAAATATAAGTTATCAATTGCAATGTACATATCAAAACAATTAGTAAGAGTCTTTAAAGGTTGCCATCACCATTAATTAAACTTTTATAGTCGGAAACAACAATAATAAAATTCAAAAAACGTACAACATAGCTACCTGTATTTAAAGCTTAAACTACAACCTCAGGGACACTCTTTCCCAGATGATGACGATAAACTTTGTCGAAATATTGGAACAAGTGTTACCTATAAGAGCAGTATGCTTCCTGCATGCTGCGTACCCAACAAGTTTTCCTAGCTTTCTCTTAACTTGTCAGCAGAATTCACATTCGTAATGAACATTTACTTTGAGATTCCTGTGGGAAGTTCTTTTATCACAAAGTCTGCATTGTTGAACACATCTTCATATTTAATATAGTTGGAGGGTTTCTATGCATCTAGACTTGGAGATTTCATCTTCTGTGACATGGATACATCACTAATAAATGCTGTGCAGATAAATCCATACTTTCCATTCAACACCAAAATTATCCGCTGGGTCATTGTCTCCGACGGCGGCTTTTACTGATTACCATTATCAGTCTCAGATGAATTATACAGAGCATCTGATCCAACAAATCAATATTCAGTGTTTGCTTCACCCACAACAAATTTTGAATATCACTCAACCAAACTTCAATTACTTACTCCTTTCAAAGTCTAAATACCAGCTGAAAAGGGGGCAGGTATATATATTGTACACAAATGGTACATTTTGTCTATTCATAGTACTCAGTAAATGAGAAAACGGATTTACATGCACAAAACTAAAAAAATCTAATGTAATCAGACGGTGCAATAAGGACCAAATTCGCATATTTGTCTCATACTGACGTCATGCGCGGCCGTGTCTCAATTGCGTTCTTCTAGAGAGCATATCTCTATATTTTATAGTATCATGATATATTGATATCTAGTTAGCCTAGACCAGTTCCCTGCATAAACAAAATATTGCGTTACCATAGCAACGAACAATAACTTATTAGAAGTATCAGTGTAAAGTTTGACATTTAAACAGTGAACCAGAGTTACGCAATAAATTAAAATAAAAAATATGTCCACCGAAATTGTGAAAATCGAAAAATTGGAGTATCGAGCCATCATCAAGTACCTGTATTTAAAAGGGTTAAGAGGTAAGCAGATTTACGAAGATATGCTTAATATCCTTGGTGATCAATGTCCTTCGTATGCGACCGTGAAAAATTGGACTGCAAGCTTCAAAAGAGGAAAATTTTCCATTGAAGATGATGACCGATCGGGAAGGCCAGTTTCTGTGTCAGTCCCCGAAAATATCGATGCAGTTCATGACATGATTTTAAACGACCGTCGAATTGGGCTAAAACGGATATCTGAAGCACTGAATATTTCATACGAACGCGTTCATCATATAGTTCACGTCAATTTGGACATGACAAAAATTGCTGCAAAATGGATCCCCAAATGTTTGAATTTTGACCAAAAGCGTGCAAGGGTAGTATCATCTTGGGATTGTCATGGAGTAATCATGATTGATTTTTTGGATAAGGGTATAACAATAACTGGAGATTACTATTCGACATTACTGACCATTCTGCGGAAAAAAAATAAAGAGAAAAGACGCGGAAAGCTATCCAAAGGTGTTTTGTTTTTGCAGGACAACGCCCCTGCTCACAAATCTCATGTTGCCATGCAAAAAATTCCTCAACTGAAAAAAAGTTTGAAAGGTCGTAAATTCTCTTCCAACGAAGAGGTAATAAAAGCTGTTGAAAGGTCTAGAGACGTTGCAGGTTCGCTGTAATGAATGTATCCAATTAAGAGGAGAATATGTTGAGTAATAAAATTTTGTTTGGTTCTATAGTAGGCTAAGAAATTTTCAATATATCCTCGTAATATTTGGTACACCTGAAAAAAACAACATTTTATTTCACTATTTGGAAAAAATAATTTTAGATTGTTCATTACTGCTAATTCATTATAAGGAAACTAGTGTTTGGATGATATTTTAAACTGAAGGTATTTTAAACCGTTTTTTTTACCAGGGGTATTTTATACGAGGGAGTTAAAGTACAGGGGGTTTTTGTCGGGAGGTTTTAATCCTAGGAGTTTTTGTCCAGGGAGTAAATTGAGTTATTTTCAATTGCATTTTTAATACATTCCTTAGAAGTCGTGGAAAAAGTATATTACTTTCAATAAATAAAACAATATTATTCATATCTATGAAAACCTACCTCATGGATAGATTGTATGTCAGAATGGTGTAAAAGGATATAAGGATATCTGGATTCATTCCATCACTTTCCCCAGAGACATGCATATTCGTTTGAAAAACAATATCCAGCAAAAACAAGCTTCGTCGAGACATTTGTGACATGTTTGTCCTTCATTACGGGATCAGAAATATACAGTGAGTCCAAGATAAGGTTGTCCACAACGGAGATATCTAAAACGGTAATAGATACAGTTGCAGTTGAAAGGGCACATAGTTGGGTAACAGAAGGGTCATCTATAAGAAATAATAAACTATTCCAAAATATTTTTGAATTTCGAATTACTTTGAAATGACTGAATTTTCTGATTATTTATTTTACATTTTTTTTGTTGTGTTATCGTTAGAGCTGGATCAAAGTACAATATACTTCTTCATAGAAACTTTTTATAAGCTTTCTTATGATGATATCAGTATTAATTACTGTACGAAGTTTCGTTATCGAACAACCATTATCAATTTCGTTTTTCTAAATACGACCCTATCTTGAAAAATATAGTTTTTTCAAGTATTTTTCATTCTAAATTCAATGAAATGTCTCACATGGTAGTTTCATTATGTGTCCGATTTAAAGTTTGACAAATAGTTTTGAGGAGATGGAGAATTTACGATTGGCGTTGTCCTATACTATGATGAAACTCATCTGCTTTGCTAATGAAAGAATCGTTTATACTTTTTTCGTTTAGTTTAATTTCTGTGTATTTTTTGATTAACCCCTTTCCTAATTTATTATTTCTCAACATATTTTGTTGATATAATCGAATTCTTTGTTTTCTTGTTAGAGAACCCACTTTTTGAAATCTTCTGTTTTTTTTCATAGTTTCTGATATTAATTTTTCATACTTATATTATAAAAAATTTGGCATAATTCTGATGTGGATTATAACTGATTTTTTTTTAATATTAGTGATCATTTATTTCCTTTAGACAGTTACAAACCGTATGGAAAAAGACAATTGCTTACATTTAAAGTGTATACCTACACACGTACGATAAATAATAAAAAAATACTAAAAATTCCTGATTTTACCACAGATTCCTATGACAAGTATTCATCCAGTCTATACAAAATCAGTTCTGTTAAAAAGCTTACGTTTGAATAATTCTTTCATATGGCAGTTTTTCACATTTGAAGTCAGATCATTGTGTATTCTGGGGGCCATATGACTGGAAGATTGCTGAGTTATTTTGAATTTTCCGAATAGAATTGAAAAATCATTCTTTTGTCTTGTTTGAAACTACGATTTTGTTTGTTTCTCACATATATTTCATTATTGTTCGTGAATACTAGTATACTCAACTCTGATATAACTAAACAATGCATTCATATTTTCTGTTTTTTGAATACATCTTTGCAGGAATCAATGCGTGAAAGCCCCGTCATTGATCGTAAAATTCGTTTTTGTGTCACAAAGACATCTTTCGCTAGGGTAGATAAACCCCAAATTACCCCGTATCGTAGCTTACTCTCAACTTGTTTGTGTATAATTTGAACCTCATTTGCTATTATCATTGTTTGTTAATAGGGAAACATTTTTCCACACATGATTTGAGTATGTTAATGAATTTTACAATCCTTACAATCAATGAAGTCCCAGTTATGCGTCTGTTATTTTTGAAAAGAATTAAATTTACTGGTTCAATTTTTGTTGGAACTGTTACATATTTTGTTGTTATGACATTTATTTCCACTGCACAGTTCGGAGGTGTAGAAGTATAAAGGGGTAGAAAAAAAAAATCAGATCCCACTTTGAACTCGGAATTTAACAAAATTCCGAGTTTAGTCAGACTTCAGTTTGAAGTCGGAATTTTATAAAATTCCAAGTTTGAAGTCAGAATTTAATAATACTTTTCTAGCATCAATTTCATAATGACAATGTTATGGTCAGATACACCATGCTTTTGTGACAGTATCGATCTCAACATTTAAGACAAAATTATCAAGAGTACTCTCATTTCTCAGTTTTTGAAAGATTATTCTTAGAAAGTTGAAAGAATTTATCAACGACACAAATTCTTTAGTCCTTTGGCAGTTTTTTATTGAAATGCATATTAAAATCCCCGTTTATGACAACTTTTTTGAAGTTGAATATTTCTTCAGTGGCAATTGTAATGCCTTTAGGAAGATTTCAAAATCTCCATTTGGGCAAAGATAATTTGTGATTAATAAGAGCTGGAAATTAACTCCTCTCCCCAGATTTCCTTAAAATTCTGATTATCCTTCGTTATTTTTGTGCGAGGGAGTGGGAGTTGTCATTTCTTTCTGACTCTAACTGACGCGTTTCCAGAAAATTCGACTCCCATAATAGACCCACAGTTTAGGAGGTGGAGGGCCTACATTCTTCTAGGTTATCTTTCGGATTTGACTTGGTGACATATTCGCAAAATTATATTTTTGAAAGACTGAATCGATATGCAAGGATCTCACTTGTCCTTGATTATATGATATGAACACTACTCTTAAATTTTAATATATTTCTTCAATTAATTAATTTATAAATGTGGCAAATACAAATCACAATTTTTTAAATTTCCCTGCCACCTGTCACTCTTTTTTCGGAAAGGAACTATTGAGTAGAAGAAGAACACGATATCAGGACATCTCCATCTAGAGGCTTCCGTTGTCTGCCTCCTCTCGAACACATTCAAACAAAAGCAAGAAAAAGTTTAAATTATATTAAGGTTTGTACGATTTTTTTCCATCTTTCCCTATAGCTATAAATACCCTTTCGTTTGCATGGGAAGTGTAGCACTTTCATACACTCGGTGTAATTTACACTTGATTTTTGTATTCGTTTGTCGATTGAACTGACACATGTGTTTGTATAACTGCTCTGAACAGCACCTGATTCAAAGCGTGGATTACACTACATCAAGAAACAGACTCTAATAAATACTTTCTGTAACGCTCTTTATGTTACTCTCATAAGAAATAGATATTTCTAGAGGGCGTTACAGTCGCGTCTGAGAGTGGTAATGAGAGCGTTTACCATACATTGCGTTGTTGGCACACATGAAATTGTTCTGTATTAGGCCGAGATGCGCAAAATTTCACTCCATTTTGCGATTTCATCATCACCTAACTTGAGATGAATATCTGTTCTTAAAATGTATATATTCAGTAATACCTAATGTTGATGTACCTAGAGTTATATATAATAGATTCAGTTGGACTAGAGTGTGGTGCTACAGTCTTCAGATTGTGTGTATTCAGCGTATTTTGAAAAACTTCTTTAAGGTAAGTTCACTAATCTGAATAATTGATAACCTTCTTATGTGTGTGTATTTACAGATAGTAACCCTAAAATATTATTGTTAAAATTCGGCTTTTGTATGTTCATCAATGGTTTTTCTGTTTCTTATTTATAATAAAAACTTTTACATCTTCTTATTTTTTTCTCAATTTACTAAATCGATAGGCAAATTCTATCCACCTTGTTTTTTTTATGTGGGTTTTTCGTCAATGATTATTCCTAGATTTCTAAATAGTATAAGACAAAGTCGCGATCCGCGTCTGTCTCTTTCTCTGCTTAATATTTTTAAACTAAGAATTTGATACGGTTTCCACTGTCAATTTGATACTTTTTTAGATTAGTATGTACAACACAGTCTAATTGAGTTTCGTACAGTAGAGAAAATTCAGTGTTTTGTAATAAAGTCGTCAAAAAATCGTTTTTCGGGCGTTTGCACGGCTTACGCAGGCTAAACCATAAGAGGCACATCAAATTAATGTATTAAAGAATTGTAGTTTTTTAAAAAGCTCAGAGAAAAGTCAGCGATGCATGTCTTAAGGTTGATTCAAAGAAACCATTTCTATTTTGAAAATATTAATTAAAAATAAATATTAGGTTTGGTTATAATACATAACATAAATTTAGACATAAATGACACCAAGTTTATAATTTTAAAATTTTCAAGATTTTGTTCATCGATTATCACAAAACCACTTGTTTTTATTTATGTTCACAATCATTCAATTATTTTATTCCATATAAACCACATATTAACCTTGATCATTACAGTGTTAACTTTTACTTTTAATTCATTTATTTTCCTACATTTGAGGTGTACAACTTATCGTCAGCAAATGAATGTAATATTAGTTATTTTTGTATCTAGTGCCCCAAATGCTACTTTGGTGATCGAGAACTGATTTTTTTAGGCCGAGCTAAAAAAAGGATTTCGCGAACGAGATGAAAACAAAATGTTTTCTACAAACGTCAAAAATATTGTTCTAAAATAATTAATATGCTTAGTTTAGTATGAAAAATAGTATTGCACTGGCTTAAACTGTTTTTCCAAATCAAGTAATTACTGTAACTATGGAAATAAAATGGCATTTGTTGATTTTTGAATTTTCGCTAGATTGAGGAACATAAAGGTTAAAACATTGTTTATATAGAATATAGTTAGTCAATCTTATGGGATTATAATTGGATCAAAATGGATGCGACATGTAGATGGCGATAGTGAGCTCGCATCCAAGTCATGTCGTAACTTCAGTGATCTGGCCTCCAAGTCATGTCGTAACTTGATTAAAACAATGGAAAAGCATTAAAATCAGGGTTTTTTGAAGAAACCTGCATTAAAATGACGTCAAATATTCATGTTTGTATTTAATTACGCTAGATGACACTCGCGTTTGCGTCCAATACCTTTTCCACAGGCATTGACTAACTATGTTCTATTTAAACAATGGTTAAAATATAAAAATCCCATATAGTTTACATGCAGTGTGCGAAGCAAGTATTTCGCACACTAATTCGCGCACGGTGTCATGGTAACGAAGGAAAATGATAAAAAGGGTCACTTCGCATATTGTTGTCAATGCGTGAACTTTGTCATATTTAGACATTTGTAGAAAAAGGTACATTCACCTAAAACATTACTGAAACAGATGGGGAGTATCGGCCCCAATACGCTCTTTTGTGGTACTTCTCTTTGAATCACAATAATATATTATGTTCACGACCAAACTAATATTTCAGCTTTTTTCGAATAATACCTGTAAACGTTTAGACAGGGTAAAAATCCAAGAATACCCCAACAACAATTTGGTGTTCGTTGCTAGCATAATAATTCAAAAAAAAATTGTGGAATAAATTACTTCGAGTTATACCGACAAAGCAAATGTTTTATTTCAAAAATTGTATTGAATTGTTTATAAATAGAAAGCTTAAGAATGTTGCATATTTGCATATTCATAGGTCAATGATAGAAGTTCAAATCTTGTGTTTTAAAAAATTATCAATAAAGTGTATGTCCTTCGATGCGATAGACTCTTCGATTTGAATAGTATATTATAATACAAGTGTACAAGTGAGCCAGCCTTCAAAGTACGCGCAACGAGTCGAAAGGAACGACGCCGACGCGAAGCGGAGTGCCCTTAAACCTTAAACGTTGCGAGTAGTTTAAAGGCATTTGTATACGTTTACTTATTATACGCAATTTTTTATTATGCCTGCACCGTGACTTAAAAAAACACACTAGAAATGTACCTTATATTTTGCTACATCTAATTGTTGATAAAATTGTTATTTCCTTCAACCGATTGCACCCCTACGCGCAACCCTCGGAAGTCTTCGAGAGACTTGTGTGAGCTAGGGAAGAAGATCTAATCAACTAGGTTATGGTCATCAGGATATCCCGTATTGTTGACATAATGAGTATTTGACATTTCATATAACACTGAGAACTTGGCGTTGTTACCCAACAACTTTTCTAGCACGGCGTGTTTGAATCTTGAAGTTTTTCAGTGCACTTGAAAAATGTCTAAAAAAGTTTAAATTTTCCTCTCAACTGATTCGCTAATTTATCCTCTCCACCGGCACCGGTTAAACGTTCATTCATTCTTTTACAAAACTGAATAAAAAAATACCGTTACCAAGAAAGTTCATTCTGCCTGGATTACACAATAAGCCAGCTAATCATATTTCTGATAATTCTCATAGTTTTTCCGTCTGAAAACTAAATGAATAATAATTTTCAAATCCCACATCTGGGATACTTTTTCTACATCGTCGGTCCCACGCCAAAACCGCGAATGTGCAAATTTCAGGGTTTTGACTTCAATGTAAAAATATTAATTTTTTATCAAAATTTTCAATGCCAAACTCACGAATATGCTATTAGGTTGTTTACTGTGAACGAGAGTGAATTCGTGAATGTGAAAACTTGTCAAGGTTTTCAAAACAAGAATCACATTCTTAAAACTGTTCTCATCCGAAATGACAAATTTGCACATTCGTGGTTTTGGCATGGTACTGACGAATAATATTAATTCGGTAATGATTGAATTATGCGATTCTTAGAATTTAGGAGTGAAAGTTCTAAGTATATGTTTTTCTCGGATGTGAGATATTTCTCTGTTTTTAGGTAGAAATTTGGTGATGACATATTCTTCGGAAATGTATGGATTCCATTGCTGCCGGCGTGCAGTGTAGGTATATAACTTGAAATGACCAGTTCTAGCTCTTTTTGGCAATTTTGCTCATTTTTATGTATTATCTATCGGTTTTGCATATTTCAGAATTCTACGTCAAAGATTTCGAATATTACATGGGCTATCCATGACACTGTATATGCCAGGACCGCAATGGAACAATTTCTTTGGCCAGATATTCGCGGCCATGTAACTTTCATTATTTGAAGGAGAAATTACACATGATATGTACTCCATACAGTTTCTGAATGGTTTATTGAAAACAAAAAAAAAACAAAACAATTGTCGACATTTTCTCACCTGTCAAAGAACGAATTATATGTCAAATTTCTTTTTTCGACTGAGTTGTAAATTTTTTTATTGTGAATGATTTATAGAAAGCTTCCTTTCTCCGATCAACCATACGAACAAGTATAATTTTTTAAAATAATTACGTCTAATAGGACGGGGGGGGGTCAAATATCCTGCTATGTTGCCAGATCTTACCCCATCGACTTTTCTCACTGGCCCTATCTCGAAGAACGTGTTTACGTTAGAGCCCTTGCAAATATCGAAGACTTCATGAACATATTACGCATCGAGTGGCAGACCTTGAACAGAGTCAGTCTTAGAAGAATAATAACTCTAGCAATAGTGTTCTTAAAAAAACAGCACACTTTTTTATGGGATAAATCTGTGAAGTGAACGATATTTTATTTAGAAATTCATTGTTTCAGAATGGCCTCCATAAAACGTGTTAACGAAGAGTCAGTCAATCAGGAAAACATCATATCGAAATTTGCAAAATTATCTACCAATGCAGGACTAGTAAATGAGAACCAAAGAAGGGTGGCTCTTAGTGAAGTTGGAAACAACCTTTCAAATTACCAGAAGCCAGGAATCAAGCAAAGCAAGAATGCCACTATTCCATTTAGAGAAACTAAAAAAATCCCCTACAGGATTGAAGAACATGAAAATGTTTCCAAGTTTGTAGCTGCTGACGAGAGTGAAACAGTTGGCAGAGACTACCCTGGCTCTCTGTCGACCAAACAGCTTACAATTATCGATTTCTACAAACCAGCTGTGGAATGTGAGTATATTTTGGAGAACCTCAATCATTTCAGGAGTTTGGAAACAAAATACGCTATACAGAAAGGGTTCCTCGAAGGGCAGGAAACTACTCCTAGGATGAGGGTGATCCTTATCAAATGGCTAATCCAAGTCCACGCGAGGTTCGAACTGGATATCGAATCTCTGCATATTTGCGTAGCAACTGTTGACAGGTATTTACAAGAAAACAAAAAAGTAGGACCTAACTTCCTACAGCTGGTCGGAGCAACAGCTCTTTTGGTCGCGTGCAAGTATGAGGAAATGGACGTTCCGGCCATTGAGGATCTCGTTTCCATGTGTGAGGGCGCTTTTTCCAAGAAGCATTTCATAACGATGGAGGTGCAGATTATGAAGAAGTTGGATCACAGCTTTGGACGGCCCTCATCGGTGCAGTTCTTGAGAAGGTTCAACGAAATTGCGCAGGTTTCGGGCGACCATGATTCCTTGGGCATGTTTATGTTGGAACTGGCCCTGGTAGAATACGAAATGAGTCACATCAAGCCTTCTCTGCAAGCTGCTGCGGCTTGTTGTTTATCGTTGGGGATCTTGAACGAGGTGATGGATGTGTCGATACTGTGGACGCCCATCCTTGTCCTTCATACACACTATCAGTACGATGATTTAAAAGAGGTAGTAGTGAGCCTTGCTTTGTTAATCAATAGTAGGTCGTCTAAGTTCCAATTCATCAGGAGTAAGTACGCTGGCTCCTTCTATGGTAACATAAGTTCCAGTTTAAAACTAAACGGTCCTCTCATGCGAAAGCTAACGATGACAACAATACCAACAAAGCCAGTGGATGAAAACTTGAATGTTAGACAGCAATGTTCCCAAGCTTGATGATTTTTTCAATAATGGGGACGCGTAATAGAATATAAGTCTGACCAATTGTCCAAATCACAAACGTCTCAGGCTCTCAAATTGAGAGGTTTTTTCAATTTGTAATGCAGTGTAGGCCATAATGTGTGCAACATATGCAGAGAAATTTATTAACAAAGTTACAAAAGAAACTTTACAGTGGATCGTTTTTGCATATCAGAAAAGCTATAAATCGATTTTGAAATTTGAAAAATTACAAATGGGCAAAATGAAGGGTTATTTTCAAAGAATGCAAAAAACTTTTTGAAAAAGTTGTTTAACTTTTCATTTTAGGCTCATGCAAAATGGACCTTTGCATTTATGAAAAATTAATTGCAAAACTCTTTTACATCGATAGATTCTAGTCTGAAACGTCCATTTAACAAAGAGTTCCACTATAATTTTTTCATTTTGAAAAAATATCTCTTTTGAAAGTGTGCCGCTGACGTCACGTTCATCGGAAACAACCCCTACCACAATCGACGTTCCGAAATATTCAATACCGTTCTCCTACTTTTATTGTTTTTGTAACTTTCAAATTTCCTGAATGGACCATCCTTTCGATGAAGAACGAGCATTGACAACACCGCAAATCATTACGACAGTTCTCATGCAACAAAAGTGATCTCGAAATTTGAGGTTAATGTTTGTTTTTATTTACATTCAACATTTAACTGATACATTCATTATTATTGTAGCGAGGTGTTATTATGACCGATCTGGTGTGAATTAATTTGTGTATTAAATATGGAAAGGCTTCATGAAGGGAAGTTCGGATAATTTACCGAGGGTAGATTATGAGATGATTGACAAATATGAATATATTTTTGGCAATGACTACAATTTAAAATCGTTGAACGCTGCTTGAATACAGTAATATTCAGTTGAAAATGTTCTTCATAAGGTTTATTCATTACTTCAAACCACATTTTACAATGCACTTCATATTTAGGAGCATAAAAAATTGTTTATTAGAATATTCACTGGTGTTCAGACAACCGGGTACGAAGCACCTTTTCGACATGTTCACAGTTATTGCAGCTATACAGATACAGGAATTAGGAAAAAGATTTAGAGCACAAACAACAAACACATTTCAAAACTTTGAAAACCGCATTAACCTCAAAACAGAAATCAAGTAGGGCCTGTTCGTTTTCATAATTGATGGAACTGCTCAACTTATATTAAATATTGAAGTAGGCAAACGATTTAAACAGAGACAAACGATTCTTATTGATGCTCCGTGAAACAGACGAACGAACCCATATGCTATCAAATGACAACTGTCATACGACACAATCCAGTGTATTGAAAATTTGAGATTCCATGATGCACAAGTTTTACAACGTTGCCAAGTCTAGTTTTGATGAACGTGACGTCACGAAACCACTTTTCTTCTCATTATAGAGAAAGTAGCGGTCAGAAAAAATAAATAAATAATCTCGAGTGATCTTAGCGTATACACTTTCTAATTACAGTGTTCTCTCATATGTCTTGGAAAGGTCCATTGAAAATTACAACATTTTCGAAATAATTTTGGTTGGTTTTGAATAATCTTTAGTAATAATTACAAAGTAATTCAATCAATTGAATGGAACTTTTGGTTCGTTTTCAAATGCAGTTGCAAATAAAAAAAAATGGTTTTCACCATGATCCTTGCTGTTGTTCATATCATACAACATTGTTAATTTTTTTTGCATTTCAAATATAAATAGACCAAGTTATATGAAAAAAAAATGGAAAATACTATGCATTCCGCAGTACAACGTGGAAACTTCAACTACTTTATTATTATAATTTCCACAATTTTTTTTACTTTTTTTTTGAAAATAAAGTATTAAAACGAAACAAATAATTTGTTATTATATTTGCAATCATCAAAATTTCACTATTTACTGTTTGACATAAATCACGACACGTTAACGGCGTAAACAAAATACTGTTTATTTCAAGGCTAATTTCACTTTGTTTTTAAAAATAGATAAATTTCAAGAAAATGTAAATAAAGTAGATAGAGTAGAAAATCTCTGGTTTCCATGTTGTACAGCGGAATACATATTGTTTTCCTTCTTTTTCTATACGATTGCCGTCAAGAAAATTGGTCTATTGTGATCACTCAAATTTTGAAACATATTAAAAAATTTAACGAAGTTTTAAGATATGAACCATTGCAATGGTAAGAGTTATATCGTAAACAATTTTTTTCAATTTTGTATAGGCATTTGGAAAAAAACCTTAAAAGTTCAATTTTACTGAATGAATACGTTAATAATGATTCCTAATAGTCACCGTTTTGTAATCAACAAAAAATATTTCGAAAACAATTGCAATTTTTAATTATTTCAAATTTTGCACATGGGACTAAAATTGAATTTTAAACCACTTTTTCAATTGAGTTTTTTTGATATCATTGAAAATAACCACAATTTTCGCCCATTCGTCATGAATTTTTCAAAATTGCCACCATGTGACATACGAGTATGTCAAAATCGATTTTCAGATTTTTCAATAAGCAGAAACTATCCATTATAACGTTTTTTTGTAACTCTGATAATGAAAACATTTTAGGACACTGGCTAAAATAATTTCATTAACATTACGCTTTTGTTCTGTAAAGATCATTCGTAATTAATTTTCGTTTTCTATGAGAATCTGTATAGATAGTAACTGTGTATTTCTGATTGATATGCGGGTAAAAATCTTACTATGAGAATTCCCTGACCAATATGTATTTTTCGAAACCCATGTAACTTAATTTTCTGTTGTTTCTTTCCAAATCAGAATATTCCTTTAGTTTTTGTTTCGAAAAATGTTAAAGTAGATTCATGGAACATTTTGAACCTATTGAATCCTCTTATTGAATTGAGGGATAAAACATATTTCATGAATTGTACAACGTTGGTGTTTAAAACTGCTAAAATTAGAGATTAAGTGATATTAGAAATAGTTTGTAAATTCTGGGTTAGACTTGCTCAATTTGGATTATTTTAATGAACTGACTAATTGAATTATTTTGGAATGGTTGTACATTTGAAAACTGATTATAGATATGCGTTGACCAATGAGTCAATATTAAACTATTTTGTATTCGTTCAAATTTATTGCTGTCTACTTCAGATTTACAAAATGTGATATTATTGTGTTAATATTGTGAAAATATTGTGATATTTAAGAGTCATGTTTGTACTAGAGTGGGTGAAGAAAGTTCATTTTTGTACTATCACCTTCCACTTTTTTGGTCATTAGGTACTTTTATTAAAGAAATATCTCGTGAACGATTAGTGGGAAAGTATACATTTTAGTTACATATTTTTGTAATCGATTCATTGGAATGAATATAAAACATTTCAAAAATAAAGACTGAAAAAATACTTTTTATTATTATTTTTTTCCGTACCCAATAATGGGAATACTCAAGACAGCGTTTTGGCAAATCGAAAGGCGTTTTATTGAAGAAAAACGAAGCTAAATGAAGAAAATAAATATATAAATCCGATATTATTACTCCACGTCTTGTTGCAAATTTTAGAGCAGAAGTTCTTCAAGGTAACAAAGATCGCAAATACTATCTTGAAAATAGGTGACAAACTTTCGTTTCGATGAATTCGAGATTATGAGTGTTATTTATCTTTGAATAAATGCTCTAGCAACACTTCGCTTGATACGTGCAATCTATGAATAAATTAATTTCTACTAATTTCATAACTCTGTGAGTATGAATGGGTATATGGACAAAACAATGATACCTTCGCATAACAAAAAATACGAACCTCGTAGATACTTATTAGGCGTGGTTAAAAATTATGTGAATGATTAAAAGACAAATATATACAATGTCATTCAAAAACTTCACATCGAATGATAAAGTTTTTCATTTGAAGATAAAAAATATAACTTCATGAGTAGTTTTTTTTTTTCAAAGAGCTACAAATTGAGTTACCGAATGTGTTTTTGGAATTGGGGAGTTCTACTTGGCTTCTGGGGGACAGGGAGGTACAATTTTATGCAATTAAATTATGTGCCTGTTCGATGTTTTTCACTACTTTTAGGGATTTTTTCGATTTCAGTATTGCGAGTTTTTAAAACTTTTTTCATGGAAATCAATTATTTCACTGTCATCGAAGTAACGTATGTGTACCAAATTTCAGAGCAATTGGTTGGAGGATAACTGAATAATAATAATAAAATGGTACATCGTGTAATAATATTTGAGGTATTCACTTAATACAAATTTAAAAAAGCTTGAACATCATTTATTGATATATGACTGATATGAAAAGGTATCAGTTTCGATAGCTTCTTTTATTTCAATTTCCTCCATACACTTCTAGTGGTAAGTCTGAATACTCCTCGACCATTAATAAACAGCTCATAATTTTGTTTTATCACAACTTTCTCCGCCTACGGCGTCGGGCTGTTACCAAGCAACGTGCTTTCGAAAACTTTGATAAAATTATTTCGCAGTTATCGTAGGTAATATCCCAAGACCATCCATTTCAAGTGACTGAGTTATGTCAAACTTTGACACTTGTACAGACAAAAGAGAGCCGCGATTATTTGTTTGTTTACATGAATATCCGTTGTTACTTAATATTCGCTTGTTTACCTAAATAGCCGCTGATATCACACATCATGTGACTTCAATCATGGAATTTTATTAGTGCAGCCATGTTTGAATAAAATAATCAATTCTATTGGGGTATACAGCTGAAAATATAGAGAGGAATATCAGTATTCTTAAAAAAAATCGATTTCAATAATCATATGATTTCAAGTTTTGTAAATAAAGACATTTCATCTAGTGTTATCTCTGGTTGGGATTTTGCTAGAATGGTAGTATTATCAAAACTAAATCAATATCCATACACAGAAAAAAGGGAATGTTTGAATCTAGTATTTCGATTAATTTCAAATGTAAATTTTCAATGGCAGGTAGACATAGGTGCTGATTGCGGTTGGCCTGGATGTACTTGTTCTAAGTTAGGTTAAGATACGCCAAATTTAAATTAATGTTAATTATTTTGTAATTACCTAACCTGAGATAAATATCCGATCTAGGATGGAATGGTCACATTTAGTAAGAAGCTTCGATCTTCATCGTGTGTAGATACAGCGTGTTGAATATTCAGTAATCCTAAAATTTCTGCTATTAGTAGTAGTATTGCTATTGCAGTTACCGGGAAAAGAGTCAGGTGGACATATTTTGTTAAAAACACTTCTTGAGGTAAGTCTAATATTTTTTATCTTGTCTGATAAAAAAATCACTTTTCCTGTGTGTTTTCAAATAACGCAACCATTTTGTCTTATCAATATTCTGTTACTTGGGTTCATCAAATATAATCCATATTTTTTAATGATTACCCTTTTGTGGAAATGTTGAGAAAAAAGGGCATTTCGAACTTTTCTAAAATACTAGATCTATAATCCTATGTGAAATAATAAGTCACACGTACTGTGAATGCACTAGAATGCTTCTGAACTTCACATACAACAGTTTTCTTTTTATGTTTTATCAGTTACGAAGAAATTGTTCTCAAATACATGAAATCAAATATGGGAAGTAATCGAAAATGTATTAATATATTTTTTGTTTCAGAATGGCGTCTATAAAACGTGTCAATGCAGATTCTGTCAATCGGGAAAACGTCCGATCAAAATTTGCAAAATTATGTGTCGATACAGGACCAGTTGCTGCCAAAAAAAGAGCCGCGCTCAGTGAAGTTGGCAATCAACTACCAAATTTCCAGAAAAAATTTGAAGGAAGTGGAAGCCTTGTAGTCACACATTCAGGAATCAAGCAAAATAAAGCTGCCGCGCTTGTTTTCAAGGAAACTAAGAAGATACCCAACAGAAGTATTAAGGTAGCTGCCGTTCCATATACGCAAAGTCATGAAATTGTTGAAGAAAGTAAAGATGTGGACATAGACTACCTAGAATACCTCTCGTCCAAACAGCTTTCCATTGTCGACATCCATAAACCAGTTGAAGATTTTGAGTTTGTTTTGGAGAACCTCAATCATCTTAGGAGCTTGGAAAAGAAATATGCTATACAGGAAGGGTTCCTCGAAGGACAAGAAACGACGCCTAGGATGAGGGCGATACTTGTAAAATGGCTAATCCAAGTCCACGCGAGATTCGACCTGGAGATCGAAACTCTGCATATTTGCGTGGCGACAATTGACAGATATTTGCAAGAAAATAAAAAGGTGGGGTCTAACTTTTTACAGCTGGTGGGCACGACTGCGCTTTTAATCGCTTGTAAGTACGAGGAAACGAGCGTTCCAGCTATAGACGATCTCGTTTGCATGTGTGAAAGCGCATTTTCCAAGAAACACACAGATACAGATACACAATAGAGATACAGATCATGAAGAAGTTAGATCACAGCTTTGGACGACCGACATCAGTACAGTTCTTGAGAAGGTATAACGAAATTGCCCAGGTTTCAGGCGACCACGATTCGTTGGGCAAGTTTATGTTAGAACTGGTCCTGGTGGAATATGAAATGAGTCACGTCAAGCCTTCTATGCAAGCGGCTGCAGCTTGTTGCTTGTCGTTGGGGATCTTGGACGAGGTGATGGATCTCTCGACACTGTGGACGCCCATCCTAGTCCATTATACACATTATGAGTGCGACGATTTGAAAGAGGTAGTAGTGAGCCTTGCTATGTTAATCAACAGTGGGTCGTCCAAGTTCCAATTCATCAGGAGTAAGTACGCTAGCTCCTGCTATGATAACATAAGTTCCAATCCAAAATTGAACGGACCTCTCGTGCAGAAGCTGACGACGACTCCAATACTAACGAAGCCTTGACGGAGCCAGCTGATAGTAACTTGAAAAGTAACATTGAGTGACGACATTCTTCCCAAGCTTGACCTATGAATTATCGTAGTTTGGACAGCATGAAGAAGAGAAGAACCTTTCATATTGGGATGTTTATTAGTTTGACAACCCATCAGGGCTAATTGTTTGAATCACAAATGGTTTCAGGCGTTCAGAAAGGTTTTTAAGAATCAAGCTAAAAACATTTAAGGAAACTAGCCGAGATAATTACTTCCTGTAAAATAAGCCTATTGTACTGGCCTAAGCAGAGATTTTGTGAACTACTCTTCAGATAGTAGGCTAATTAATTTAGAGAGTGAAAGTCATAATACGAGAATTTTTTAACCATGATTATGAACGTCTGTTTATTTTGTATGTCAGAACATTCCGATAAAATATTTACAAATGTGTGATAATATTGTGATAATGTTAATAATGTAATGTACTATTATATATATATATATATATATATATATATATATATATATATATAGATAGTGAGTAAAATTTGTACTAGCGTGAGTGAAGAGAATATTTTTTTGTATTTTCATTAGGGAATTGTTGTAAATTTTAGTCATTCATTTTTGGTTATTGGTTATTGAAATGAATATATAATATTTTTTTAAATAAAACCAGAAAAATAATTTTTGCTGCTCATTCCTTCCTAACTGAATAATAACTACTATATTTCATCATGTCAAACAAAGTTTCTTAAAATATATAATCAGCTGAACATAAAGAAAATCCCGAAATATGGTAGTTGACTAACAGGTTGTTCGTTCCTTAGTCCACGCTTTGTTACAATGTTCAAAGCAGATTATATGCTATTCGAAAATCTTCAAGATAACAAAGATCGCATTTTGGTCTTATAATGATATTAATAACGTTTATTGTAACAAAATACAAGTAGGTAACAATTACATGCATTAGTCACAATAGGGTCGTGTCATTGGCCAAAAATATATTTCAACAAAGTGTGTCAAATTGAACAAGGGAAGTTTTAATTTTGTGACTTTGCATTTGAGTGACAGATATACAGATTGTCTTGCCATATGGAAAACTTTTTTATTACTAATTTTAGGAAAAAAAAGTTATTCTTCATAAAAAATTCTGCATGTTCTAAAATAAAATCATTAGAGTAAAGTAACTTTATATTTGAAAATATCGAAAATTCTTATGGAAAAAAGTTGTTCAGAATTGAAAATTTCGTTCAAATATGCAATTACGTCCATAGACATAAAAAATTGGGTTATGTTACTTTTAACTTTTTATATATCTTGGATGAACTCTTGGATGATCTCTTTTGATTATGATTTTTCCATGTAAGTGGATGCAATTGCACATTTAAACCTAATTTTTAGTTTTGAACAACTTTTTTCTATAAGAATTTTCGATATTTTTAAATATAAAGGTACTTTACTCTCGAGTAAAATTCATATTTTTTGTCCCACTGCGTATACGACTGAAAAAATTTGATATCTGATGACTGTATTTCAGATTTCAGAACATGCAAAACTTTTTATGAAGAATAATTTTTTTTCCTAAAATGAATAATAAAAAAGTTTTCCATATGGTTCCATCTTAGTGAGACAAACTGTATAAAATTCCCAAAACTAATGAAGAACATAATAATGTTAAACTGCATATTGAATGAATTAGATCGAGTTAGGCAACTGATTGTAAAAATCTATGTAAATTCCGAACAGAGTACAATAATAATTCCATTTGGTATGCATTCAAGTATTGAAGAGAAATGATAAAGACATTGACAGTGAATATCTGTGATTTCCAATGGAACTTTTCATTTTTCATGCAGTGAACCCATTTTTATTCTACCTATACTAGCCAGACTACCTATCTAACATACTTTCTTGAAATATACCGATCTTCAATTTTCTTTATCCAAACCGAATGGACTTATAAATGGCGTAACAGCATGCATTTAATTTAATAAAGGATTACTCATTGTATAATATATTACTCAACATGACCTATCCAGGTATGCATATTTAGAGTGAGTAGTTGAGATAAGTAAGCTTTATAGGAGAAAAAGTAATGTAGGTAATGATTATTGGGTATTGAAATCCCTTCGAGACAGTTACATAATGGTTACATTTAGTGTAGAACAGAATAATTAGAAAGACAATTTCCCTCATATTATATAAACCAACCAAATGCCATCATTTTTTGAATTCAAACCAATGAGAAAAGGACTTTTCGAAAACACTGTCTCCCGCCGGTGGTATTTTCAAATCGGTGTTTCGCTTCTTCCTTATTTATACGTTTCCATAGTTACAACAATTTATGTGAATAGATGAAATGTCAGTTTGACGGTTCAACTCTTCATGACATTAATGACACATGATGAACCGTTCCTGTAATACGCATTTAGTCCATGATAATTTAATGTATTCGTGAAATTGTCTGATCGAATATCCCTTCAAAATGCAGAATTTTCAAAATACTTTCACCTTGACAGTCGCTCAAACTGTGTTTCTAAGCAACACAGTTTTCGTGACAGCAAGGTGAAAGTATTTTTTGAAAATTCAGCATTTTGTCGGGATATTACTACTGAAAATCATATAGTGAACACTGCTGTGCATTGAAAAAAGAACAAATAACTGAATCTGCGTATTCACAAACTTCTTTCAATACTAAAAGAGTGCAATTGTGAAAAGTATCTAATACAACATTCAGGCAAACCGTAACATTGTTTTTTTTGTGAAAACTGAATTTTGAATAAAATGATACGAGACCAAGTAATTCACAGAAGTAATAAAAAAACAACCATTAATTCAATTGATATTTAGTTGACTTACTATTCTTTAATGTTTGTTAAGATATATATAAAAAATAATAATTTATAGATCCAGAAATCCTAATCATGATGCAATGTATGCAATGTAAACTATAAATACTGGGTATATTAATTAGGTACAATCACTGTCAAAATGCTCATATGTCTGAATAAACTACTTACTTACTTATACTTACTAATTACAGCAATATTGAACCGTATGTTTCACGATACATTTATGGATATCGTTTATCAGGTAATTCAAAACTTTTCATAAAATACGTAACGTCAGCGTTGAAAGTTGAACAAAATATTACCTATTTGTTTTTTGTTAGACGAAAAGATCAAGCAAAGATCAAGATCTTCCTCTGCTCGCTAGGTGGAGCGGCCTAGAAACTGCTTTCATCTCGTGAACCAGAATTGACAAATCAGCGGAGTGTGTATTGGCTTGGACGGGGAACAGATGGCTTCAGTGCTGTCTGTGTTGACCTGCCCTTGCACTGATGAGAGGCAACAACCTCGAAACTAGTCTGCAGGTGGTCACCCCGTCCAAATCAAAACATAATTCTGCTGGTTGGTCATAGAGGGCACTTGCAATTGCGTCCTCTGATGTTTTGAGGAACGTTGCACAAGTAGCTGTTAGAATTCAATACCCGTCGTGGTCTTAGCCAGGGGAGCAGTTGTTTTCTGACAGGTTCTTGCCATAATAAGCGTACATAGTTGGGTGTTTATGGGAGTAAAGGGTTCATCATCGGTCGGTAACGACTGCTCGTTAGCAAACGATCTCCCAAAGATTTCTGTCTTCTTCGATTAAATCTCTCAACCCGGAGATTCGGAGTGTCTTCCTCTGCTCGCTAGGTGGAGCGGCCTAGAAACTGCTTTCATCTCGTGAACCAGAATTGACTAATCAGCGGAGTGTGTATTGGTTTGGACGGGGAACAGATGGCTTCAGTGCTGTCTGTGTTGACCTGCCCTTGCACTGATGAGAGGCAACAACCTCGAAACTAGTCTGCAGGTGGTCACCCCGTCCAAATCAAAACATAATTCTGCTGGTTGGTCATAGAGGGCACTTGCAATTGCGTCCTCTGATGTTTTGAGGAACGTTGCACAAGTAGCTGTTAGATTTAATTCAATACCCGTCGTGGTCTTAGCCAGGGGAGTAGTTGTTTTCTGACAGGTTCTTGCCATAATAAGCCTACATAGTTGGGTGTTTATGGGAGTAAAGGGTTCATCATCGGTCGGTAACGACTGTTCGTTAGCAAACGATCTCCCAAAGATTTCTGTCTTCTTCGAAAAGATCAAAGTTCACAATAGCTATTTGTGTAATTAGAGGGCAAAGTGATTGTTTGCCGCTCGAAGCGAAGCGCGGTAATCTTTAGAGAGCGGCAATGACACTGTGCTCGAAATACATACATGATTTTTTCTACGAACGCAGCTCTTAGACATAAAAATGACACATAATATTACCTATGAGAAAAATGTACACTCAATAGTAATCCCACGTGTATAAACTATCAAAATATCCAATAATTTACGTCTCTAACAAAAGGAAATTAACCTGCCAAGGAAAAAAAAATACCGAATTCCGAAATTGAACCCATCCACGCCGAGATTGATTCCAGTTTGGTAGGCAGAATCTCTAACCTTGACACCACCGCAGCTCTTTCGAAAGCTCTGAATTTATTGACTTTACTTCCCATCATGCAAGGATAGGTTCATTTTCAACAAAAGCTAGGGAGATCGAGCGTTTTTAAATATTTTCGCTCTAGAGCATAAAAGCTGTCACAAAATGACATTCCTCAAAAAACGTCAACTCTGCGTTGAGATTTGAAAGCGTCAAAGGCTACTTTGGTAAGCGGTGGTAGAAAAAGTTTTTGCAAATTCAGGTTAGCTAGTTCAGTAATTGATTTATCCAGTGGTTTTAGACATTATTGCCGAATATTTTGGCAGGAATCTGGATATGGGAGTATGGTGAGACGATGGAAAATAATGAGAAATGACTTTATAACTCATACAGACGAAGTGTTAGCAGAAGCTGCTTTTCAACGTGGTAGATGTAGTACTCGCATAATGTCAAAAAAGTCGGTACTTTCATTACTTGGTATTCTGTGTTGTTGAAATATCCAAGACAGTTTTTATGTTTACTTGATTGAGGAATAAGATAGCACTATCTTTCATTGATGATGAGCGTTTCATTAATTCTATTACAGCAAACACTCTTCCCCGAATTCACTGACTGCTATCAAAGCTAATCCAGAGAATATGCTCTTATATGAAACCACTCTCTCGAGAATTCAATATGAGTTCCAACAGTAGATTGCGTTTTCTAATTACATTGAATACAAGACAAATAATAACAATAGCCATCCTCTATCTAAACAGGGTATATCACTGTGCGAGAAGTTTGTACGCATGGTTAAGTCATATACAACACAAAGATATGTGGAAATATTCCTCACTTACCTGCAGAAATGAAACCATAGATTTAACATAGTATGGCTTAAGCATATGATAAGTTATTTAAAACACTCACTTGAAACACAATATCTAAAGCTTCTCAGTAGTTTGATGGAAAAATTGCTAAATAATGAAAAAGCGAAGCAAAAATGGATTTTATGATTATATAGAGTGTCAATATTTAGCTGTGATACGTGCCTTCTATTCAATTGGGTGTGGGGAAGGAGTTGACCAGACGCAAAAATAGTACCTATCCAGTTCTATCGTTCATTCGTCATGAAAAACAATGGTTTTTCTCATAATTGAATGGAAAGTAATTCAATACACAATAACCGTTTTTTTATAGAAAAACCTATTACGATTTAGGTCATAAACCTGTCCAAAGAGATTTTTTTATAGTTCTGGAATACAATTATCGATTTTTCAGTCACTCTCTGTGAAATGATTAATCAATATGAAGTAGATATGTTATTGGATCTACTATCGATACGTTCAGATATTCGTTATCAAAAATAATGTTTGTTAGATTCTCTGCTTTGTTTAATATATTTGCCTCTTCTTTTCTCTGAAAATGACAGTGCTTACTGGACAACCCTTCATATGATATATGAATATCGGGTGTCCGCGAAAAGTGGCCTGTATAAGACCTAAAACTGCATATTTTGAAAAGTAACCCAGCTCCATGCAACTTCTGGTTTCACCATAATTGACATAAACTTTCGATTTCCAAATGAGACAACCGGTATATTTTCATTAATTTTCACTCCATATTATTTACTGAATTCAGCCATGTGTAACTTGTCACTTTTCTTTTCGATATCTTCAAATCACTAATTTCAGTCCTAAAATTTTGAGAACGATACTTTAATGTTTTTGATCAAAATGTATCTGCTATGCAAAATTTAAATTTCAAATTTCTATTACTTATTTTTTTCATATGGCTACATGGTGGCTCGACGGATTAGGAGAAGGAGCATTCGATTACGATTAATTAGATTCTGCACATTATTAGGTTTCGAACAAACTTCCGTTAAAAAGCTTTAAAATATTACATTAGAGATTTCTCAAAATGAAGGATCTTGAGATTGAAATAGGATTTAAATGCCGACGAGAAACCTACCTATTTGAAAAAAATCAGTAATTTTAATTTCAAAATTAAATTTTATATAGCACATACATTTCGACAGAAAACAGCGAAGTTGTATTCATCCCAAAATTTTAGGGCTGTAATTAGTGATTTGAAAGTATCCATAGCACTCTAGGTCAAAAAATAAAATTAATGATGAAATTTTTTTACAAAAATTGACATATAATACATGATTGTATCAAGAATGTCATGTGGAGAAAAAATATGTGAAAATATACTGGGTGTCCTTTCAAATATCGAAAGTTTAAGTCACTTCCGGTGAAACTGGAAGTTGGATGAACTTGGGTTATTAGTCAAAAAACAAAACAGTTATAGGGGCGAGCCACATTCCGCGGACACCCGGTATAGTTATGATATACGTTGATGTTTATCCTCACGCTCAAATGTCCCAAAAACTCCATATAAATACAAAAAATAATCTTTCAAGTAATATAAATGAAAGGTTAATACGTACGGCTGGTCCCGGCACTCCAGGTAACCCGGGTTGCCCGCTTTGGCCCGGCGGTCCCGGATATCCAGCTGGTCCATCTTTTCCGGGCATTCCTGTTGTTCCGCTTGGACCTGCTGGGCCTCTGTCTCCTGCTGCTCCTCGTTCACCGGGCTGAATTGAATGAATTTAGTTAACAACAACTCTACTTCTGGATGTATATTTGTTATATTGTAACAGTGGGCACTGTTATTTATTTATGGTATACCCTGTATGCGATGGTCCGTAAGTTGAGAAAATCGTATTTCCATTTCTTGTTTGATTTAAAAGTCCATGAGAGCGATCATATTTGGTGCTCTTTTTAGGGTATAAGAGCCAATTGGTAACTCAAAAACGGTTCGTTGTATCGATTTCAAAAAAGGACATTGAATTCTAGGTAAATGCTGTAATGGAAATTGAAATTAAAATCCACTTTTGCACAAAAAAGTCTCAAAAATGTCCCAACAATGCAGTAACTTTGAAGTAATTTTTTGGGTAGATGAACGGATGATTTCAAAAAAACATGACAGCACATACATAGATCAACGTTTTACCTCTCTTTTGATACCAAATTCATTTCGATTGAATAAAGATTGCTTCAAATTTTATTGAAAGAGAAATACCATTGCAGCTACCTCGATTATCTGTAAAAAGCATCGTGAGGTGCTGCCGCAGACGTAGGTACATAGAATCGAACGTCCTCTAGAAGCCTGTCCTTGTTTGAAATCGATACGATGAACCGATTTTGAGTTATCGACTCTTTTACCCAAAAAACGTCCCTGACTTATATCGTGGAAGTTCAAACCCCTCGACTCATATAGACTAAGCAATATCAAATATTGAAAGTGATGAATGGATACTTTGTTGAGAAACGCGGACAGTAAAACTCTATTTGCTGCCTGAATTCACGAGTTTTCTCGAATATAACGGATATGGCCTTTGCAGTAAAACCCAGCTAAACTTTTGCTGATAAATAATTACGCTGAGACCGGAAATTATCTCGAGCAGTTCATGGTAATGATTTTTAGGGATTCGGTGACGCGTTTGGGAAGAGAAAGATTAAAATGGCTTAATAAATTTGGTAAACAGTAAAAAAAACTATAAATAAAAAAGAAAATCAATAGCATATTCAGTTCAGTCGGGGCGTGGCGCAATGGTTAGAGCGTCCGACTCTGAACCAAAGGTTCGGAGTTCGAGCCCTGGTTGGGCTGGGATTTTTTAAATTTAATTTAACTGATTACATTATTAAAATCTCGTGGCTCGACTGGGGTGAACCTTGCACGATTCCCTGTTGCGTTCCAATTAACAGTACTGCTCCTAAGGTGGCGTATAGAGTTAGTAACAAAGCCTACCCAGAACACAAGGCTAATTTCCATAGCAGTCGATGCCAAAACACCGAAAAAAATAAACAAACTCAGTACGAAACGATATAGGAACAACACCAACTAATATAGTAATTCTAGAGACAAATTGAAACAATATCAGTGAGACAAAATCTTGATGGATAAGTTCAATAAACGAAATCTTAATTGAATTAAAAAAATAATATCACAAGTAGAAGACAAAGTCAGTTTTACTTTTCCTTAAATTTGCAAAATAATCTATAACTTTATATCTATTGAAATATCTCGGTGGGTGTGCAAACGTTCATTGGTTATGTTTGGTCTGAGTCAAGTTTTTAACCTCTTCAAAGCCGAAAAGGACATTTCTTCAGAAGCCACACTTCAGGGCAAAGTTAACAAAAGTTGTAGAATTAATTTTACATATATACGGAAAAAATTCTGAATTACATAATTTGAACAAATCCTGTGTACTCAAATTTGTAAAATTTTCGTTTCTTCATTTATTTTGCTACAATTTTAGCTTTGGTTCTATTTTAAGTTCAACATGGCGGAATTTTCATTATCAGATAAAATAATTTTGAGACTGGAAATTAATTGAAGTGTAGTTACCTCTTCAATTTTGAAAAATCGTTATTAAAAAATGTTTCAAAATTGTTTCTTTCCGTTACCAGCTGTCGTCCCCTTACGAACGGCAGCCTTTAGAAATCAAAACTTGTGTACAGAAATATCCAATTTATTATTGTAAGTTCAACATGGCGGAATTTTCATTATCAGATAAAATAATTTTGATACTGGAAATTAATTGAAGTGTAGTTACCTCTTCAACTTTTGAAAAATCGTTATTAAAAAATGTTTCAAAATTGTTTCTTTCCGTTACCAGCTGTCGTCCCCTTACGAACGGCAGCCTTTAGAAATCAAAACTTGTGTACAGAAATATCCAATTTATTGTGACTTTTTCGAATGTCCATAAATATAAAAAAAGTAATTTCAGCATTTTTTCAAAAAATTTCTTCAAGGTTTCTGTGATACCCTGCACCATATTAGAAGCAGAAAATTCATCTAGGAGGAAGTTTGAAGAATTTTAGAGACATTTTTGGTACTTATATGACAAAACTTGTAAGGGAGTCAGAGCCCAACAGCAAATCATTACCCCTCCTTTATTTGTACAGGAAGCTCGGGATGATATTATAAATGTTATAACATGTATTTATAGAGAAACTTTTTTCAATAAAACTCAAAATATGCAATTTTTATCTGAAAACTTTTGTACGAAAAATTATTTCAAACTACAGCATCGTATATAATACTTACTATGCCTGGAGCTCCTGGATGCCCCCTCGGTCCAAATATCCCTGGAGAACCCATTCCCTGAATGAGATTAGCAACGCCACGACTTTCATCGCCTGGTGGTCCTGGAGGGCCAGGTGGACCTGCTGGGCCGGGTTTTCCATCAAATCCGACTGGACCTATCGGGCCGCTAGTACCTGGCAGACCCGCGGGACCCTACAATACGATAGGTATTTGTCTGTCAACTATCCAAAAGTTTACGTTTTTTATCTTTTTTTCTAACTTGGACCGGAATTTTGGTGAGACGTGACTCAATATTGTAATTTATGAAGATAAAATGTATTTTGAAAATTCTAAGATGGTACCAGAATCGTAATCAGCTCAACAATGTCCAATTCACATAAGGGTGTGTTGCATTTAGCTCAAATAACAAAACGCTCTGCAACGTACACACTCTGTAATACATTTCCCCCAACAAACATTTCCTTGATTCACGTACAGCAAGAGGAATGGATCACTTTCATACGCTTTAGTGGCCTAAGTTGACATGGAGGTAACTGCCGTATATCGAGAGTTTGTTAATTTTTCCGCTAGTTGGTGAAATGCCCCAACAGTGATGTGTCTGCGCTTTATGGAAACTAACATGCAAGTTTTGGTGTACATTCTGCCGTAATTATGTTTGAAACTCTTGACACGGTTAATAGAGCTAAACTTGCTTTGTGTAATATTGAATGTATTTTGGTCAGTAGATAAATGTCCTGCCAAATCCGTTATGGTGAGATCATGTCCTAGAAATTGCATATTTGTGACTTGTCTTATTGTTTTGGTGATTGATTAATTTGAGACAACCCCACAAAAAAGTATATGAGGCACACTTCAGGTAGAAGAGCAGTTCACCTAGTTGTTTCACGCCATCCAATCTACTGATTGAAATACTGTGTTTTAAGAAAATCGATAACTCTAAAAACTGTGCTTGGTGACAAATTATTCTAATCCCATCAAATGTATTATTGATCTCCACTACTGTTTGAACAGTTTTGCACAGTGAATTATCATTCTATAATTTGATTTCTTACCAGTACTTGTATTCCACATTCAATCTCAAATTAGAAGAACAACTGAAGCATATCGTCCATGTGTGCATATTTAACAATTGAATTATTGATTCATTCATAGTTTCATACAGTTATCTTCAGTCTTCAGTCAACTCATGCAGAATTCGCATTTCATAGGAATATGTGTTCCAAATACAGCAAGTTGATGAAACAAACACGGTAGAAATAGGTACAAGAAGTCGGAACTCTCAGTAATTGACCATATTCACCATCGCCATATTGTCATGAAACAACATCAACTACCCAGTGTCAGCAACAGTTAAAAATATAATGTATCTGCTATAAAGATTAGATCTTAGGTGTACTATTATGTGGTTTATATTTTATACTCGTATTTCACCAACTTTTAAGTGTTTTTGGAAATTCCAAAAGGTTTTTTGTACACGACCTATTAGGAAAACTCATAACTACTACTTTTCATAAAAAATTACATCACCTGAGTATTCATCTTCACTATTACTTTGAAGGAATTCGAAAAGTAAAATTATAGTAAGACTATTTCAAGAAGGGCATTTCTATTGGCGTTCAGGCCAAATCAATTTCAAATTCTGTTCTTACTGAATTTCCTGGATATCCCCTCGGTCCAATTGGTCCTTGTACACCTTGTTCTCCTCTATCTCCTTTTTCGCCAGATTTTCCAGCTGAACCAGGTTGACCGTCTCGTCCTGGTTGTCCAGGGGGACCCTCCAATCCTCTTGGACCCGAATCGCCTCTCATTCCAGGAGATCCCTATTCAGGAATAGAAAACATTTGTATACAGTTACCGCCGAAAATTATGTTTCATATTGAAAAGAAGTAGGTATATTAAAAAAGTAAATTAAAAAAGTTGCTTCGACTTTAATTTTATAGTCACATACAATAAATCGGAAAAAACTTTATTTTAATTTTTTTTAAATATTTTCCGATCTTTTACAATAATCAAAGGTTTTTTTCTGAATGGCTTGACTGTAGTGGAATATTTGTATTTTGATGATAATGACAAAACTCTCTAATCAAAACTGCAGAGGCTGGGAGACAGCATTTTTTTTTAAAGTAAACATTCAGAAAACAAGCTTCTATTTATGAATTATTGAGCTGGAAAGTAGAAAGTAATTTTAAGTGCTCGAAAAATAATAAACATTTGAAATTTGGAATAATTTCTTAAAATCTTGACGCTTTATTTCAAGTATAACGACGTCTCTTGCCTCAAACTTATGAGAAAATATTTCAATTATCATAAGTTTTTCCAAACACAACATATTATTTCTTAATTTTTAGTTCAATAGTTTAAAACCAAAAAGTTGTTTTCAAAATTTTTTTTAACTCATTAAATTTTTTAATTTTTGGCATTAGAATTTGTTTGATTAACTGTTGTTTTAATATGTGCGTCAGGTGACCAGAGGTTGGAGCATTATGGGCATGCCTATTTTTGCTACTTCTTGCCAGCCAACATACTGGTTACGTGGTTACATATCTGCAAGTCAAGCTATGAAAATAGGGAATATGCAAGTTATTTAAATTTACTTGATTTTTTTTACCTCCGATACTTTATTGTCTTGACATTAAACCTACACCATTAGTTTATCATTTAGTTATATTTAACTCCATAAAACTTTAATCAAAAAGTGCATACTAAGCGCGCGGAATTCAAATTTGCGAAACGCATCTCTATTGGCCAATACGAAGAATGACGTCACATGGCACGTTATGACATTTATCTTTTTCATAGAAAATTTGTTTTTATTTATATATTTGTAGTGTTTTCCATTACATAGTGCGATTTTGGTCTAGTGACAATTGTAAATTATCAAGAGCAATGACTGAAAGTTGTTTTGTCAAAGCACATTCCGACAATACCTGACCTGATAAGTAGTAATAGTTTATCAAATGATAGTTTTCCTTTTGTAATTCAGGTGAGGCAGGTATAAACAAAGTTATCTCCCGCTTAATATACAAAACATTTATGCACACAAAACTTACTTCTGATCAATTCACTTCATGTTAACTATCGAAATACAATGTATTCACATTGAAATGATCTTCACAACAATGTAAATGTGATATTGGAGATACTTCGCATCTTATAACCTTACACCATTGTTTACGTATTTTCGCATCTCTTGGAACAGAAAAAAAACTTTATTTGGTGTACTTATAATTGTGTTTTGGCATTCCGGTACTAGACAATACCTATAAAATGGTTTTATGCACTAGCGGGCGGAAAAGTACACTTTACCGCCCGGTTCGCCGGGCGTAAAGTGGCACTTTACCGCCCGTGGGCGCATTATGGCCCGGCGGGCCGTAAAGTAGACAAAATTCTCAAATTATCTATACTCACACATCATTTCATGCAAATCCTAACACGAATTAGAATCATTTCAGTTCAATAGAGCAATACTCTTTCTAACATTTGTTCATAATCGTTGGCAATTTTTTCGGTGATGATCTATTTATTTGAAATAGATTCTCCAATATAGCACTCAGCTACTATAGTTTCACATTCCTCATATTATGTTACCCTTATAATTTATTATTGTATACATAACGTATGAAACGTGTAGACCATTGCAATTCAAGTCAGTATTTGTGATTCGCGCTATAAAACCGCTAGTGCATAAAATTTTGTATGTATCACGTGCGTAAAATGCGTTTCATGCCTTCGGCGTGTGATGGCCCTCGGCTAACGCCATCGGGCCATCATCCACGCCGCAGGCCATATACGCCTACTTTACGCCCTTGATACATAAATTACTATTTTTAACATTTTCCATTATCGTAATAGCGATTAAAACTACAAATCCCTAACCTAATTAATAACTGTCAATAGTGTCAATGGCCATAACTATAGAAAGGCTTGTTCATTGAAGACTGCTCTGGTTGATCGATATCACTTTCACCTATGTTCATCTCTCTCTAACACTTGTACTGCATTTGTCTTACTCTTTTATAAAATATCAACTTGAAGCAAGTAGAGCAATCAGAGTACGTCTCAACGAACGACACTGAAGAAAAACAACACTGATCGCGCCATGTGACGTCATCCACAGCGCGCGAAAATGGAGGCGTTCAAATAGGTCAAATTCAATCGGTATTTCATATATTATTTCAAAAATTAATTCCAAGACTTTCAACCGTATTTATATTTTTTACTATGTTGTAACGAAGTCAAAAATTTATTAAACAAATAAAAAAAAATATGCATATTCCCTATTATTCGACTGCCCGATGTTTTTCACAATTTTCACAGATTTTTCCAGTTTTTATTTTCACGAGATATTACAACTTTTTTCGAGAACTAGGGGAGTTGAGCCCTAAGACCAATTTGTTTTTTACGCCGTAATTTTCCTCTTCCGAAACCGTCGGAAATTTTTCCGAATTCCTACGAGTTCTCCATCTATAGACATCAGAGGGTTGGAGAAGGGCAGAGCGAGGATGAATTTTATGAATTTATTTATTATACTTTTATCGGTTTCTTATTGGCGTGCAAAATTTCAGTTAGTGGCTACTACTAGCATCTTTCTGCCACTTACACATCCTTAATGGACAACACATACGAATTTTTTTTGACGATCTGATGTTTTCCATTATATTTACTAATTTTTCCGATTTTATTTTCATGTGTTTTTGCAAGAAAAATGCAGAAAAATGTAAGTGGACTCCCTTATTTTTTTTTGCTGAAATTTTTGACGTCAATGTTCTTACGCTTTCTTACTCTATCCTTCACGGAGACAGGGTGGTAAAATTCGAAATGAAATCAATTGACTGCTCGATATTTTTCACTATTTTCACGGATTTTTTTGATTTTAGATTCGCGAACTTTCTTTCGAGATGAAGAGGGGGACTCAACTCCCCAGACTCAATTTTTAATTACAGCTTCTTTTCAATTAAATTGTCTCTAGAGTCTTTTGATTGTCATAACCACTGCGTAAATTTTCTTGTGAGAAACATTTAATATATTTTCGTAACAATATTTAATTTGTTGAATATTGTGCTATCAAATTTGGATATACCATATTGTTTTATAACTCTAGAATCAAGATGAGAGAAATTTTGGAATGGCAATATTTATTCTGTATGTTAGAAACAAAATGTAGGCAATATTGTTTTACCGATATTGAGTAAAATTATTCAGTCAATGTTGACTCAAACAATATGTGATGCTACCTGGGATATTTTAGCTGATTTTGAAACATCGGGGCAGGGTTTAGTGAAAAATATCATTTCGTACTCCTTTTTCATTTTTATTATAATCATTTGTTTGCTGTTGCTTGTTGGAAAATATTCCATTTTCTAATGCAAAAGAAAAATTTCACAATCAATTATAACGATTTCCAAATAATTTAATCATACCGGTTCTCCATCTTTTCCACGAATGCCCTCAGGACCTTGGATACCATCCAAACCGGTTAGACCCGGGGGACCCGGTAGACCAGGAAAACCCCTCTCTCCTTTTTCTCCCATTTCTCCATCTTTCCCCGGCTCTCCTTGTGGGCCTGGCGGGCCTACTCCCCCTGTATCAGCTGTCGACCCTGGAATTCCGGGAGCACCTGGTTCTCCTGCGTCTCCTTTCATTCCCGGTGCACCAATTGATCCTGGAGCTCCGGAAGGACCCTATAAATAATTTTTTTCAATTTCAGTTCAATTCAGTTCAATTTATTTTTCCCAAGAAACATAGAGTTTATAAGAATTTTACAGTATACTTTCAATGTGAGTTACGGTTTTTCATGGAAAGAAAAGTATCCATAAAACTTTCCTTATTTTTTGTGATTCTAATAATAATAATAATTACTTTATTATTCCCAAGAAACAAATGCTGCTTATATTAGGGAAAAATGAAAATTAAATGTTTTGAACAAAAAATATGTATATATATAGAAAAACTGGTATAATTCTTGAGGATGCAGTCAAATCACTGGGCTTAGTCAAAGAAAACTCTTTGTTATATTGTCAAGCTTTCGGAATTTTTTTAAATTTTATTCCTTCATCGGGACAGATCTATAAAACGAAATTTTGGATGTTGTACAATATATATATATATATATATATACGTATATATATATATATACATATATACACATATATACATAAACATATATAATAAATTGTCAAATCAGATTAATTTCTTATAATATTGTTTTAATTTATACTTAAATTTTGAAGAACATTTAATATTTCTCAATGTGCTTGGTAGTTTATTATAAATAAGTATACCATTATGCATTATATTTTTTTTTCCAATTTCAGTCCTGATTCTATTGGTCTGCAGTTCATGAACATTCCTTGTTCCATAATTCTAAAAATGTAGTATCATAAATACTTGGAAAAAATCAAAAGTTTTCAGAGATCAATTTTTATTGTTATGGAATACCTCAAGGTGTTGTTTTGTGACCACTACTATTCAATATATAATTTTTTAAATTAAGAGTGTATTCGAACAGTGCTGATGGGATGAATTATTCAAAATAGTTGATGAATGTTTAAGGAAAATAAAAAATTGTGTTAATCGCATTTACTGACTAGAAATTTTGATGAAACAAATTATCTTCCCTTCACCTGTTATCATAATTTTTCACTTTAAAATCATTAACTCCCCGGACTTAAACCCCCCGGCAATAACCCTCTGGATTTCAACCCCCTCGTATAAAATACCCCCGTTTGAAAAAAACTCCGGTATGAAATACCACCCACCGTCTAATCTAATTAGCGGTAAAAAACAATTTTGGATTATTTTTCCAAATAGTGAAATAAAAGGGTGTCTTTTTTCATCTGAAACAAAATATATAAACGATATCAAGATGATGCAGATTTCGCTTTATAAATGAGAAAACTACCAGCAATGGCTTTTTTTTCTGTTGAGAAAGTTTTTGAAGATCTATGTGAACAATTACCACTAGAAGCCAAAATAGTAGCAGATTATTTTGAAGAGACATACGAGGATATATTGAAAAATTCTTAACCTACTATAGAACCAAACAAAATTTCAATGTCAAAATATTTTATTACTCAACATATTCTCCTCTTAATTGGATACATTTATTACAGCGAACCTGCAACGTCTCTAGACCTTTCAAAAAAAAAGTTTCTTATTGCTCTGCAAACCAAACCTCCACAGCTTTTATTACCTCCTCGTTGGAAGAAAATTTACGACCTTTCAAACTTTTTTTCAGTTGAGGAAAGAGATGATAGTCGGATGGAGCCAAATCTGGTGAATAAGGTGGGTGTTCTAGTAATTCAAACCCTAAATCACGAATTTTTTGCATGGCAACATGAGATATGTGTTCTCTTTAATTTTTTCCCGTAGAGTGGTCAGTAATGTCGAATAGTAATCTCCAGTTATTGTTCTACCCTTATCCAAAAAATCAATCATGGTTACTCCATGGCAATCCCAAAAAACTGAAGCAAGAACTTTTCCAGCACATTTTTGGACACGAAACTTCTTAGGTCTTGGAAAACCGAAGTGTCGCCATGCCATCGATTGTTGCTTTGTTTCTGGATCATAGAAATGTACCCAAGTCTCATCGACAGTAACAACTCGGTTTAAGAAGTCTACATCGTTTTCAAATCGAGCACAGATCGAACGCGATGCTACTACCCTTGCACGCCTTTGGTCAACATTCAAACATTTGGGGATTCATTTTGCAGCAAATTGACGTGAACTATATGATGATCGCGTTAGTATGAAATATTCAGTGCTTCAGATATCCGTTTTAGCCCAATTCGACGGTCTGTTAAAATCATGTCATGAACTGCATCGATATTTTCGGGGACTGACACAGAAACTGGCCTTTCCGATTGGTCATCATCTTCAATGGAAAATTTACTTCTTTTGAAGCTTGCAGTCCAATTTTTCACGGTCGCATACGAAGGACATTGATCACCAAGGGTATTAAGCATATATTCGTAAATCTGCTTACCTCTTAACCCTTTCAAATACAGGTACTTGATGATGGCAAGGATACTCCAATTTTTCGATTTTCATTATTTCGGTGGACATATTTTTTCTTTTAATTGATTGCGTAACCCTGGTTTACTTTTTTGACGTCAAACTTTACACTGACACTTCTAATAAGTTATTGTTCGTTGCTATGGTAACGCAATATTTTGTTTATGCAGGGAACTGGTCTAGGCTAACTAGATATCAATACATCCTCGTACATTTGAAAATCGCCAATTACCAGCAACTTGGAAAGCTAGGTTAGTTAGGTTAGGTCAGATTGTACCCCTTCTTTTAAGAAATTCGGTGGCAGTCAGAAGAAAGAGACACGACGGAGGCGTGTCTCTTTCTTCTGGTAATTTATAAAATGCGAGCTCAGCAAGCATCTGCTTTGATTTCACCTTTTCATACTAATCAGTGATCGAATTATAGGCAACTTGGAAAGCTAGTTTAGCTTTTTTACGTTATGACATTCGGTGGGCAGCCAGAAGAAAGAGACAAGCCGGAGGCGTGTCTGTTTATTCTGATGATTTATAAAATGCGAGCGCAACTAATATCTCCTTTCATTTCACCTTTTCATACTAATTAGTGATTGAATTATCAGCAACTTGGAAAGCTAGGTTAGTTAGGTTAGGTTAGGTTTTGTCCCTTTAATACGTTAGGGTAGGCGTGTACCTTTCTTCTGGTAATTTATCTTGTTCTTAACAGTTCTTTTTGTGATTCGGGTTTTTTTTTCTACAGAGGATATTTTTAACAGGGGGTTAATGTCGTTTTTTTGGTTAAGGGGGTTATTTTCCTAGAAGCCTGAGATCAAACCTTAATTTTTTGTCATTAAAAAACTGAGATATCTGATACCCAAATTCAAGTTTCTGAAGTAATTTTTTTGAGCGTTATATCTGATGTCCATATTAAATTATATCTGTCCACATAATTCAGTGTGAACGTTAGATATGATTCGAAGTGCGTATGGGAAAGTAGTTGTTGCCAGATATTTGCCTCATTTGTCGTCGAAATTACTTGTTTTATTAATTATATTTATATTTTTTTTTGTGAATTGATTTATATTATTATTATTTTTGATGAGTTTTCAATTGGATTTTTCTATTGATAGCATGACAACTTACCAAACATTCATAAACAACTGATTTAACAACTGTCTATAATTTTAGCATTTTGTAATTTCTTAAATTAAACCGAATTCTGACTTGCTGTACTGTTTCCTTCCTTCACAGGCTATGGGACTGGGAACACTGATGTGAGAGTTTTTCAGAAAGAGTATTATCATTACTATTATTATCAGCTACGAGTATAACTTACTGGTGGCCCAATCAAGCCTTGAGGTCCCTGGAGTCCAGGCGGGCCATTGAATCCTATTTCTCCTTTTAAACCTTCAGGACCCATGGGGCCTTCTTTGCCTGGAGTTCCTCTAGTGCCATCCAAGCCGGGTATTCCTGGCAATCCTCGTTCACCTAGAATCAAGTTCATTCATCACTAGCTGGTGTTAATTTTTTCGAATGTCTCTTCACTTTTGGAGAGCGGGCAACGTGTGTCATTCGCCAAATTCCGGAATTTTTTTGTATAGAATTAAAACGGGTTTTCGACTTTTTACGACACACCATCTGCCAATAGTGGAAAAGATGTGACTATAAGAATTTTTTTGGGCAAATGATTTTCAAAAGTGGAAAAGAGGTAACTATATAAAACGTATTTTTTTCTTCTCTTGTGTTTTATCCTAAACTAACTGATTGTTAAACAACACTTGTTCATAAACTACGTAGTTCTGTTATTTGGATTATAAATATAGGTTGATTCAAATTAGCTTCTCAGCTATGAGGCGCAAGTTGAACAAAGAGTTTTTTTCGCTAACCTGGCTACTATTTTGAGTCATTATACTTGTTGCGCTTCGACGTACCGATGGAATTTCATTCTGTACTTACAACTATAGGAAGAAAAGCAATAAATAAAAACTAAAAGAACTCGCAGCCATTGGAAAAAAAATGACGAAAGTGCACTTATCAGGAAACTGTTATTAACAAAAGTTGAAGCATTGGAACATATTGCCTAAAAACTCAAAATAGTTATAATTTTCATTTCCTTCTCTCCCCCTTTCAACGAGGTTTTTTTTAAACGATTTTTTATGAACTTCAAGGTAACAATAAATTGAAATGTACTCACCTGTTTCTCCTTTGAATCCTAGTTCTCCCCTCTCACCTTGGTCTCCTTTGTCACCCTTAGCTCCCGGTGTACCAGGAAAACCATTTACACCAGGTGGTCCTTGTGGCCCAGGAAGTCCTGGCAATTCTTTACCGTTCGAGGCGATTGATGCACCAGATGGACCCGGAGGACCCTAATATATAAATACAATAGATACGGATTTGAAAACAATAAGTACTACTTCAGTACTTTGTCACTGAAGTCATTGTGACTGGGTTAGTAGGAGCTCGAAGTATTCAACCAAATTTTAAATAATATCAGATTAAATCTGGACTGAGTTTTTTTAATAAGAAACACAAACACTTCTTGTTATCTCAACCTATTCGGTAAGTACCCTCAAACTGTGCCATCATTAGGATCCCGAAAACTATAAGAGATATGAAGATGGTTAAATTGGGACAAAACTGAGTATTTACGCAACTAACAATATAAAATGGTTCTACACCTCTTATGGAGTTCTTGATTAAGCCACGAAAGCTATCTAAATCCAATTCTTTGAGTTGATCACTCCCAATCTATTGATTCATACTTTTGTCTCTTTCCTCATCTACAAGTGTTTTCAGTTTTTTCTTGCCAATGTGTCACTCCTGCTATGCATATGCCCTCTTCAACTTCCTGCATGTATTTTGATCTTGCTCTTCTTCTCCTTCCTTGGCAAGGGTTCCAATGTAACATTGAAAAAGTTACTGTCCTTTTTTCCGTCCTCCATACTTGTTCCATTTATCTAATTCTGTTGTTTTATTTTGCTGACTATATCCTCATTTAGTTCCTGTCTGACTTCTAGGTTGGGTCTCATTCTGCATTCTTCCTCTGATATCTTAATTGGTCCCAGTATCGCTCTTATAATTTTTCGTTCGAATGTCGTCATGTCTCACTCGTCCTTTTTTGTCATTGTCTTGTCTCTGCCTCGTATAGCATTGACGTTTGTTCCACAGGCAAATTGCGCATTATACTCAAACTTACTAGAACATGTGGTATGAGTGAAAACAATTCTTTTAGGAGTTGCCAGGCAGTTGAATGGGGGTAACGATAAAGTCACTGAAACTACTATCGATCTGTAGCTGACTTTGAGACTTCTGCAAAGTCATCTTTAGGACACGACAATGAAAATATTTGGACTATACCAAATTTTAAACAGATGAAGACAAGGATGATTTGATCAAAAGTACATGATAACAATGAAGTACAAAACAAAACAATCGAAACGTAGAGAACAGAATAGAGACAGAGATAATATAAATATAATATTCATATGGCAGTAGAGTTTCTCAATCGAAGTCACATCAGTTACTTTGGGAATAAATAAAATCAATTATTTTTTGAGGAAATAAATTGTGACCCTCACTTGAAAAATGCATAGAACCTGTTGCCGTAGTATGGCTCAGTATTTGTGGGACACCTTGTATAGAGATACTCGAAGCCTCGTGCATGATATGGAGATTACTTCTTCGTATTTTAATAATGTTTTTATTAGTAAGTTTGTTGAGCTATTTGTAGAACTGACAATAGTCAAAACAACAATTTACCGGTAGTCCCGTGTATCCTCTTTCTCCTCTCAAACCGGGTTCGCCTCTCTCTCCCTTCAAACCCGACTGTCCAGGTCGTCCATCTGTTCCATCCCGACCTGGATATCCTCGCTCGCCTGAAAGACCCCTTGGACCCATAGGGCCTTCTACACCTGGTAAACCCTGAAAATGAAAGCGGGCTTGAATAGGATTTATAATTCTGAATAAAATTTCAAAATTGAATGAATGAAAAACGTCTACAAATAGCCATAGATACTAGATCATCGTTCATCGCCTGTCTGTTATATTTTCTGCTGGTCCACTAGCCTACGTACCTTTTAGAGAGAAGGGTACTTCGACTTTGTCGATTGTATTCACATTTACATATTACCCATTGAAATGCCTATAGTTCGAAATTTATTTTCTGAACCTAAACAATTGTAACGAACTGAAGCCGGACCTGTTGTGACGTTCTGTACACAGCGATGATGTCACCACTCACATATGTGGAATATCAAATGATCTAGGAGTAGGCCGTCGAACAGCAAGATACCTCTCTCGTATTTTCCAGGAGGCCAGAAATATTCGAAAGAAGAACACTTCGTAAATATAAATATCACGCCGCGAGTGAAGCGGGGGATAGATACTTCAACAAAGTGAGAGACATAGTTCAGAATAAACAGTCTGGTGTGATATCAGTTAGATAAATTGTGATGTTATGAACTAGAAGTTTGATTAGATGTGATCAAATAAATCAGTTAAAACTGTTTAGACTTTATATTCATTACAATATCATTATTGAAAGTTGATTTTCCACAGTTTTAACAGACGATATCGTCGTTATTTCGTCACTTTCAGATGAGTGAAATTTGATGGATTCACTTATTTTGATTGATGACTTTTACACCCTGTTCAAAAAGGTGTCTTATCTTTGAGAAAACCGTGTTCAGTCTATCAAAAAATGTGGATTAAAATAAAGTTGACCTGTTTTTGGAATTTGCTAATGAAGTACATATTTCCCTCTTTATCAAAATGAACGGTATTTTTACTCGTTTTGTACATTTAGTAATTTATAATTCGTGCCCCTTCCATCACAAAGTTATTTCAGTCTCCTTGATTTCGATTTAATTCACGAAAATAGGTCATCCAAGTAATTGTCACAAAATTCTTGGTTATAATTCAATTTAGTTTATAGCTGAATGCACCTAACTTCATTCAAGAACTAAATTCCTTCACGTGACTAAATTATTTATTTTATCGAATAACACAATTATTTTTATTACCTGAGATCCTCTTGGTCCTGCAGGTCCTATAGGACCTTGTATGATTTCTCCTTGATGTGTCACTGTCTCTCCAGGTGGTCCTCTTGGACCTACGGGTCCTTCTTTTCCTGGAAGTCCTGGGATGGCATCAGTTCCTCTTTCTCCTTTTAATCCAGGAGAACCAACTTCACCCTACAAAATAACTCGGTTACTAGGCGAGAAATTCAAATTAAGCGTTACTTGGATGCGATTTTCACAGTGATTTGATCCAAATTGTTATATACAATTTAATACTTACAGTATTAAGCATTCAGAGAATCTGTGGACCACAATGAATTGTTCTCACAATTTCAAAATACTGGGAAGCATCGAATTTATTTACGTTACGCCATCCGATTATTTTCAAAGATAGATATTTGAATTTTGGATATGTTGTATGAAAGATATTTTTCGAGTATTAAGAAAAGGACTTCCAATCTTTTTCATTTTTCAAATATGTTATTCTATTTTATACAACTTTAATTTTCAACAAAATGGTGTTCTCTCGCTTTAGAATAGAATAATTTGACCATTATATACAAGGTACATTTATGGCAAGTCATGTATGTTTTCACTAAACCTAACATTTAAAATCTCATACTGAGCAAAAACGAATCTAAATAAAAAATTGAAGAATTATGAATACCAAAACTTCGAAACGAGTATATTGCCACTTCATAAAAAGTAATATAAAATCTTAATATATTTAAAAATGAATGTAAATAAAATCAACACGCACTTTTCAAAATAAGATCATTCACAACTCAATTAAAATTAATAAAAACTCAAGAACTGGGAAGTGACCAGCTACAGCAACATATTCTTTAATTGTATAGAAACAATTTTTTTGAGAAGGTATTTCTTGATATTATTTTTTTGAAATTCCTGAATTCCGTGATGTAGCAGTTAGACATTTTCTTATATGTCAATCATTGAATAGGACCAAATGAGTCTATTGAGTAACTTGCTAAATCACCTGATGACAATTTTTTGGAATATTTTTCTCAGAAGTGTAGTACATGAAACTCCTCTGAAGCTGCTAGAAGATCTATGAAAGAACGGTGAATGGGTGCCAAATAATAATAGCTGGGAAATTTTTTTTCGATTTATGAATATAACTTTTTTTTTGAATTAGAACTGAAAGAGTTTCAAAATAATACATTACTCGATCCGTTAGTAATAATTCGGTAGAGGGCTTTCGCCTCCATCAAGGGGATGAGATTTGTATCACTGAAAATATTACAATCATGTGCCCCCACTAAAAATTCAGAAAATTAAAGTTAGTGAGCAAATCCGGGTGAAAATTTTGATTAGGTTACCCAGTATATTGAAATATTATTGAAATAA